>OW964189.2:13445353-13555353 GCA_943136025.2 Agrotis puta
AAAGATAAAATAACTTTATTTCACATTTAAAATGAACTAAAATAAAATCGCACACAACACTGCGCACTAAAAAAGTAAAATCGTCAAATAATAAATTTTACTTCGCATGCCGAAATTTTGACTGTACTCAGTTAATCAAATAATGGGGATTCCATCCAATCTTCGACAAAAAGGGGGAAGATTTATAAATCGCGGGGTCTCTGGGACCGACGCATTATTTTTGGCAGCGCAAGCGTAACTGCCCATTAGAGGGTTACGCACAAAATTTATGCGAAAGAAAGAAATTATTGAATAAGTACTTACTAGTCTGGGTTTGGTTAGATTTTGGGGGAATTTTCTTTGGAAAAGCTTTTTTTTTTTTCATTCAACGCAGCATAGCGCCAAAATAAAAAATGCCGAAAGGATTCATGCAGGTGTAAGTTACAATATTTTATTTAAGTTTACTTTTTATATTCACTTTTCTTTATTTAATTAATAAGTTTTTTTTTAAATAAATAATAATTATTTTGTAAGTTTGTTATAAAAAAAAAAACACTTTTACACGTCACAAGTTCTTTGCTTCAAATTTTACTGAATTTGTAACAAATAAAAACATTTATAGTGTTCATTATAAAGCTATTCAATAGTTCCAGCCTCAAAAGTCTGTGGGTGGTATTTTGCATATTTTTGAAATGAAAACTTCTTTAGCGGCGTTGTGCACTTTTTTTATGAATGGGTAAAAAATGTTAAACTCGCGTCAGGACACGAGACCTGATCGAAAATTCGTAAGACGGCGCAGGGCGCTTGCGCGAATGTTCGTGTGTGTTTATTACTATTCAAGTTTTAACTTCTGCCGGCACTCCCAGAGTGCGACCCATCGTTTTTTTTTTATTTTTATTTAATTTTTACGTATTCTCAAAGCCACAGATGCTTTTTTATTAGCTAGTCTTAACTGAATACGCCATTATTTTACACAAAAGAATTTAAACAACTAATAACGATGCCACAAAAATACCAAGTTGGAATTTTATTATAGCAATTTTTCTTTTAAATGTTATTAATTAGTTCCACTAAATTATTTGCGTGTTTTGTTTGGGAAATTTTATTTTTTTAAATGTCAAACTAGGGTATAAAAAATGCGAAACGAATTATTGCAATTAGCGTAATTAAAAGTTTCGAAAATGTGTTTTATTGTACAAAATAGCGTTGTGGTCGTAATTTGTAAAATTAAATTGATGAGTTTAATTTTAACTTTCAGCGTTGAATTATTGTGTAATTAAATTTTGTCTACCTTTAGCATAACATAACCCTATTAGGACTGGGGATAAATTTTCACTTTTATATCATGTATTTTTTTCTTGAACTCTCTCTAACACTAAAAACAATTACCGTCTTATTACAAAAAAGAGTTTAACTAAAAACCCAGGTTTTATCTTATAAAACTACGGTTTACACAAACGTTATTACAAATCGTGGTTTTGCGATAAACCATGGTCTAACAGTAGTAGCTGTCAAAGGTGTGTCAAAGTTTCTTATAGCAAATTTTTCATTGTGTTGTAGTTTTTGTGTTATTTTCACCCAAAATGGATTGAAACAAGGTAGATTTAATTGTTATTACTCATTTTGGATTTAATTGTTTAGATAATCGATCAAATGGCGGTACTAAAGTCGACGTTTTATCTTAGTTTTGTAATACGGTCTTTAAACCATGGCTCTGCAGATAAGCCTGGACTTGATATACCAGGTTTAAACCAAGGTTTATTTAGTTTTTGCAATAAGGCCGATAAAGTTTAAAATGGATCTTTAAAAACAATACTAAGTATTTGAACAGATGGTCGCGGGACTTATGATTTACCGTGACCCCGGTACGTAAAGGGCTATTGAAGGACACCGTGGATTTTAGTCAGTATGAGTCTGACAGTCCCTCCCGCTCTGCCATGGGTGGGAGGACTCATTTGATGATTTTACCACGATAAAAAAAAGGTAGGAAGACGATAACCCACTAATTCTTGTCTTGTTTGAAAATTATTGTGTATTCGAGATGATTTTGGAGATGTTTTTAAAATTGTGTAGTTTGAAATATCAATACATGCATTTTTGCAATCACTGCTCGATAAATGCTTTGCAAACATTCTGCTCTAGAGTGTAACTCTGGTGCTGCTCCACAAACGATGAGATGTTTGAGTTTAATAACGGCAGACTTTGGCCCTCTAAAAGGAGACCCCGTCATTTTGCTGACACTCTTTGAATCCTCTTCTTACCTTACAAATATTTTGCAAATTTTAGCACAAATTAAACTTTAAATGTAGGTACCCAGTTAGTTAGCGTGTCTCCTCGAAGGTAAGAAAGACTATAATACCTTCGTTGTGCGCTAAACACTTAATAAATTCAAGAAAGTTGCAGCTTCGTTGGAAATGTCTGTTTGAACAAGACTATTCATGAATGCTGGTTCATATGCTTAGTGGTGGCAGTTGTCAGAAGCACTGGATAAATAAAAGGTACAAAGATTATTGTTAACTGTCTTGGTTTTCAATAAAACTAATTAAAACCTCGACTTTAGTACCGCCATTTGAACGATTGTCTAAACAATTAAATCCACAATGAGTAATAACAATTAAACCTACCTTATTTCAATCCATTTTGGGTGAAAATAACACAAAAACTACAACACAATGAAAAATTTGCTATGAGAAACTTTGACACACCTTTGACAGCTACTACTGTTAGACCATGGTTTATCGAAAAAACCTCGATTTGTAATAATGTCTGTGTAAACCATAGTTTAACAAGATTAAACCTGGGTTTTTAGTTAAACCTCTTTTTGTAATAAGGCGGATTATGTCCAAAGAGCCGAGCAGCGAGGGTGAAACCGCTAGTAGCGGTGTATTTATAAATCAAACTTTTTAATTTTACAGTTCTGAGATCGTAGACGAATGACACTCGCTTTGAAAAGTTTCGCAAATCTGAAAAAGTTTTGTAACAGTTTTGACATACATTAAATAAATTCATTCTCCGGGAAACGTCGACAGACATCGGCAGACGATCTCCGGCCACCGTCGGCGCGGGCATGCGGGCAGCGAGTAATGGGCAACTCGCTGTCCGACCATGGACCATGCCTGGGTCGACAGCGCGTTGTGTTCCACGAGTACCTCAAAGAGTGTCAGCAAAATGACGGGGTCTAGAGGGCCAAAGCCTGCCGGGGTCGCGGGACTCTCGAATTACCGTGACCCAGGAACACGGAACGGCTATTGAAGGACACCGTGAATTTAGTCAGTAAAAGTCTGACACTCCCTCCCACCTTGCCCTGGGTGGGAGGAATCATTTGATGATTTTACCATGCTAAAAAAAGATTTATACAAATAACAACAAAAAATATTATTTTGAATGGAAGTTTGTATTATTTTGTTCAAATGATTACAAAATAAAACTCACAGTTTAGCACATCACGAAATGGACATGTCATAAGTGTGTCAATTTAGTAGATTGCCTAATTCCGGCAAATTTCTTAAATGATTGCAAATTGTCACGAAATCTAACAGCGTATAATGTTAATTATATTTTTATAGATGTAAACCTAAAAATATATTATTCGTACAGTTTTCTGAAACCAAACTAAGGTTAAAAATAAACTTGTTAGCATAAATTACATAGCGTAAATATAAAATCTATGATTGTAGATCAGACTGAATAGGCTATTTAAATTCGTGTCACTGTGTTTGTTTTGCGTTTCTCTGAAATGGCTCTACCGATTTTAGTGAATTTTGCTTTTGGATATTAAGTAGGTTTTAGGTCCCCATTTTTTAAATTAATAAATTCGAGACCCAGCGAAGTGGGTCAGCTCTTATACGTATATTTATTACGGAGTTTCACTTATTTTTCAGAAGCATTACAAGAAAAATTGTTCCTAGAAACATTTCGAAGTGAACTGTGTCTTTATTTATTTGCTTAGTAAATGACAGAGAGGCTTATAAACTTATTTCCTTTTAGTGTATTTTTTGATAATTATTTATCCATATTGAAAGCATTTTTAATTATTTCAGCTAATAAAAATAATTGACAATCGATATCAGGATCAAGCAGCTGGCAGGTTGGGCTCTTAACCTCAAAATATTTACCATGCCTATGGTTTGCTAGCGTGCAGTTAATAAATGTCCCACGGGATCGCACTACCGGGATAAAAACTATCCTATGCGTTAATCCAGGTTATAATCTATCCGTATCCATATTGAAATCCATTGAATCACGTTTGCTTGAAATCCACACACACACTTTCAAACTTAGAATTAAAAAAAAATCATTACCAAAACGATCTACTAATATTTTTTTATTAAACATCAACATAGAAATCTACTAAAGTTCAACAAAAAGTTTTAACTCAAAAAGTATTTATCGTTTTAAAGTCTCCCGATTTCGGTGGCACAAAAGTCTCGGTCAAATTGTACTTTTTTATGAGCTCGGAACCTAAAAGGCATCACAGTAGACCACCAGTACGTTTTATGAGGGTGTGAAAGACGGTAGCCTCGCACCTATGGGATGTAAATACTTCTAACCCGTTTTCCAATGGAGTCGACGATGGAAAAAAATTATGGCGGTGCGTCGTGACTTTGAGCGACTGATTTTTGACGAACGAAAATATTATTTTGTTGGGGATTTTACGGTTTCTTTTAAATCTACAGAAATATTGTAAAGCTGGACAGTTTGGTTGAACGCGTTAGTCTCTGAAACTACGGGTTGAAATTGAAAAAAATGTTTTTGTGTTGGATAGTCCATTTATTGAGGAAGGAGGGAATGAGGCTAAATAAATACAACCGCACAGGCCTTACTTCCGGGTTAAGCCGCGCTTGCCGAGGTAGGTCTGTGGGTGACCATCTGTCATAGCGAGTTTCCTCCATGCCTCGGAAAGCACGTAAAGCCGTTGGTCCCGACTGTCATTTGTAGATCCTTGACAGTCGTTACTGTTAGTCAGAAGCTCTAAAGTCTGACAAGCAGTCTTACCATGGGGTATCGTATTACCCAGCTACTTGGTTGTGGAGGTCCGACAGGCAGTCGCTCCATGTAAAATACTGATATCCAGCTGCACCTGGTTTGACTGTAAACCGACCCCAATTTAGTTGGGAAAAGGCTAGGCAGATGATGATAAGATCACGCTTCTGACTTCGGTATCCATTGACGCCTGCCTGTGTACGAACTACTATGGATTTGTACTACGATAGTCACCGGATACCAAAGCCGTAAGGTATCGGAGACTTGCATCGCCTAGTGTACGAAGGGGCGTAATCCTGCATAGATTGCATGGCAATTTTAATAATAGACCTTGTTTTAATTTTGCCTATTAAATTGTCATTTTTCTGAATATGCTAAGTCGATAATAATGCTATTTTACATAGAGCGACTGCCTGTCTGATCTCCACAACCCAATAATTGGGTAATACCGAAGAATACTTAACAGTAATGTATTCTGTGGTCATACGTTAAGATTTACTAAGACTGGTTGTCCGATTTCCGAACTTCGGACTAACAGTAACGACTGTCAAAGATTTATAAATGACAGCCGGGACTAAATACTTAAGGTGCTTTCTGAGGCATGAAGAAATCTCTCTAAATGTTCACCCATCCACAGAAGTAACTCGGCAAGCTCAGCTGACCCTTGAAGATTAACCTGTATTTAGCCATGAGCTCCTATTTTAATACGCTAGGTTTTATTGGTAACACAGTATAATTTTATTATTGCGTCGTGTCCTAGTTGAGTAGATTGTTAGTACCTTTAGTTTAGTATTTAAGAAAATGTAAGACCAAGAAGGAGATTATGTGAATTGTACAGTGTACTTCCTTGAAAGTTTGAAGGAACCAGCGCGTTATAAGGAGTTGGAAGAAAGCGAGAGAGACCTGTGGGACTGTACAGTTCTTTTTTTTATTAGCCTGCACTGTCCCAATTCCTTCCAGGAACTCTTTTCCTGGGCCACTTCGAACCAGCCCTCATGGTATGCGTCTAGGTCGTCTCTCCACCTTTTTCTGGGTCGGCCTCGGCGGCGCCTTCCATCTCCTGGCACCCATTGTGTGGAGATCTTTGCCCAGCGGTCCGTACAGATTTACTATCCTGTAAATAAATAATAATTACAGAATATTTAGTCTATATACTAATAAAAGATGCCTTCAAAAATATATGGTAGGTAACAAACGTTTTTTTTTCCTTTTATAATATTTTTTTGTCCAAGCCGTTTAGAGGTTACAAATGACCTCAAAAACTTGTTTATTATAAAATTATTGTTAATACATTTTTTTACGTGTAAGTGGTTTAGGTTTTTTAGAGGTACGAGTTTACACGCCTTAATCCTATATTCAGGTAAAATTAGATAGGAAATAACAAAGAACATTATCTATATATAAGTATAAAAGGAGAACTGACTGACTGACATATCAACGTACAGCCGAAACTACTGGGGCTAGGAATGTCAAATTTTGCACACGGCTTCCTATTATAATGTAGGGGAGCACTAAGAAGGGGTTTTTGGAAATTTAACCTTTAAGGGGGTGAAAAGGGGAAATTAGGAAAGTACGTAACCCACGCGGACGAAGTCGCGGGCAAAGTGCTAGTGTTGAATAAATTGATTGCTATTTATGTCAAATAAATCTATTAATTTGGAGGACGGTAACTAATGAAATAGGTAAGTATAAAATGTCAAAGATTTAATAAATGATTGGGCGGCATTTAATTAAAAGTAGCCATCTTAATTCTTGTGTCATTAGAAATGTCGCAGGCTTTGATATTGCAAATAAATTTAGTATTAATTAATTTTAGCTTCTGAAATCCGTAGACACTTTATTTCTAATTAATCTACTCGTGGAAATTTTTACAGAAATTATGCGATTTTAATTTATTTTTCTTCCTATCGTTAATTTTTGCTTTTTTAAAATCAATTTTAGTACTTAAATAATATTTAGAAACTACATAAAAATATAGTGTGATCTGTGTCTTGCCACTGAAAACTTCCAAACATAATAATTATAATCTAATTCACATTTAAATCATTTGATTCCGACAGGCTATGTTTATTTTTATTTAAAACTTCGTCTACCTAGCAAAAGCCAAACTAACATTATAATAGAATTAATAATAAAAATCAACACACAAACGCTTCTGCATATAATTTATTACTTAACATTTAAAATCCTCAACAGAAACGGTAATTATAGGTCATGAATAATTTAAACAATAATCCGAGATATTTCAATAATAATTTGTATTCTAATATTGTAATTGACCATGTAAAACAACGACACACATATAAATACACGCTATATCTAACGATAGGAGCAGATGATTTAAATGCTGATGCTATCTTTGAAGATAAAACATTATATGTTTTTACATTTAAGATTAAAACAATCATGCATTTTGCTTTTGTAAGTGGTAATCTAGCTGTACTTATAGATATGGAAATCAATGCGTTTAAAGTGTCGTATATTTTGACTCATGACCCACTGAGATGATGACAGTTAAATGGAGTTCAAATCAGGTTCTTTTTTGGGTTTATGGTAAAGTAAAATTATCGAATGAACCGTCTCGCACTGGGTGGAGCGGACGGCATTGTCAGAACCCTGCTGAATAAAAATTTACCTTTTTCTTTTAAATTCTACAGCCACGAGGAAGGACGATGACGATGCCCAACTGCACAGCTTTTTTGGGCTGTAATTGAAATGGTTTCTCTGTACAGAGTACCTTTCAGTAGCTTTCATACTTTAAAGTCAAAAACATTTATAGTTATTTACAGACATGTTAGGACATGTTAGAAGGATTGTGTTTCACAAAAGGATAAAAGGTTGTCCTTTTGTGAAACATAGTGATTTGATAGTTAAAAATGTAAGACATCTTTGGGCTACTAACATTTTATAACCGTAAAAAATCTAACCAGAAAATATAATAATTTAGTTTCGTCTAAACTTGGCAGATAATATTTCTGTCATATAACTTTCATCACTCAATTGAACAATTCAATATTTTCGTCTACAAAAAAAAAACAATTTTGAATTTTACAACATTTCGACTTGTACGTGACAAATGGAAAGGCGCGCGCGTGTCCGGCTTCTATGATGACCGCATTACGCGTTTACAGTCACTTTTATAAGGGACTGTAAAGTGTTAATACGGGCTTAACTTTAGTAGAGGGATGCCGAAAGGAAGCGTGTTGAATCCAGTTTGTTTTTGATGGGGATGCCGCAAGGTACGCGGTTTGGACCAACACTGATTCAAATAATGTTCTTTTTTACCTGTCGATAGCAATATAAATTGATAAACCCCATATTACGCAAAGAATTATGTTGAAAATTGGCCAATACTATTGAGAGTAAGTATTCTGAAGGCTTAGGTTTTGCAATTAAAGAAGTTGCGCCATTTTAGGAACTTACCAGTCCAATGTAAAATTAAATTTAAATTACAAGAAACATTCGTTCGTTAAGCTTTCTTTTATATTGTGAACTAAGATTTAGCTAACTATGTATCTCACTGCAATGATTTGCTAATAAAATCTACTGGCCTTGTAGTACTTTTAAAAGTTGTACAAAGATAAAGATCCTTATCACTCACCACTCCTTGTTCTGCCTACCCCTGAACAACCATACCGTGAAGCTACCAACTAACAGGGTAATACAACATATGTTAGGTAGCACGGTTCGTTATCTAGAACAAATAGTTTAAGTTAACCAGTAGTTAAAGTTGAACTCGTGCAAATAACTGTTATCTGCAGTAATATAGTTAACATGTGTAGGATGTGTTTGTTTGTCTGTTTGTTTATTTGGAAAGCATATGGGAATGGAGTTACCATATTGAAAGCCGGATATTTGTGGAAAAGTTAAGTTTTTAATTTTTTTTAGGTCTCTTTTGACCCTTTTTTATAATTATTTTTTTGAATATCTACATGCGAATAAAAAATATATAAAGTAGTTATAAGCTCGACCTGTTATTTATTTAAAGTTAGCGTTCTTTTCGTTGACTAAGTTCTAATAAAGTTATGCGTTCAGAAGGTACTTTAGCGAAAATGTTGTCAGGAGGAGGCGGGCCGCCTGAGGGAGAGGACAGCGTCCTCCCTCCACCCCAGCCGTAGTGGTAGACGCCCACGGCGTCGGACGTCGCAAGACGATCTCCGGCCACCGTAGGCGCGGGCATGCGGGCAGCGAGTAATGGGCGACTCGCTGTCCGAACATGGACCATGCCCGAGTCGACGGCGCGTTGTGTTCCACGCGTGCCTCAAAGAGTGTCAGCATAGTGATGGGGCCTGTAGAGGGCCAAAGCCTGCCGGGGTCGCGGGACCAAGGGATTACCGTGACCCCGGTACGTAAAGGGCTATTGAAGGACACCGTTGATTTTAGTCAGTACAAGTCTGACCTGGGTGGGAGGACTCATTTGATGATTTTACCACGATAAAAAAAAAGCGAAAATGTTGTCGAAAAATGCATCTTCTGTATCTCTCCGGGTAAAATATATATTGAAATGAGGTAAAATTTAAAGTTTTGGTTATAACTTAGTTCAAAATGTAGAACTTGAATGTAGAATATAATATTGTGTTGGTTATCTTACTTTTTGAAGTACATTTAACTTTTAGACATCATCATTGGCAAACCACAGGTGTCCTTACATAAAATGTAAATATTCTACTTTATCTAGAAGACCCCTCCTTAACTTAACATCTCTCAAAGCCGCATAATCTAAAATGCCAACAACTGCATGCAAATCAGTCTAGCAATTCTCGATGTTAAACAAATAGATGTTTATGATGCGTAAAAATGTAAATTCAATACTAACTGCATACAGATCTGCTTGAACCTTAATGCTTATCTTATCCTATTCGCTTATATGTGTTCTTATCCATCTAGGGGTAGGTAAATTGCATATATTAACATTACATACGACCTGACGTTTACATATGTATGCGGCTGGAATTATTCTTGATTCAGGTTCTGCTATCTAATAGATTCAATGTTAGTTTGAAAAGGCCTTTAAATGTTGAAATAAATAGTATTGCAGGATTTGTTGAAGTAAATGAGTAGTGAGAGGAAACTGTTAGTTGATAAGGAATTGTGATTGCAATTATGTAATTAGATCAATTCAGTTACACACATAACCGAACTCTGCTCTGTGAGATGGTGCATTTGTTGTAATCCATTATGTGGTCACAGTGCGGTTTGGCTGATCTCATAATAGTCTTCATGTTTTTGCCTAGATAAGGACGGACATTTTGCAAGGACTATTAATATTCAATACATTATTATACTACATTTTACAGACATGTTAATTATTAATTCAGTCTTCCAGTTTAGCTATTATAGAAAAGTATAGAAGTCTATTTGAACATCAAACTGTTGACTTCATTCATGATTTCAGAAGATTCTTTATCTTTGTTTATCATCTGATCTATAGATCTAACAAGTGATAAACCCTCATTACCATCATCAAAAAATTTAATTTCATTAAAAAATGTCTTAAAATCAACCCTATAACAACGGCATTTAACAATTTTAATCACCGTACCGTTTCCGGTGATTCTTGATCAAAAGATACCGCTTAGCGCCTCCTAAATGACCACATTCGAATAACCACATTTCGGAAGTCCAAAAATGTTGAGATAATGATCAAAAGTACCCAATCGACGCCGCAAGGTTAATGTATTAGCTTCAAGTGGTCTTAAATTAGACTTCTCTTTTTTTTCTTTGCTCTGATTTGAATTTTGGTGTGTTCTGGTACTGTAGCAGTGAGTGGATTAGATTTAAAAACTGGTTGTCCAGTTGAAATGTCTTCAGAAAGTTTGAATTTGCTTGATTTATGAATAACCTCTTTAAATTCGTTTTCCTTAACTTCATGTTTATTAAAGAGTGTTTTGGTATATAAACTATAAATACGTACCCTTTTATTATTTGTTGAATAACCAGATTTCTTTGCGTTTATTAATCTGTCGAGCAATAAAATTGCCTACAGTTCGTTCCTTTCCTCATCAAAGTTTAAATTTTTATTTGTTTGTTCATTTCACATTTGTCTGGCTAATCACGTCAATTTTACTTGAATGAATTGTTCTATAGTTATTATTTATCTAAAGTTTTCTTCATCTTCTGTAAATTAATCCACAGTCTGTCAGATTACTATAGTTGTCTTGCCGATATCTAATTCATTTGGAGTCGTCACAGCATGACTTCTTTTTCCATGCTTTTGTGTTACTCATATCTGCAGACATTTCCTTTCATTTTCTAATCACATCATCCCTCACATAATTCCTTTGTTCTTCCTCTACTCTCATCCATCCATCCACATTGATCTGTGAGATTTAATTGGTATAATTTCTGACCTATCTCTTTAATTTTCAATTATAATAAACGAGAAAGAAGGTCGTTATTTCTATATGTAATATGTCTGTCTCATCTTCCTTGACATTGAATTCTTTCTATGAATAAAAACGTGCAACAAAATAATTTATTGCATTTCCTTCAGTGATTTAATTGTTATGTTCAGTTACAATGTTACGAGATTATTTTCCCATGAACTAAAACGACTGGCCTATCAAGGAATCATGATTGGTGTTCATGAAAAATCCTTTGTTTGCAATGAAAACAATGTTATCGTTATTAAAGCGCGGTTTGTACTCGGGATGATTAACAGCTAATTGTAATAAATTACTTTTCATTCTTATAATAATCGGTTTCCTTGTGAGTTGTTTAGTTTCCGATTAAAACACAAAAATATAGAAATAGGCCTATGATGTTTAGAAATTGTGAAAAAATCCTACAATAAAACTTTAGAAATCATCACCATGGAATCTTGTGATGTCTGAGTAATCACTCACTTTTTTTTGGTATCTAGGAAAAAAGGTTGTAATGTATAATACAAAATTAAGATTTGCAACCTTCCCTTAAAACATAGCTGTTATGAATAGAATAGAATTTTAATTTTATTTTCTGTCTATCTATCTGCACTGTTTGGGCCGATACCTGATCTTATTTCTGTACCATTTCAAGTCAAGGATCAACCGGTTGACTTATACTCTGCGTCAGCTGATCCCATCTCCCAAATTAGATATTGATTTGCGAAAGTAACGCTTTCGATGATAAAAAAAGAATTTACGAAGCCCGAGTCATCACAGTACAAAAAGCTTATGGTTTTTTACCAACAACTGAAGAGGCACTCTATGAACTTTAGAATTTCGGAAGTCACACAGAGGATCAGATAAGTGTTGGCTCCATAGATGTGCCGCGGGAACTATCGGCTAGTCATTGAGCGAGCGCTCGGGCCAGCGCGCAGCGGCGCCTTTGATCTCACACGATCTTATCGGGATAGTTCAAGTGTTGGACTAGTCACTGGCTTCGTATTTTCGGAGTCGGTTTTAAGTCTTAAGCAAATTTTGTGAATGGTGTTTGTGAATTGATTACTTCTATTCAAGTTTGTTAGAATAAATGTCTTAGTTATTAATTTTTCTTTTGTTACCGCTTCCAAATTGTTTTTTTATTTACTTCTTCAACGATTTTCAACAGGATTTACCAGTAACTATTCGGTATATTTTTGAGTCTACCATCATCGCCCCTTCGGTCCTTGATGTTTGTGTGCTTAATAATAACTGCGTGTTAATACTGCAAAAAATGCGGTCCTTCTACATTTACACCAATATTATTGCTTGAAACCAGCGCTTTCCCATTGATATCTTTATTAAGACTACTTGGTGCTTCATTATCGTGTGTTTTATGGTCTCGTATTAAAATTATTTCAGCAAATTTTTTCGAAGTATCATCATCATCATCATCATCTTCCTGCCCTTATCCCATTTTACTTGGGGTCGGCGAAACACGTTTTTTTCTTCCATTCTCCTCTATCAAACGTCACAGTATTATTTACTCCTTTTTCTTCCATATCATTCCTTAAACAATCCATCTATCTTTTCTTTGGCCTTCCTCTTCCTCTCCATCCATTAACATTCATATTTCTTTCGAAGTATGCCTTTCGTTAACCTGCGTAGTATTACAACTGTTTTTACTTTCACTTTTATTTTCCTTGGCTTCAAATCAATCCTGTCGTAACCCCACTGCACCGCCTCAAACCAGTTTCCATCAACCTACATAATATTAACCCTTTGAAAAGAGAAAATAATTACACAGCGAACCAAAACCGATACTATACGACTCAGGCGACGTTCCTTATCGAAGTGTCCCCATAAAAGTAACTCTGGCTAAAAAAAAAGAAGAAACAAAAAAAAAGGTTTTATTCCGAACCGCGTTATCTAAGGATGGCGCCGGTGGCAAGAATTGGACCTTTTTTCGAAAGACCTTCTTTCGTAATTGACAGAATTTACGCAGGAGATAAGGAGGTGGACTCCGGGAGGGTTACATGGACCTTGGAATGTGTGGTCAGACCCTGAAGGTAATAGGTATTTAGGTATGCTGGTGTAAATGAAAAAGGTTTGCATAATTTACGTTCAGAAACGCTTGCGCGAGCGGCTCGGTGTAAACGTTAAATAAATACTTCAAATTTTTAAATCTAAATAAATGGGTAATGTTAAGAATTATTAGGCCTTTTTAAACAAGAAAAAAGATTTGAATGTTTTTAAAAATTAATAATGAATGCGTGACTATAATAATAATTTGTTTGTTTGTAACACTTTTACATTTAAACCTTTGGACCGATTTTGATGCATTTTGGTACAACGATAGATTGGGGCATTGAAAACGAAAACTTGAAGAAGATGAAATGCGAATGCGAGCGAAGTCAAAAGGAAAATTTAGTAAAACATAAATACATAATAGAATGTTTTTTTTAGCGTGGTAAAATCATCAAATGAGTTCTCCAACCTAAGGCTGAGCAGGAGGGACTGTCAGTTTGGTACTGACTCAAATCCATTGTCCTTCAATTGCCCTTTACGTTTCGGGGTCACGGTAATTCGTGAGTCCCACGACCCCGGCTAACTTTAACCCTCTAGAGGGGGGCCCCGTCATTTTGCTGACACACTTTGAGGCGCACGTGGAACACAACGCGTCGACCCGTGCATGGTCCATGGTCGGACAACGAGTTGCCCAACATAATTGTCATGAACAACTTGACTAACCAAACAAGACCATAAATAATATAACAGAAGTTAACCCTAAATTAACTTCTCAGGTAGGTACACAATGAACCAACAAAAATTGACCAAAACCACCGCAAAATTTCAAAATATTTTCGAAAAACTAATCTCAATGTCAATCTCAATTTGACAACACCCGCCCGTTTGACAGCTGTCATATTAAGTTGACAACTGTGTTGCCGGCTTTTTTTTTGGAGGCTAAGGCTTCGTGTAATTATGAAGAGAAGGTTTTTTTTCTGTTAAATAAGACGTTACTGTGAAATTGTTCGGTGGTAACCATTTTGTTAAATGCTTTCTAATGTTTTTGTAGAAATTAACTCCGGAAAAAGCGAGTTTTTATACTTACTTATTAGTTGTTTTAACTGTCAAGCTATTGACGATTTTTAAATTCTCGCTTTTTTGTAGCTTGCTCCATGTTTTAATCTATATATGCCAAAATTTCATTCAGATATTCAAAGAGCTTGTCGCTACATAATTACAACCGCACATTTTCAAAGATAAACAGCGCTTGCTGAAATTGGTCTGGGGATGATTGACCATCGATCGTATAGAGTTCTTTCCGTGTCCCGGAAAGCATGTAATGATCTTTGACAGTCTTTACTGTTAGTCAAAAGTTCGAAAGTCTGACAACCAGTCTTTCGTCAACCCAGTTACTGGGTTGTTGAGGCGTTCAGATAAGCCGTCCCTAACATATTTTGGGAAAAGGCTAGACCGATGATGATTTACATTAAATTTTAACTCAGTTAAATAAGAATTGACTGAAGCAGTATATTATTGAGACGACAATATGTGTGGTCCAACATAACTGGTATTTCTTCAAAATAGACTAAAAGTAGACGGTTGATGACACCAGTCTAAATCAGTTTATGTTAATTGTTCTCTTTTTTTTTTATTGCACCTGCTATGTTTTATCTCTGCATCACCTCAAGGTAGACTGGCAGAAAATGCCTAAGGCATTAAGTCCGCCGTTGTACAGAGTTGTGCAAGAAGTTTAATAAAATAAAAAAAATAAGTTATTATTTTAATAGTAAATTATTGTCGTTGTATCGGTCGGTCGAGCTTAGTTCATTATAATTATAATTAGCATAATACAAACACTGAATAAAACTAAAAATAATAATCTTTAGCATAAAGACGCGACACATATTTTTAAAAAAGTTATTTATTTGTTAAAATGAAAACCAAAGTAAAAAGAAGGATTTGACGGAATCTGTCTAAAGAGTTACAAAAATAGGGTTCCGTAGTTTCCCGTCCGTTACAATAAGTGTTAACAAATAGCCTTTTTTTAAACTTGTGTGCGACGACTATCAACCACTTTTGTCCCCGTACAAGTTAAAAAATAAAACCCTCAATATAAATTTGAAAAGACACAATAACAATTTCCCACAAACCTTTATCAAATAGCTATTTTATTTTAATCGAAAAGAGTAAGTAGTCAGGTAGCGATTATGCACTCTAAGAACATATATTATAGGTAGTAGCAAATTTTTACCACAGGTAGGTCATGAAAGCACGAAAAGACAGCGACTTTTAAAATTGACGTCATTACGCAACGCCATCTATCGAACCATTTATGAACTGGTTTTTACCTTAACATTTTATGCGTTTGATAACTTTGGAATGCGCGAACCGATTTCAATAATTCTTTTTTTGTTTGAAAGAAGATACGTTCAGAATAATGAAATACGTAAACGAAGTTAAAAAAATGCTTGTATATATGATTAAATAATTGATTATACTACAAACTTAGTCCAGGAATTTTGTACCACCTTCTTGTTTTTTTTGCACAATAACTGTTCTTTCCATCAAGTTCAAAATAATTTTCCTAGAAAGTCCTTATAAAGTTCTACTTTCCAGATTTTTTTCATATTTTCTAAACTTATGGTTCAAAAGTTAGAGGGGGGGGGACACATTGTTTTTGACTTTAGGAGCGATTATTTCCGAAACTATTGACATCATCAAAAAATGATCTTAGTAAACCCCTATTCATTTTTAAATACCTATCCAACGATATATCACACGTTAGGGTTGAAATTAAAAAAAAATCACTTTCTATTTTACATATAGGGGGGCTACCCTAAAAAAACATTTTTTTCCAATTTTTATTTTTGCACTTTGTCGGCGTGATTGATATACATATTGGTACCAAATTTCAGCTTTCTAGTGCTAACGGTCACAGAGATTAAGCGAGGACGGACAGACAGACAGACAGACAGACAGACATGGCGAAACTATAAGGGTTCCTAGTTAACTACGGAACCCTAAAAAAGTCAGTACAAGTCTGAAAGTCCCTTGATCCCCATACGGGTGGATATTATAATTATGATTTTACCATTTAAAAACAAAGAAAAGAAAAAGAATCTTGTAATTTCACTTACAATTTTGATTTGCAAAATTCTAACCCTCAAACTCTCACTTGGTCAAATTTTTTTTGTTCAACTTTTTTTTCTGTGCAAGGTGACTAAGGTTTTTTTTTGTTGAATTCTTTTAGTTGTCAGATGACGTGTCGGCAAAATATTTGCTGTTATCTTAACTAACGGGTACTGTTGGCGCCTTTTGGCAATGTCGTGATGTTTGTGTTAAGATGTTTCTGCTAGAGCGAGTAAGTCTTATATATTTTTTTTTTTATTAATTTGAAGCAATAAAATTGATATACCCAGGTACTTTATTGAACAATAGAGCATGTTTATAGTAATTATTATATGGTTAATATTTTGAGGTTTTAAATTAGTTCATATCGAAAACAAAAAATATAAAACGAAGAATTTTGTTAAATGTGTAAAGTTCTTCGGAGTTCGGACATTACAAGCGTTACTATTTGCTCAAAACTTTAGCAAAAATCTACTTAAGAAGAAATTTAGCAAAACAAACAAAAGTTTTTGTAAATCAACAACAAAACTGACCCTTTTTGAGACAGAGATAAAATAATAAAGAAATTTTACACTCGCACGCAGAGATTTTTGTATTTCCAGGTCATTTGATTCCGAACCTTACTCCATTAACAATACAGTTCAAATTCAATAACACTCGCACAAACACAATAGTCAAAAACTAATGCTATTGTCACCAGTAATTCGACACTATTTTACTACAACACCTGCTTTTGAAACCCTAATCTGAACTTTAAACCTTAGAGGATAAAACTCAAAATTAAACTATAAAAGAGTAAAAAAAAGTTTAAGAAGGCGCCACGGTTTTGTCGCCAACCTTAATGTCGCGACGTTGATATCCGGTGAGGAGAATAAAAAAAAGACTATTTTTTTTTTGTTTCTTTTCTTTCTCTCGTCGTTCGGTAGGGCACTGACCAAAACTCTAAAATGTACGGGACCTTAATGATTTATTGAGGACTGCCGTGGACGCTTTTTTTTTATTCGGAAGTTCCGATTCCTGGGGGCGTTTTGTTGGCGCCTATACCTAGTATAGTTTCCACGTGGCAAGAAACTTATATTTTTATGTTTTTTTTTGTGGTATCCTAAATTTTGCTGAATTCTTTTCGGCTGCATTTCGAAGTTCGGATTTGTGGTCACTGGATGGCAAACGCCCCTATTAAATAGCTAGCGAAATGTGGTTGCTCGACTGAATGTTTCAAACTTCACAGACGTAATATTTTGTGAGCCAAAAAATACTGAAAGACCATATCAGACACCCGCATGGTCCCCGTATGACTTAGAGCAATATAATGTCCAGACATTCTGTACTTATATAATGTATTCTAAAAATTAAATACTTTACTAGAAAAACGAACAATAAAAACCGATTTTTAAAATCGATCAATTTTCATACTGTGAAGTCCTGGTAAAGTCATATTTGAATGGACATACTTAAATGATTAATCATCTTTTTAAACACGGGCCTTAAAGCTTCACATGAGATCAATTTTCTAATCTACCTAAAACATAGTAGTTTTTTCTTGCACCGCAAAGTTCAGTACCGTGTGATTTACGCCTCGTCCCCGACCTCAGGCTATGCGCATTACGACGTAGCTTGCCCGAAGTGACAATCGCGTGAGTCACTTATTTTTTCACGTCAACAACTTCGTTTCGTCTCAACTCGCGTCAGTTTTGTGGCATAGTATAAGAAATACTGGCCTCGCCAATCAATTGATGTATTATATTTTTATGAGCTGTCAGACCGATATTCTCCTATAGATTTTGTATGGGACCTAATTGAAGTAATTATAAAGTCACTTACTTACCAACCCTATGAATGAGCTACATTTTTTATTTGAGGTGTTTATTCTCTTGAGTCTATTCTACGTCAAAGACGACAGAGGCAAAGTCTACGATGGAGCGAGCTTACCCAGAAGAAGCTTGTTTATTGTACATTTTATTGATTACAAAGTAATTAAAAATATGTTTATTAAGTTAATTAAAAAATAATTGGGTACTCTCCTCAAGCTTACAAAAGTATTCGTTTAGAAAAGTTAAAAGTTTTTTTTTAGCATGATAAAATCATCAAATGAGTCCTCCCACCCAGGGCAGAGCGGTAGGGACTGTAAGACTCGTACTGACTAAAATCCACGGTGTCCTTCATTAGCCTTGTCCTTCATTGTTAATTTGTGAGTCCCGCGACCAACAGTGTCTACTAGATGTATTTCTTTTATCATTCCCCCATCTCTAAATAATTGTCTTAAAATGTGTAACTCGTGGACAAGCCGTTAAGGTGACCGAATTCCCAAAAAACATTGATATAGAAATCAAATAAATTTGCCTCTCACATGAACTTTACCAATCACCCACGTCCACAGAAAGTGTGAAGGAATTTGTTTTAAACAAATACACGTATGAAAACATGAGATATTAATGGTATTTTATTTGAGAGCAATGTCGGGTGGTGTCATACAGTCAATAATAAAAAGCTTTCCTGCTTGTTCTTTTGACGTTCTTGATTAGTGATTAGATGTTTAATTAAGACTAATTAGTCTTTGTTGCTAGGATTGAAAGAGGTGGTAATTTAAGCTGAAGTCCGGTTTTTTTTTTACTTGGTAAAATCATCAAATGAGTCCTCCCACCCAGGGCAGAGCAGGAAGGACTGCCAGACTCGTACTGACTAAAATCCACGGTGTCTTTCAATAGCCCTTTAAGTTCCGCGGTCACGGTAATTCGTTCAGTCCCGCGACCAGGCTTAAGTCCGATTAGGATATAATTGTTTCCAAAGGACATTGACAGTTACTTAATTAGAAATTACTAAGACAGCTATCCGTTCCGCTAACTGTCGGGTGGTCTCTCACCAGGTTGTGTCTTATAAACCGTGATAGTTAGACAGTTGTAATTTTCACAAATGATGTATTTTAGTTACCGCTTAATTAAATACTCAAAACAAAATAAAGTAAATATTAAGGGGGTCCCATACAACAGACATGATTTTTATGTAATTTTTTATAAAGTGACACGGAACTATTTGTATCAGAGTCCGACACACAACCTTTGTCAAGACGAGGAACCAGTTTTTTTTTTTAATGGTACCTCGTTTTAACAAAGTTGAGTTTGAAAAGAGCGCTGTCAAAATGTAAATTTCATAAATATAATGATTTTATTGAATTTCACATTTAAAGAAAGTATAAAATGGAGTAGGTACCTTCCTATTTTCTCTTAATCTTCAATTCGGTCCCCACTAGTTACCTACTGAGAACCCGTAGAAACCATAAAACAGAACCGACTACGAATTGACGACATTTACGTCAGTAGCAAAGGTTCTCCTAAAATGCTCTTTTCATCAGAATATAGGGGAACAGTGTGTAAGACGGGAACGCGGAGTATGATGGGAAATCACACACTTAAGGCAAACTTAATACAATACTAACGTAGCGCAAGCGCCAACAGGACGCCATTTGTTAATGGCCGCTTGCAAATGACGTCGTGATGGCGCTTGCGCTACGTTAGTGTTGTGTTAAGTATGCCTAAAGAGTGTATGTCCTCATTATACCTCGCGTCTCCGTCTTATTCACTCTTCCCCTACCTTATGACTATTGGTGGTTGGGGCAGAGTCCCTTTTTTTTTGTATGGCATCTCGCATGTCAACCTAGAAGAGATAAATAAATAAATAAATAAATAAATATTCCACAACTATCACACAACGCCATCTAGTCCCAAGCTAAGCAGAGCTTGTGTTATGGGTACTAGACAGCTGATAAACATACTTATATACTAGCTTTTGCCCGCGGCTTCGCTCGCGTAGAATTTGGTCTGCCTCATTAAGTTACGTGACATTTTTTTTAATACTTATATTTTTTTATGTAACTTCACATCGTACATCCCAGATTTTTAACTTCAAAATTAGTTTCCATACAATCTTTGAACACCTATACCCAATATTTAGAGGGAATCTCTTGAGGGTGGAATTATCTGAATTCCTTTCTAAGTGCTCATTATTTTAGACGGCCAAAGCCCGCCGGGGTCGCGGGACTTACGAATTACTGTGACCCCGGTACGTAAAGGGCTATTGAAGGACACCGTAGATTTTAGTCAATCAAGTCTGACAGTCCCTCCCGCCCTGCCCTGGGTGGGAGGACTCATTTGATGATTTTACCACGATAAAAAAAAAAGCAAATTTCAAAATTCTACCAGTGGTTTCTTCATCAATCTTTACCTGTATGGTGTGTTTATAAAAAGTAGCCCTATGTCCTTCCCCGGGCTTGAGATTATCCTATCCAGCACAAACGGATTACTAAACACTGACTAATAAACAGGTCGGACCAATGTTACTTGCATTTAATCACTACATAGTATAAAACAAAGTAGCTTTCTTTGTCCCGTGTAACGATCGAACTCGTGTAACGATCGACATCATTGCGCGATCACCGCCATCTATCGAGCATATGGACCACTCGACATATAGTACTAATAGAATTATCTATACTCCGTTCATCATCTGCCTAGCGTTTTCCCAACTATATTGAGGTCGGCTTCCAGTCAAACCAGATGCAGCTGGATATCAGTATTTTACATGGAGCGACTGCCTGTCGGACCTCCACAACCCAGTAACTGGGTAATACGATACCCCATGGTAAGATTGGCTGTCAGACTTTAGAGCTTCTGACAGTAACGACTGTCAAAGATCTTCAAATGACAGCCGGGACCAACGGCTTTACTTGCTTTCCGAGTGCTTTTTACCCATCCACAGACCAACCTTGGCAAGCGCAGCTTAACCCGTAAAAATATATATAATAAAAAACTTATTTTTGAAGGCGGTTACATTTTTTTTTGAAAATTTTTTTTATTTTTCGTTTTTTAGTTAAAATATTCAACCCAAATTCTTGCCAAATACATATAATACAATCCATAGCACTGGTAATAACATCCCTCATGTACACAATAAGCTAATAAAATTCCCTATCTCAAAAACTACTGAACCGATTTTGATGAAACTTGCAGTATTCCCTAAGTTGAACGATACCTAGCACAAAAAAAAAAGAATTATTTAAATCGGACGTGAAGTTCCGGAGATATGCGAAAAATGAATCAGTACTACTACCTACTCCTTTCTGTTAAGGAGTTGTACCTTCCATCATCAGCTTAGCTACATAAGATAATGATTACCATACGCAAGTACTTAAATTACTTCATAAGATTTACGAAAAACGATGCGTGGGCCTATAAAATTTGAGGGTTGCCCTCGATTTCTCCAAGATCCAATCATCAGATCCTGATTTGGTGACAATGGGATCACACGGGAAGCACCAGCTTTCAAAAAAAAAAAGAATTATGAAAATCGGTTCACCCAGTCGGTCGTTATGCGGTAACAAACTACTGTTAAGGAGTTGTACCTTCCATCATCAGCTCAGCTACATAAGATGATGATTACCATACGCAAGTACTTAAATTACTTCATAAGATTTACGAAAAACGATGAGTGAGCCTATTAAATTTGAGGGTTGCCCTCGATTTCTCCAAGATCCAATCATCAGATCCTGATTTGGTTATAATGGGAACACACGGGAAGCACCAGCTTTCAAACAAAAAAAGAATCATGAAAAGCGGTTCACCCAGTCGGTCGTAATGCGGTAACAAACATTTAAAAAAAATACAGTCCTCCTTATTTTGAAGTCGGTTAAAAACTATCCTATGTCCTTTCTCAAGTTCCAAACTATGTCTGTACCAAATTTAACACTAATCGGTTCAGTAGTTTAGGCGTGAAGAAAAGACAGACAGACAGACAGACAGACAGACAGAGTTACTTTCGCATTTATAATATTAGTTAGGAAATTAGGAAATTAGGAAATTAGGATTTCTAAATACATACATATTATAGATAAATTACACCCAGACACAGAACAAATGATCGTGCTCATCACACAAACATTTGTCCTGGGTGGGAATCGAACCCACGACCTCCGGCATAGCAGTCAGGGTCGCTAACCACTAGACCAACAGGCCTGTTATATAATCTTTATTTATTTGGACAGTAATGGTTTATTGTTAAGGATTTTCTTGTGTGTTCACAGATTGTGGGCTTTTAACCGGACTTTTCTGTGGATGCCTTAAATTACTGTAAGGCCTCCAGCCAGGGGGGGGGGTTAGGGCCAGAGTCCCACACAATGATAACCCATTCTCCTTTCCTACCTTGAAAGATTTTCGGTTCTAATTGTAACTTAGCTCTTAAAGTCACGTATTATATCCCAGTTTTATGACTATATAAGTATGTTAAATACATATATGATGATAATAAGTCCGTCCTAAATGTAAATCGGGTCAGATTTTAGTATATTTTTTGTTCGTCTGCGTCCATTGTGTCATAAACCCTTTACGGTAGCTCCAGGGGCTGTCAATTTTTTTTTCTTTTATGATTCGGTTAGGGACACACTGAGTATTGAGTAGTTTGTTAGTAGAGTAATAATAGCTTTAGTTTAGTGAGTGTTTTCTGTTTATTTTCGTTGCTGTTTAAGAAAAGAACTGCATAATAATTAAAAGGCGGTAAAAAATTATGACCAAGTTTTTTTTACCCGACTACGGCAAAGCCAAAAGGAGGGTTATGATTTTGACCGGTATGTATGTTTGTATGTATGTATGTATGTTTGTCTGTTCCCTCATAACTTCTAAACTACTTATCATTACATGACAAATGAGCTTTACCGCGGCAGTCCCCGAGTGTCACACGTATTTTTTATTTATAGATGAGTACGCGTTTGACCACTATCTCGCCTGATGGTAAGCGATGATGTGGTCGACTGTGAAGTACGCTTGCCTAGATAAACTACACTTGACTTGAAGACCCCAAGGTTATAGTTATCAGGAAACAGACCCGGGCAGGGAATTCCACTCTTTGGCTGTGCGCACTATACACCGTGACTTTTTAGTCGTCTTACAACGGCAGCCCAGTTCATGTATCCAATGACTAGTAAACGTTCATAATTAAAAAAAATGGTATTTATGAGATTTTGATAATTTAAAAATAAAAATATTATTCATTATTATGACACAAGGTGTAGTTAGAAACACCCTTGTCTCATAGAAAATGGAGATGGAATGATCTGCTCGACTCGTGCGCTCGCTAGGCATACTCTACACCAGTGTTCCGCAAAGTGTGTGCCGCGGCACACTGGTGTACCGTGATCATTAGTTGGTGTGCCGTGGAAAAATAAAATTATTTTTAGTAAGAAAAATTTAGACCGTCTATGATCAATTAAACAGTCTCATGTTAAATACCTTTTCTGAAATTTAAAGTTTAAGTTTGTTAATTAATAATAAAACTTGATTATTTATTAAAGTATCTTGATCTGGCGCGCGAGGTTGTTGACATGTGGGACGTGAATACAGCAGTTATTGTGCCGATAGTCGTGTCTGCCAATGGCTTAATCGCCAAGAGCCTCGACCAACACCTGAGGAGGCTCTCGCTGGGTAGCTGGGTCAAGCACTTGATTCAGAAGGCAGTACTCCTAGACACGGCGCGTATTGTTAGGAGGTTCCTCTCTCAGGAGCCCTGACCGCCGGTAGCCCGGACCCTGTTCCCGGTGCTGGTGGACTGCTATTTTTTATATTTTTAAATGTTTTTTATTGCTTTTTTGTAAAAATATTTAAAAATGTAATTAATACGTGTAAAAATGTTTTTTTTTTTTTATCGTGGTAAAATCATCAAATGAGTCCTCCCACCCAGGGCAGGGCGGGAGGGACTGACAGACTTGTACTGACTAAAATCCACGGTGTCCTTCACTAGCCCTTTACGTACTGGGGTCACGGTAATCCCTTGGTCCCGCGACCCCAGTGTAAAAATGAATAAAGGAAAAGTTGATTAATATTACTTAAAAACTGTTTTTTAATTTGTGGTGTACCTCAATTTTTTTGTCGTTTTCCTAGGTGTACCTTGAACACAAAAAGTTTGCGGAACACTGCTCTACACTTTGATACGTAAACATTTTAACACGGTGTTTCATATTTCTGATGTACCTATTTAATAATGATAAAAAAAAATTACTAATGATAAAAAAAATATAATCGGGCCTAGAGGTATTTTATGTCGGATACATTGAGTGGACCACTTTTGTAAGACGACTAAAAAGTCACGGTGTATAAGTATTGGTAAAAAGCTTTGTACGTGCCGGAGGGATGTGCTTAAAATTAGCCGAGAAACCATATTTGATACGTAAGGTTGCCATCCGTCCGGGTTTCCCCGGATTTGTCCTAGTTTAGAGGGCATCCGGTGAGCGTCCGGGGGGGGGGGGGGGCTTTATTTGTTGTCCGGATTTAAACTTTTAAAGTCTTGGGCCGCCTGCGACGCTCGCACACTTCACCGTCCCCCACCCCTCCCGCCGCAGTTGCCACACACTTGCGCACTTCGACTCATGTCCGAGTTCTGAACTCTAAAATCCAGGGTTTTCACGTGTCTCGTCCTGGTTTCCAAATTTTAGAGATGACATACTAGATACGATACTTGTTGTTGCGGTCGCATTGTTATCTTGCAGCTTCTCTTTTTCTTCTTCCATACTTTCGTTCTCATTTCTTTTCTAACTCACGAATTACCGTGACCCCGGTACGTAAAGGGCTATTGAAGGACACCGTGGATTTTAGTCAGTACAAGTCTGACAGTCCCTCCCGCTCAGCCCTGGGTGGGAGGACTCATGTGATGTTTTTACCACGTAAAAAAAAGTAAATAAATAAATATTCCACAACTATCACACAACGCCATCTAGTCCCAAGCTAAGCAGAGCTTGTGTTATGGGTACCAGACAACTGATAAACATACTTATATATTTCTAAATACATACATATTAAGTATAGATAAATTACACCCAGACACAGAACAAATGATCGTGCTCATCACACAAACATTTGTCCTGGGTGGGAATCGAACCCACGACCTCCGGCATAGCAGTCAGCGTCACTAACCACTAGACCAACAGGCCTGTCAAATCACATTTTCTTTGACTTACCTCTATTTTACACTCGTAAAAAACAACAAAATGTAATCAATTATTATTAAAAGACTTATTGACGCTTCCCGTGACCCAAGAGCTGGCTTTTACCTTGGCCAGAGGCTAAGTATTGCCATACAGAGAGGCAACGCCGCCAGTCTCTTGGGCACATTACCAGCTGACAGCGTTGAGGATGAATTTTTCGATGCTCTATAATATGTAGTTCAGTATAGTTTTATTTTAATTTTGTATTTTTATATTTATGTATTTTTAGCCTCTCAATAATAAACATCCCCATTATTATTTATCACTAGCTTCCGCCCCCGACTCCGTCCGCGCGGATGTCGGTCTTCGCGTGGATGGTTTATTTCCCCATTTTGAGTAACTCTGACAATGACGTGTTATAAATATTACGGCGCTGAATCCACTGCGGGTAATGCAACGTGTGTTCGCGGTTCTACAGAACAACGTCTATGAATAAAACTGAAAAATAAGATGTTTTTCTACGTATTTTTCCAGGATAAAAAGTATCCTATGTTATGCCCAGGATAATAAGGAATAATTATACCAAGTTTCATCGAAATCGAACCGTTAGTTTTCACGTGATGCCTGCACAAACAGACAGACAGACAGACAAACATTTTTTTAATCATATATTTGGGTTTGGTATCGATCCAGCAACACCCCCCGCTATTTATTTTTTCAATATTTTCAATGTACAGAATTGACCCTTCTACAGATTTATTATAATTATGTATAGATACTTTACTTTTCGTACTCAGTGTGTCCCCTGCTCCACTAAGTACCCTAGTGAGCTCATAATCCGACGTACAACGTTATTAAAAGTTTTTGTTGGGCTGACGTCAGTAACAAGTGCAGTAGACGACTGAAGCAGTGGATCAGAATCAGAGGCGCCTCGTCTCATAAGTAAATCAGATTTAAATACGAGGAGGGTAAATAGATGCTGTTCGTTATTTTAGTTCTTGTGGCGTCATTTATAGGGTTCCGTGAGAAACGGAACCCTTATAGATTCGTCATGTCTGTCTGTCCGTCCGTACGTCACAGCCACTTTTCTCCGAAAGTAGATATAGTATATATAAGAGCTATTCCGTTGAAACTTGGAAAGTAGATGTATTATGTGAACCGCATTAGGATTCTCACACAAGATTAAAAATAAATTTGAAGTTCCCCATACTTGAATTAAATAAAAAAAAAAAAGAAATCACCAAACCCATATCTATGGATAGGTCTTTAAAAATGATATTGATGTTACTCATATAATTTTTTTCTAAACTGAACAGTTTGCGCGAGAGTCACTTCCAGAGTGGAAATGTGTCCTACCCCAGGTAACTTCTAAAATAAGAGAACGCTAAAACTAAAAAAAATATATCATGTACCACACAAACTACAAGCGAAAGTTGGTTTAAACGAGATAAAGTAATTAGTTTTTTTTTCAATACGTCTTAAATCGTAAACCGCAATTTACTTTTCAAAGTTACAACCAACTACAAGAACTTTTATATACTTAATGTTACTTGCTGCTACGGAACCCTTTATGGGTGATTCCGACTCGCATTTGGCCGGTTTTTCCTTTATTTGTATTGTTGAACAAAAATAATAGCCCACCTTAAGGAAATACATTAAATTGCAGACATATCTTCGCAAAAGATGGATGGATTGTGTGATAAATAATATAAAAGAAAAAGGAGTAAATGATGCTGTGACGTCTGATAAGGACAGCACAGCTGATTTGTAATTGGGGGCATTCTCAAAACGTGAGGTACTAGACCTAAATTGCAACAATTTTATCCCCAACAACATGGGATCCAAGCTGACTTGTTTTGGAGAAGTTGACCTTAGAAGGTTTTTTTGAAAAAAAAATACTACTTCTCCCTCATTAATGCCCGGTTTCTGGTGTCCTTTTATCGACAGTTTATCTATTCAATAGCGCTATTGGTTCGATAAACCATAAAAATGGGTTTCTGAACACCGCGATGTAAGTTAAACTCTACATAAACTAAGATCAACTTAACCGACCAATCTATGCCGTTTATCGGCTCCATAACTTTATTTGACGTTTCATTTGTCAACTGTTAGGTTATATCGTGTTATTTTAGAAATTAATAGCCAGAGAAATTTAAGTTAATAGATCGAAAAGTATGAATACGAGCAGCTCATCAGAGTCTGATCTGGAAGTGCTGGATTTTATTGCTAATAAATCTATACCCAGAAACTTACGACGCAGGAGAAATCCTTTCAAAATGTTATGCTTTGATAAGAACACTGTGATACACCTTACTGATATAATCAGACGTGCTCTCGCTTCTGTTGTTAATTTTGTCTGCTAGCTAGCTAAGCTGGCTAGGAGTTACATACATATGCCTAATTTTGAAGACCTGAGAGAAATAAAGACGCAGTTTTATAATATAGTAGGATTTCCAAACGTAATTGGTTGTATATATGGATCGAGTACCAATTCAATCTAATCAAATGCAGAAAAACTCTACAATGAAGCACAAACTAGGACAAGAAACACCGTTGAAAGGACATTTGTGTATTGAAAAGAAGATATGCATGGTTTTCTCAAAAATTAGGGTTAAATCTTGATCACACATTGGGTGTAATTGTAGCAATAGCTGTATTACATAATATAGCTTTACCAAAATGATACTGTAATAATTGAAGAATCAACTCGTGAAGATACTGTTACAGAGTCTATTGAACAACCTCTTTCCTCGGAAGGAAACTATTTTTCATATATATAAAAATCTTAACCACTCTATACTCGTATTACCCTCGAAAAAATTAAATTATGAATAAAACTTGTTTTAATGAGGATTTGAAACAAAAAAAAAAACAATTTTTACCTCTATCTCATAAACAGACCCATCTAGCGGCACAATATGGAACTGGCTATCTGTCTCATAGTTATTTTATCGGTCCGTGGGTCATCAGAAACTCAGAGACAGTTGACCTCCGTTTAACTTACCCATAACTTTATTGAATCAATACTTATTGAAAGGATAACTGGTGACACCAGAAACCGGGCATAAGTGCTTATTGTTAGAAATAAAAGACGGTCACCACTTTTAATTGATACTTTTCTAATAGCGACTGAATTAAAATTGAAATTAATGAAATTAAATAAAGCAACATTAAGTTCCTATAATTAATTTTTGCTTAAAACTTCCCTTGTCTTTTAAAGCATATTTCTCAAAATAAATGTAAAGCACTGGTTTGCAAATTTACTGAAAAACAAATATTTTCTGAGTTCCTTTATAAAATGGTGTCACAGTACCCATTAGTACTGTGGTACTGTTGCTTGGGGTAGACCGCAAGGAGTTGAATCCTAAAATAACAATCCTATGTCTTTTTTTTTTACATGGTAAAATCATCAAATGAGTCCTCCCACCCAGGGCTGAGCGGGAGGGACTGTCAGACTCGTACTGACTAAAACCCACGTTGTCCTTCAATAGCCCTTTACGTTTCGGGGTCACGGTAATTCGTACAGTCCCGCGACCGATCTATATCTCTATGGGAATTTTTAATTCGTATTACCCGTTACATATAAATGTCATGCCAACCACAATACAAATCTTACGAAGATTCATCCCAAAAGAATGCGAGATAAGAATGAATCTTAAATCATTTTGTACTAATAAAGACATGATTTTTTTACTTTTTTTATTCAAATCCAAGATGGCGTCGCGATATGTGAATATAGACGTCAGACGAACACACTGATTATTATCTGTGGTCTTAATTATGTGGCCACGAAATATGCGGAGAGAATTTGTGATGTTTTTCAATCATCATCGGCCTAGCCTTTTCTTAAATATGTTGGGGTCGACTTCCAGTCGAAGCGGATTCATTTTACATGTAGCTACTTCCTATCTGCTCTCAATAACTGGGTAATATGTCTTACCAAAGGTATCCCATTGGTAAGCCTGGTTGTCAGACTTTAAACTTTTTGACTAGTAATTACGACTGTCAAAGATCTACAAATGACAGCCGGGACCAACGGCTCTACATGATTTCGTAGGTACGGGGGAAACTCACTGTGATTGATGGTCATCCATCCACAGAAAAATCTCGGCATGTGCGGGTTAATCTTGAAGATTGACCTGAGCGGCTGTTATTTATTAATTAGCCACGAGATATTCAAAAATACTCTCACTTCTTTACTTGCAATAGTAATATCAGGCTTTTATGTATTCGTATAATGTTCATTTTTGATTAAATCCAAAACAAACGATAACTAAAATGACCCTAAAAGTGACACATTTGTTTTCAACTTTACAAAAACGCTACCGCTAATACCTTCCACCATACCGTCCTCTCCCCCGCTGTTTTCAAAGCCCCAACGCAGCACAGTAGCGATCTCTCACAGTCCTACTTACATCGTAACATCTTACATACTGCAATGACATTTCAATTGGTTCCCACGCCGAGACTAATTTAATTACGCGGCTGCACTCGCTTCTCAGTGAGTCAATCAGAGGATGATTGACAGGTACTTGTAAGGTACACTTGTTTTATAATTAGAAGTGATTTGAGATTTGCAAATGATTGCATGATTATGTAGTATTAGGTATATACCTACACGAGTAGCTATGTGCGAATGTGACAGAGATGTGTATCAATGGACGCACACAAGGAGTGAAGTACGTGTCAAGTTTAATATTTAACACAACCTTTTTAAGGACTTTTTTAGGTTTATTTAATTTTTAACGAGAAACGAAAATGTGCATGAAAAGGCAGATCTTATGGCCTGTAACAATGTAGTCACAAGGACTATACTAAAAGACGCAGAATAAGTTTCAACTAGTGTCTATATCATCCCGGGTCGACGCCGCGTTGTTCCACGCGCGTCTCAAGGAGTGTCAGCATAATGACGGGGCCTGTAGAGGGCCAAAGCCTGCCGGGGTTGCGGGACTCACAAATTACCGTGACCCCGGTACATAAAGGGCTATTGAAGGACACCGTGGATTTTAGTCAGTCAAGTCTGACAGTCCCTCCCGCCCTGCCCCGGGTGGAAGGACTCATTTGATGATTTTACCACGCTAAAAAAAAAGTGTCTATGTCATTATATAAAATTGCATTAAAAATGTAGTACAGACGCCAGCACATCAACTTACCTCAATCTGTCAAATAGATTTTCAACCTTATCGCAATAGTGGAAGGATAATGTTCGATTGCTAAAATTTTACAAATTCGGGTAGGTTGACTTGCTGGCGTCTGTACAACGCCGAAACTACGGGTCTCGTGACCTCACTGATACAGCACATCAAGCTCCGGGGTCGCGGGACTGTCTTATCAGGTAAACGTGGCCCCGGAACGCAAAGGGCTATTGAAGGACACCGTGGATTTTTGATCTCCCGTCCTGCCCTGAGGGGGAGGACTCATTGGATGATTTTAACTCGATAAAAAAACGGGTTTTGTGCTTAGAGAATAGACCCACTGGTACAGAGACATCAAGCTATCACAATCTGTCCTGCAATAGATTTTTAACTTTATCACAAAAGAAGAAGGTCCACGTTCTATTGGGAAAACTTGTCAGATTCGGGTAGGTTTTTTTTGTAACCCACCACACTATTCCCAAACCTCTGCAACTCCTGATAGCCAGAATCAACAGTGACAACCACTAGAAAGCGCCGAGACAATAAAGCTCGACGTGTCCCGGAGAATGAATTTACCTGTCTTGGATCCTGCAACGAAATTAATCAGAAAATAATAGTGGAGGAGTAGGTTGCTAGCGTCTGTACAACTAAAATTAATAATGGATTCATTCAAGCTCAATTCCCAATACCACATTTAAACAACTTTCTTTCATGGCACCTAACACTTATATTTTCAACGACCACTCCCTCCTTTCTTCCCAACTCTAATATAAATACTCAATCCATTAGTTTTTTTTTAAAAGACACCCTTTTTTACCGCATTCAGTAAACAGTGTTACCGCGGCGTTCTTTGACGGCAAAACGGAGTTAAACGCGGTAAAAAAACGCTTATACGCAGGGAATAAACATTGGGTACTTGAGTCACGGGTGCTGGGCAAGCAGAAATGCTGGTTTTGAGGTATAAGAAGTGGGTTTGACGATGATTTGTTGGGAAGATTTGGTTGAGAGGCAGATTTCTTTGAAAGATATAGTACTATTTATTTAATCTATATCTTAAGCAACATCATTTACAATGCAGCAAACCGCGTAAATAACGTGTACGCACTAACATTAAATAAATGCAAAAAAGTAATAAGTGTCTGGCTTCAACGACTGGACTATACTGAAACAGAGAAAATTATTGATTTCTAGTTTGTTATGTTTATAACCTAAAAACCTCTCACACATCATATCTCTCACACATTCACACTACACATTACTCACTAACACACAATTCTCATCACTCACACCTTTACAGTTCATATGCCTTTTGTAATGCACAACATTGTATTATGTATAAAATAATAGAACTTACTTGTTGCTTACCGTTATCTCTCTTTTATTTTATTTTTTATTGTCTGTTTGTTTATTACAGTTTTATCACTTATGTACCTACCCAACTTGAATATAATTTATTTTTTCTTGTCAAAAATCGGGGCGGAAGGCGTTGTCGACTGTGACACAGTTTATACTAGTACAGTCGGCTTCGTGACTTCTTATGGCCATATGTCTACAAAAACTTTGTATACTTAATTGTTTTAGCTTAAGAGAAACTTGTAAGTACATTGAGTTGATAATAAACAATTATTATTAAAAAAAAAATCTTTAACTAGCTATTCTTGAAGTGTGTGAAGTATTCGTGAAGAGAATTCAACTCGTAAGTTGGACCCGATATCATTGGACCACCCCAGCTCTTTGGCTGTAGTCATAATAAATTAAAATTATATAATAGATTATTCAAAAACTGCCTATACGAGTACATATCTCTTTTCATTTAATTTCATTACATACCTTTGGAATTTTTAAACTTTACTTAAAACCTTTTTAACAATTTCTGTGTGCAATAAAGTTTTATACTTTGTTAAACTCTGAAACACGTCTCTAACCAGACTTTAAACATCTCCCAACCCTATCCACCTAGTTGCAACATCAAAAAATAAACAATATTAAACTGGCAACACACTGTAAAATTAACATCGCAGCAAAACCTTACCAAAGGGAATAAAAACATTGAAATCCCGACTCTAATGACTGGCCAAACAATTTATCTTTACCTTAAAACTACCATAAAGACCAGAATCCTTTCACACTTCCTCTTTAACATAAAGATTTTGAATGTATAATTTGAATAAGTTGCAAGCTAAAATGACCCGTGTGGCAAACCCTGTTGATTTAACAAGATATTTGTAGAGGACGGAGGTTTAAAATTAGCAAGTCCTACCGCGGTAAAATTTAAAGACTTCTCTGTCTAATATGTAAGTCAAATACCTGGTCCTAATATGGTTGGTCCAAAGGACCATTGTCGTTGTACGTGGAGGGTTAATATGGGCAGTTATCGGGTTAGGACTGGTTAGAAGTTGGATGGCGCCTCTGAGACGACGCGACATTAGTTAGAGTCATTTAATTTGATGGTGGTAACGAATTTTTTGAAGGGAAACAGCTGTAGAACTCCGAAAAGTTTTTCGTTTGTATTTAGTATAGGTAAGGGAACAGTGTATAAGACGGGGACGCGAGGTATGCTGGGAAGTAGCACAATACTAACGTAGCGCAAGCGCCAACAGGACGTCATTGTTAATGGCCGCTTGCAAATGACATTCTGATGGCACTTGCGCTACGTTAGTATTGTGTTAAGTTTGCCTTAAGTGTGTGATTTCCCATCATACCTCGCGCCCCCGTCTTATACACTGTTCACCTACTACACACTACACACGCGGCGTCAATTAGTATCCAAGTCCTAATTAAAACCACGTTTTGACACTTAAGTATTACAAGTGACGTCGCTGTAGGTAAGTAATCATAGACCGGTATACCGGAGCTACAATTTCTAAGAGCCACTTTTATTTTTGAAAAAAAAAAAACTTAGCCCCTCACTAACAATTTCTCCTGTATCGTGGGTGCGTTTACAAACATATAAACTCACATACGCCCAGACCCGGAACAACTAATTGTAGGTTTTACAATATTTGCTTCTGGGACATAGTCATATGAGTCCTCCCACCCAGGGTAGAGCGGGAGGGACTGTCAGACTCGTACTGACTAAAATCCACGATAACCTTCAATAGCCCTTTACGTTCCGGGGTCACGGATAATTCGTGAGTCCCGCGACCCCGGTTGTGAGTTTCTTTATATTTATTATGGACACTATTAACTTGCCACATCGTTCTCACATAATGTACCATCTGATGATGAATGATATAAAAAAGTTTTGTAAAAATTTTGGCGATTGAAAAAGAGTGTCCATGGAGTTTCTTGCTCATTCTTCTCCATAGAGATCTACGCTTTGGAATGACCACCTACGGTACTTTCACAGTTTTTATGTCTTGTGACTGGGACTGTAGCACCATAACTATTTTTGTACTAGTTTTAATTTATGTCTTTTGACAGTTCAAAAGTGCCTGTAATTGGCCTAGTTGAAAAGCAATGATTTGATTTTGATAGATAATAATTTTGGTGTAATGTGTTACACCGTGAGTCCCACTTTCGGCACAATGATATTTTAAAAGCTTTGTTTTCCAAACCCCTTTTTTTGTTCGCAAATTCATCAAATGAGTCCTCCCTCCCTGGGTGGAACGGAAGGGATTGTCAAACTCTTTTTTTTATTGGGACAAACCCACCACACTATTCCCAAACCACTGCAACTCCTAAAGGCCAGAAGCAACAGTGGCAACCACCAGAAAAGCGCCGAGACAATGAAGCTCGACGTGTCCCGGAGAATGAATTTACCTGTCTTGGATCCTGCAACGAAATTAATCAGAAAAGAATACTTAGTGGAGGAGTAGGAAAAATGTTAGATTCTATGGACTCTTACTGACTAGGGCTACCTGCCGCCGTATTATGACGTCTTAAAACCAGGCTTGTTCCAGTGAGTGAAAGAGACAAGTCGTCTAGCACCATCTCGTTCACTCACTGGAACAAGCCTGGTTTTAAGACGTTATAATACGGCCCCTGTGTATTGGAACGGTGGGAGACTGTGGAGTGGAGAAACGGAGAAATATTAGTCTATAGGACTGCACTAAATCTCTGCTCCTCTTCAGTGGTGCAGTAGGTGCAGTGGTTGAGAGATCGAATGCTGCGCAGAATGTTGCGGGTTCGATCCCCGCACGGAACAAATATTTGTATGATCTGCATTCTGTCTCGGGTCTGAGTGTTTGCGTATGTGAGTTTCTATGTTCGTTGACGCACCCATGATACAGGAGGAAATTCCTAGTTTGTGGCAAATATGAAAAAAAAAATCCTATTGATTCATATTTCTCCGTTTCTGGGGACACTCCGTTCTTCCTGTTACCCTTAGCTTTCCAGGCCCCATGGAACCCCATTCCATCCACAATAACACAGAAGTTCCTCACTGCCTCAATTATTCACTCCAGCATCCTACCCTACCTGGCTCGCTCCTTACGGTCGTGTCGTGAAGATATCGCGGTGCGTGTTCGCGTCCTCTTTGAGTCGCCGCCGCTTTGCTGCGCCCGCGCCGCCTCCGATTCTGTTATTGAATGTAGGGTTGTCGAGTTCTTGTGGTCGAGTGTTTATTGGGTATTGGGAATTTGTTCGTTGGTTTAAAAGTTAATGTATCTTCTATGAAAGTACTAAAGGTAAGTCGAGTTTGTTTTGACTTCTGTTGCACTATAAATAAGCTAGTTTCCTGCGCCAATAAATTGCAAATCTAATTAGTACGTCAGTTAGAGTTTATAAAATAATGGACACGATTATTTTCTTTTGTGACATCAATGAACATTCACAAAGAAAATAAAAAAGCAAGTATTATTAATTTATTCACTTTTTTTCCTATCTAACATTTTTAAATATTTTTACAAAAAAAAAACATTTAAAAATATAAAAAAATAGTGGCCCACTAGCATCGGGAACAGGGTCTAAGGTGCCGGTGGTTAGGGCTCTAAAGAGAGGAACCTCCTCACAATGCGCGCCGTGTCCAAGATAACTGCTTTCTGCATCAAGCCCTGGAGCCAGCTGCACAATGAGAGCCTCTTAAGGTGTGTCAAGTATTATCATTATTATTTTTCTTAATCTTTATATTACACATCAGAATTGTGGTAATTATTTTTTTATATCTTTGGACACCCCAAACTAAATTAAAAATTAATAAAAATCACTGCAGCACCGTGCCACCCCTACCGCACGCGTCGCCGACCATATTATTGACACTATAAATTCTAACACACGCGTTTTTTAAAACCAGCCTCCGACTCACACACACAAACATACACAGGACAAGATCAGGTGTGATCATACGATCACAGACACATGCACGTAAATGTACAGAATTTGTTCAAGAATTATCGATATTGTACTCATTAGGACACTGCGAAAAACGAGAGACAAAGTGTCATAAACGGCGCTATTTTTTATGGTTTAAAAGTTATGATCACTTTTCTTTCTTGTTCAAATTGCCTATCTACCAATTCGAACCCGGGGTCGTGGGACTGTACGAATTACCGTGTCCCCGGAACGTAAAGGGCTATTGAAGGAAACCGTGGATTTTAGTCAGTACGAGTCTGACAGTCCCTCCCGCTCTGCCCTGGGTGGCGGAAATCTACCAATGCCAAGAGATTGATATCAAATTGAACTCACAAACTTTAACTTTTTATATGATCGTAAATATCGATACTATTCCGGAACCCTACACGCACAAACACATCATTATTTATTGATACAGTATCGACAACTCACACACACACAAACACAAACTCACACACTAAAGAGTCGTCTTATAACGTGACGTAATGACATCCGGATGTGATCAACGGTGATCAAATCGTTGATTCATTTGAACATGTTTGATTTGTTGTAGTAATGCTACCTGTGAATATTTGATCCGGGAGAGGTATTATGTACCTAAGTAGCTTATGTAATTATCTTGTAACTCTCCCATTGCTGGGACACAAGCTGTCTCTCTGTGAGGGGCTGTAATGTAATCCACCATGTTGACCCAGTACGGGTTAGTAAAAGTCAAGACATAGGGAAACAGTGTGAAAGACGGGGATGCGAGGTATGATGGGAAATCACACACTTACGGCAAACTTTATACAATACTAACGTAACACGGTCGCGGGATTCACGAATTACCGTGACCCCTGTACGTAAAGGACTATTGAAGGACACCGTGGATTTTAGTCAGTACGAGTCTGACAGTCTCTCCCGCTCCGCCCTGGGTGTGAGGACTCATTTGATGATTTTACCACGATAAAAATAAAATACTAACGTAGCGCAAGCGCCAACAAGACGCCGTTTGTTAATGGCCAGTTGCAAATGACGTCCTGATGGCGCTTGCGCTACGTTAGTGTTGTTTTAAGTATGCGTAAAGAGTGTTTGTGTAATGTCTTATACACTATTCCCCTACTAGCTAATTATTATCCATACTTAGTTGCCATTCCACCAATTTGCACTGTGCGCTTTCAATCTTCCTTTATATTGCGCACAGCAAAGGAGTGGAACTCACTACCTGTGTCTGTGTTTCCGAACGCATACGAGTACAACCCGAATGTCTACAAAGTTAGACTTGCGGAGACTTGCGTCCCCTAATGTACGAAGGGGCTTATAGTGGACAGGCTTCTTCTGGGTAAGCTCGCTTCATCGTAGGCTTTGTATCAGACACCTTTGACCAGGAATAGCGTCAAGAGTGAACCCATCTAAAAAAAAATAAAAAAACAAAAGTGAAATGAAAAGTGGACTTTTTCGAGGCTTTCACAATCAAAAGGTGTCTGTTTTAAAAATCAGCCAGTAGGTATAAATGTTGTTGAGAGCAAAAAGATTGTATACCAATCTACTTTGTTAAAAAAAAAGTATCAATTAATAAAATAAGCAGATTCTTTGTAAATGGTGATGTCTGTATTTTGATTTATTATGACATTTATAAGTATCCCTTCTGCCCTATTACGACCCCAACTTTAAAGGAACGATGGTTATTCTTCACCGTGTAAGCGTAATTTAATTTGAAAATAACAACAAATTAGCTCAAAATTACCTATAATGTGTTGATTCTTATCTTAAAGCTATATACCAATGGCACTATAATGTAGGTACTGCCACTGAGTATATAATCTTACAGAGGCCGCACATCTTGCAATAAACTGGGTACTCGTTCGCAGGTCACGGGGCTGTACGATTTACCGTGACCCCGGAACATAAAGGGCTATTGAAGGACACCGTGGATTTTAGTCAGTACGAGACTGACAGTCCCTCCCGCTCTGCCCTGGGTGGGAGGACTCATTTGATGATTTTACCACGATAAAAAAAAGGTACTCGTTCGCAGGATTTAAACCTAGGCTCTAGCCTAGGTTTACAATCCTGCCCTAATCAGCGCACATCCCATCTGGAATTATCCAGTATTCCAGATCTTGAGGTGCTACAGTAATCTTCAGTTGGCAACAGGGATAAGCACCTCTTCATCTTTCTTGGCTTTAAGTAATCGTCTACTGGTCATAAATCGCGGTTGTGCTTGCTGTGCTTTTTAGTCCTAAAACAAAGTTTTTTTCATGGGCGGACAAGGACCGTTTATAAGGCTCTGCTAGCAGACATGTGCGTGCATGTTCTTGTAGTTAATAAATGTAGAATTTAGAAATTATTGACTTCACCTAAGCTAAGTTCATACTAAATAGATCTATATAGATCCGTTGATTTGAAATAAAAAAAAAGAATTCGAATTTAACTCATGTGTCATTGTGCGAGTGCTGAAACGTAGACTCTGTCTCATTACCTACTCCATGCGCTGACCGATGGCTAAGATAACGACTAACCACAGTAAAACTGATCGTTATTCCTCCGCCAAAGCGTACAGGGTACTGTTAATTACTAATTAAGTTAATGGTTTCATTAAAATTTTATGCTCTTTTAATTTATGGGAGGTATTTGGGTAAATGAAGTGAGTAGCAGGGACGGTTATTTTTTTTTTTAATTTCCTTTATTCATTTTTTTTCCTATCTGTTTACATTTTTAAATATTTTTACAAAAAAGAAATTAAAAAAAAACATTTAAAAATATAAAAAAATAGTGGTCCACCAACATCGGGAACAGGGTCCAAGGTGCCGGTGGTTAGGGCTCTAGAGAGAGGAACCTCCTCACAATGCGCGCCGTGTCCAAAAGAACTGCTTTCTGCATCAAGCCCTTGAGCCAGCTGCACAACGAGAGCCTCTTGAGGTGTTGGTCGAGGCTCTTCGCAATGAGTCCATTGACCGAAACGACTATCGGTACAATGACTGCTGAGTCCACGTTCCACATGTCGACGATCTCGTGAGCTAAATCAAGATACTTGATTTTTTTATCATTTTCAGCTTTCACGAGATTTTCGTCATGAGGGACGGTGATATCAACAATCATTGCACGGCGCTCTCGGCGATCTACCACCACAATATCAGGCTTATTGGCTACAATAGTCCTGTCAGTGATGATAGATTGATCCCAATACAATATGGCATGACCGTTTTCAAGAACTGGGTCGGGCACATACCTGTAGTATGGTACTTCAGAATCCACAAGGTTGTACTGCAAGGCAAGTTGCTGGTGGATAATCCTAGCTACTAGATTGTGTCTGTGCAAGTACTCGCCGTTAGCAAGACGAGAACAACCGGAAACAATGTGTCTGATCGACTCACCGGGACGGTGGCATGCCCGACAGATGTCAACCGTACCGTCCTTGACAATATATTTCCGGTAATTGTTCGTCATGATAACTTCATCCATAATTGCACAGACAAAACCTTCGGTTTCCCCGAAGAGGTCACCGAAACGTAGCCAGGCCACAGACGCCAAAAGGTCTACGTCAGGTCCGTGAAGGGCCCGGTAAAACCGTCCGTGTAGCTCCTTGCTCTGCCATACCTCCTTGCGATCATTAGTATCCAATACCACAGGTTTGCGCCAGTTCTCGTTAGCCAAGGAGAGCGGGGTAAGGCCTTTATCTACTGAGACTACATCTCGATGCATCCCCACGTCGGCTTCAAGGAAGTATTCCCTGAGACTGCATACCTCACGGTTGTGCAAGGTCTTAGCATTGAGGAAGCCACGACCTCCACACTTCCGCGGGATATACAGTCTCATTACCGATGATCGTGGGTGATGCATCCGATTTGCAGTCAGCAGTGTTCGGACCTTTCTATCTAGGGCGTCAAGTTCCGTCTGAGTCCATTTGAGTATGCCGAAAGAATACATCAAAACCGGCATGACCCAACTATTGAAGGCGCGCACCTTATTTCCGCCTGATAAAAGACTATTTAACACTTTATTCAGCCGGCCAAAGAAGCGCTCCCTCAACGATTGCTTCATGCCAGCTACATTGATGCCCAATGATTCCGACATACCCAAATATTTATAGGTTTCGGTTGCTGATAGGGATCTAAGGTTTATGGAATCTGAGAGTTGGGTGCTCACAGATTCCACAATCTCCCCTCGTTTTACATGCATGACCGCACATTTGTCCACACCAAATTCCATCATAATGGCGCTACTGAAGGTTTCAGTAATCTTCAGTAGCCCCATCAGCTGCGAATGAGTGGGGCAAAGAGTTTCAGGTCATCCATATAAAGGAGGTGAGATATAACCTGACCGCCTCTCCTCAACCGATAGCCTAGACCTGAATCCTCCAGCAGTGTGCTAAGAGGATTCAGGGCTAAGCAAAACCAAAGCGGACTCAAACTGTCACCCTGGAATATTCCTCGCTCAATCCTAATTGGTTCATCGTTCCCAAGAATCTGCCGACGTCCTGGATAGAGAAGGACCGTCCTCCATTGCCGCATACATGACAACAAGAAGGTGCGAAGTGTTGCATTTATTTTATACAACTCCAACACCCTCATGAGCCACGTATGCGGTACAGAGTCATAGGCTTTCTTATAATCTATCCAACACGTCGACAAGTCCCTCCGGGATCGACGAACCTGTTGGCTTACGGCCATGTCAATAAGGAGCAGCTCTTTAGTACCGCGGGACCAATTCCTACATCCATTCTGAGAGGCAGACATAACTGAATTGCTATCAATATGATAAGAAATTTTTGCTCTCAGAATGGATGTCAGAACTTTATAGACCGTCGGTAAACATGTAATTGGTCTATAGTTCTTTGGTTCCGCGGTACTACCTGATTTATAGAGCAGGTGGGTAACTCCTGTGGTAAAAAACAATGGTAGCGACCCTGTCTCTAAAGATGACTGAAATTGTGAAGCTAAGCAAGCGTGCGACCTTCGTAGCCATTTTATCCAAAAATTATGCAATCCGTCCGGTCCTGGAGATTTCCAGTTGGGTAACGGATGGACTGCATGGGCCACGTCAAGTGAAGTTATAGAAATGGCTCCCATTTCTGGGATTGAGTCACACGCTCGCTCAACCACACGCATCCAGCCACCCTCAGTATGACCAACGGGCACCGACCAAATACTTCGCCAAAAAGCACTAATAGCTTCATTATCTGGCAGGCGCTCGTCAGTCACACTCTGATTAAGAATGGGTCGCTCCCATGTTCTGTATACCCACCTTTCATCACTTTGGAACATGCGGTTCTGAGTGTACCGATCCACTCTTCGCTTATACCGGCGGATACGGTTTGCCCATGCATAAACTTTCTGCTTCAGGAAGTCAATGCGCTCTGTGAAGCGGGACAAATAATCTCGAGAAGTGATTCCAGTTCCCGAGAATGCCCGCTTCACAAAGCGCATCACCCTTGGGCGTGTATTTCCCTCCCTGAAGCAGATGAGCTTAATTATTATTATTAATTAAATTTTTTTAGAATTCATCAAATAACTACAGAACTTTATAATATTTAAAATAAGTTTTCCTATTATCTAGAGGAAAAAAACTGTGGTCTGTATATTTTTATACACTTTGACGCTTGCGTTGTTGTGCGAATCTTTACGATTCGCAACGTATAAAATGCGTATAAAATAAGTAAACTTAGTTGATAAAGCGTAGTATTTTTTTAGTTACTTAATATATTTCGTCAATTTTCTTGAGATACTAAGAATCAGTTTACTTGAATGACTACAAGCCTTTTTAATTTGATATTATGTTACTCGATATATGCGGCGCTTAGTTCGTTGATATTGATGACAAAAATATGCGATCGATATCAGTATTCAAGCCTCAAAATAGCGAAAATAAAATCAATCAAAATCTTAAACTAATCAAACAAATTAATCTTGAACAAACAAACTGTTCACGTATGACTTCCCAAGGTGCATAACCTCGTACAAAAATAAAGAAGACTGGGCATTATCGGTCAGATCTGCGCATTGTGTGCGCGCACCGTGACGGACGAACGTATGCGATATGTTGCTATTAACTGCGTACATAGATCGTTAATTACTGGTTACGTGAAGGCCGCGTTTCCATTATACAACTGCTTGTATACATGTTGCATATTATACAAGTTACTTCGTATACAAGTAGCATATTATACAAGTTACTTTGTATACAAGTAGCATATTATACAAGTTATTTCGTATACAAGTAGCATATTATACAAGTTAATTGTATACAAGTTACATAAATATTATACAAGTTACTTTGTATACAAGTTGCAAGTCTACGTAGTTTAAACTGTAGATTGTGTTTTTTTTTTCAATTCAGCAGCAGTCTTGTGCACCAATGTGACGCCATACTTGTGACGTCACATTGGTATGTTACAAGTTGCTTAACAAAGCTTTGCACAAAACCATATCACCAGTTTTCTACCACATCATACAACTACGTAAAAAAAAGTACGTAAAAAACTGGTGACATAAGATTTTTTTTTTTGGAAAACTGAAAAATGGACATTGAAAACTATGAGAGACATAGAGAACGCTCTTTGTGTCTCATAGTTTCATCAACTTTTTAAGTTGAAATTATAGATAGTTGTGATGTAAGATTTTTATTAAAAAAAAAAAGGAAATTATGGAACACAATGTCGGATCGGGAATCAATCGGGAAGGAATCTAATTTACTTAGTTAAAAAGTATTCATAATAATTACCTGCTTGTTTTGTATTTTTAGTAGATCATCCCTGTAGACTTCGCTTTTGGGATGAAGTGAGTGTTTAAACAGGTAACTTTGAACGCAAAGGCCAACTGGAAGAACAAGCTATATTTTCCTAGGTGGAAAATACAGGGCATGATGACCAATTCGATGATTTTAAAGCCCCAAAAACCGAACTTCGTTCCTAATAAAAAAGCCTTGCTTTTTTATTTTCTAGTAAGACGGTAATTAACAGACGCCAGTACATCAAGCTACTACAATCAGTCAAAATAGATTTTCAACTTTATCACAAAGCAAGGGGTTGTTGTAAATTTGCCACAAAGTTATATCGCCCCATTTTTTAAATCTCGTACATTGAATGTTAATTCGCCACAGCTAGATTTTGCTATTGAAAATTTGCCACATATCCTCATTTCATAATTTTCCCTTAAGACAGTGGCACCAACACCTTCATGATCCTGTTTTCCTAATAATTTCTGTTCAGTTTAAGAATTCACAGTTATAAAAAATAACAAAATAAAAACTGTGACTAATTTTCACATACTTTCTTCTTCTTTTTTTCGTGGCAAATTAATTTTGTGTGCAAATTTACGACAACCCAAAGCAAGAAGGTTCACATTCGATTGGTAAAATTTGACAGATTCGGGAAGGTTGACCTGCTGGCGTCTGTACTTAAAAATCAGTTATTCTATTTCAATAGCAGGTCAAAGACCTCTCTACTATTAACATTAATCTGTGGAAAATTCTTAAGAAACAGAAGCTTAAATCGCTATTATTATACTCTTAATCTTTTACTGATAACCACCTGTGTCTATTCTCGACCATAAACTAACACCTACGCTCATAAAAATTATGCAAATCCATAGACAAGAGACTAATCTAAGATCATGATTATTTAACCCGCTGCCCGCTGTCTTATCTACAGTCATAATAACTATACTTTGTAATATATTTTATTGTAGTTTGTTTACTTAGAAATTATAAAAAAATAACGGCGTTTTGGTTTATAGACAGACAAAAGTGTTTTTTTTTTGTATCAATATCGTTACGAACAAATGAGTTGTAATTTATACTTAGTCTAGTCTTAGTTAAGTTTTTTTATGATTCGTCTCAGAAAATATGCTTTTTTGTCCCAAAATTTAATTTTCATTACGTCTTTTGATACGCGTCCCATTTTATGTTCTTTCTGGGTCCCATATTTTTTTGGAAAAATTGTAATCACCAAAAAAAATTCTTCCTGTCCATATCTGATCTATAATATGTTTTATAACCATGTTAATTATTTTAAACACTTACAGTCTTTTACTTTTATTTTAGCGTGGTAAAATCGTCAAATGAGTCCTCCCACCCAGGGCAGAGCGGGAGGGACTGTCAGACTCGTACTGACTAAAATCCACGGTGTCCTTCAATAGCCCTTTACATTCCGGGGTCACGGTTATTCGTAAGTACCGCGACCCCGGCAGGCTTTGGCCCTCTAGAGGGGGGCCCCGTCATTTTGCTGACACTCTTTGAGGAGCGGGTGGAACACAACGCGTGACGTTTTTATTTGTAATGTATGGAATTGTTTGAATCCAGTCACATAGAAACGCCAAAGCGATCCGATAGCGTGACAGAACTATCGGACTGACGTCTCGCTTCGGTTCGGTATCGATTCGGAAACGCTTCGCTTTCGCCGGTCTGTTTGACAAAGGCATTATTGAATATTTTACTAGTTACAAAGGAATTTCTAACGAATCTTGATTACGACAATTAAGTTTATCTATAGTAATATAATAAAATCATGTAGAATGTAAAAATATCTTTATGAAGGGAAAATAAAACAAGAGATTACAATAAAGTAGCACTTTAATAAAACAGTAAAACGAGTGAAAGTATGAACGGTACTTTACACAAAGAAAATCAATCATTGATCAATCTTCGAATCAATTAAATTGAATTAATGCATTAATTGATTAACTGTAATCCAATTGTTATTACAACAGACGATGACGGTTCCGTCTCGAATAATAAAATCCTTTCAGTCGTAAAACTTAACACTGTAACTGCATTCGCATAAAAATATGATTGTTATTTTACATTTATTCGAGATTTGCATTTTTTTATTGTTGAGACTTAAAAACACAGACGATAGCAGGTTTTTATGAATCTTTTTGATGTTGTAAGTATGTAGTTTCAAAAAACTAGGTCACATTAATTAAATAACTAGCAGTTGCCAGCAGCTTCGCTTGCGATCAAAACGTGTTTTAAGTGTCAATCCAGATTATAAACTATGTGTGTACAAAATTTCATTGACAAATGTTCCGTAGTTTATGTGAGAAATAGTAACAAATATCCGTCCATCCTCACAAGATTTCGCATACTTATTTAATTCTTTTTTTTACGTTGTAAAATCATCAAATGAGTCCTCCCACCCAGGGCAGAGCGGGAGTGACTGTCAGACTTGTACTGACTAAAATCCACGGTGTCCTTCGATAGCCCTTTACGTACCGGGGTCACGGTAATTCGTGAGTACCGCGACCCCGGATATTTAGAATATTAGTTAGAAGTAATTTACGCTATGAAATATTAACTACTGTAATGAAAGTGTTAAAATAGACGTTATCAATGAATCTATTAATTACTTTATGATTTACAATCTTCTCAATGAATGCAGTGGAGATTAATTAAACCTACATGAAAACAAACGTCGTAATTTAAAAATTAAGTCTCTTTTGTGTGCTAATGCATCATAAATAACACGCTATAAAATCACTTTCAAACACGACAGCGTTTTTAAGACTAAAATTATACTAAAAACGATAAATTAACTTTGAGCATAGAAACTAGAGACTGATTTTAACATAGGTTTTAACATATGCTATCAGAATTTGTGTGGTCTACTCTCGATCAAACAGCATTAAACCTAAATGTAGCACAATTTAAGTTTAAATTAATCAACATACTTACACCTATCAATTCCAACTTGACAACTTACAATGTTGACTGCAATTTCTCGCGTGTTAGAGCAAGCGAGACGTAACACAAGAAAGAGACGGATAGATTATCGCTTAGCTTAGGCGAGGGGCGGCGCTCTAAAGCCACGCCTACTTGTATCGATCGGCGCGAGGTATAATTTATTCATAATTTCTGTTATTATGTCCTCTTTTGAATAACATTGGTAGCCGCGGCGTGCGGAGGGTTAAAAGGTAAATTTGTACGAAAAAAATCATGTATCAGGATGTAGTTTGATTTGACAGATAAATAGGCACTAATTGACCAATTATTTACTTAGTAGCATTCTAAATAAATAGCTTTTGCATGTGGCTTCGGTCGGACCCTACTTCTTCCTCTTTATGTTTAATGAAAAAAGTCGTTAATAATTTGACGCCAGGGTTTGTACCAAAATTCTTCAACATAGACTTATTATATGTTTAAATTTTTTGTCGTCAACGCGTAACAAACTTACTTTTGTCTATACTAATATTATAAAGAGGAAACCTTTGTATTTTTGTATGTTTGTATTGAATAGGCTCAAAAACTACTGGACCGATTTCAAAATTTCTTTTACCATTACTTAGAGGGATTCTTCCGAATCCGTATAGGCTATATTTTATCCCGGATTTTTTTTTTTTCAGAGAGCTTAAAAAATAAATGTCCACCCGTGCGAAGCCGGGGCCGGTCGCTAGTATTTAATATAATAGGTATTACTAGCACTCCGCACACGACTTCGTCCGCGCGAATTTCGAACATTTTCCTCTATGAAATTCTACACCCGACCTTTTTTACTGGGTTGGCTATTTGACAGTAGCTATAAATTACAAATATAATTAGTCATTTAGAGTTTAAAAAAACCGGCCAAGAGCGTGTCAGGCCACGCTCAGTGTAGGGTTCCGTAGTTTCCCGTCCGTTACAATAAGTGTTAACAAATAGCCTTTTTTTAAACTTAAATAATTGATTATACTACAAACTTAGTCCAGGAATTTTGTACCACCTTCTTGTTTTTTTTGCACAAAAACTGTTCTTTCCATCAAGTTCAAAATAATTTTCCTAGAAAGTCCTTATAAAGTTCTACTTTCCAGATTTTTTTCATATTTTCTAAACTTATGGTTCAAAAGTTAGAGGGGGGGGGACACATTGTTTTTGACTTTAGGAGCGATTATTTCCGAAACTATTGACATCATCAAAAAATGATCTTAGTAAACCCCTATTCATTTTTAAATACCTATCCAACGATATATCACACGTTAGGGTTGAAATTAAAAAAAAAATCACTTTCTATTTTACATATAGGGGGGCTACCCTAAAAAAACATTGTTTTCCAATTTTTATTTTTGCACTTTGTCGGCGTGATTGATATACATATTGGTACCAAATTTCAGCTTTCTAGTGCTAACGGTCACAGAGATTAAGCGAGGACGGACAGACAGACAGACAGACAGACAGACATGGCGAAACTATAAGGGTTCCTAGTTAACTACGGAACCCTAAAAACAACGGACACGTATTTTTTCTTTTTTTAAATCAATGAATATTTACCAAAATGTAACGCATCGAAACTCGAGAATGGGGGCTCGTGACGTCAGAATTCAATAAAAATTGTGACGTTTTCCCAATCTTGAAAGCATCGTATCTCCGTCAATTTTGGTTTACAAAACAAAAGAAGACTTCTAGATCATCAAAAAGTGACGGACTAATTAGAAATTTTCAGTCTAATAGCCAATTAAGTAATTGAAAATAACAAAATTGTATAAAACAAACAAAAAATACAAAAAAGAACAATGATAAAACAGTAGTAGAGAAACAGAGTTTAGTTCTGTAACAGGTCAAAAGTCCCCATCTGAGCTTGGTGCTGTAAATTAAAAAAAAAGTCACAACTTTCTTCTTTATACATCTACATGTACAAAATTTTGAGGACGAGATTACGGAACATCCAAACTAATATTATAAATGCGAAAGTAACTCTGTCTGTCTGTCTTTTCTTCACGCCTAAACTACTGAACCGATTTGTGTGAAATTTCGTACAGACATAGTTTGGAACTTGAGAAAGGACATAGGATAGTTTTTATGTGGGTAAAACCAAAAATCTGCCGGAAGTCACTATTCCACGCGAACGAAGTTGCGGGCAAAAGCTAGTAATTTATAAAGATCGGACAAACTTACCAAGTGACGTCCGATCCTCAATTAAGTATGTGAAGTAATCTCGTCCTCATCCTATTCCCGACCCTACCCGGAATATGTTTCAGATTCATGAAAGTTGTGAATTCTTTGAAACAATGACAGATAAGGATGCAGCGCTAGGGTGGTTACCTTGAAATAGACATAGGCGCGTTTCGTTTTACGAAAACACTCAATTTTTAATAATGTGGCGACGCAGAAGTGACCTACCTGGTATTCTGCCGGGACCTCAGTGATCATCAACCTCACTAACCAACCCTTTTCTTCCTCAGAAAAGCTCCGGCTCTCATTATGCGTGGGCTGCGGAGGTCAGATCCATGACCAGTACATCCTGAGGGTGGCGCCGGATCTGGAGTGGCACGCCGCCTGCCTCAAGTGTCAGGAGTGTCGGCAGTTCCTAGATGAGTCCTGCACCTGCTTTGTCAGAGACGGGAAGACGTACTGTAAGAGAGATTATACTAGGTAAGAGGCAGATTAAAGCATCCCTGAATAATATACTGGGTGTAATTTATCTATTATATGTATGTATTTAGACATTTATAAGTATGTTTATCAGTTGTCTAGTACCCATAACACAAGCTCTGCTTAGCTTGGGACTAGATGGCGTTGTGTGATAGTTGTGGAATATTTATTTATATAGTTTTTTGTTTTATTATTAAAAAACGTTGCCCTACACTAGGAATTAATTTACACCCAGACTCACAACTACTTGCAGATCATACAAATATTTGTTTCGTGCGGGAATCGAACCCGCGACACATAGCGCAGGAGTCCAATTTCTCAGCCACTGCGCCAAACGTCCGATATATTCTATGTGTTCAAAAAAATATAATAACATAATTAATTAAATTTTGTTCACAAAGGTGAGCTTATGTCTTTAGAGAGATTTACATATGGAGACAAGATTAAAAAAACACAATAATAACATGCTCATAAAAAAGAGTAATGAAGAAAAAAATACTTACACTCATACACATATTTGTATATTCATAAATAAGTGTTTATATAATTTTTTTTATCGTGGTTAAATCATCAAATGAGTCCTCCCACCCAGGGGAGAGAGGGAGGGACTGTCAGACTCGTACTGACTAAAATCCACGGTGTCCTTCAATAGCCCTTTACGTACCGCTGTCACGGTAATTCGTGAGTCCCGCGACCCCGGCCGGCTTTGGCCCTCTAGAGAGGGGCCCCGTCCTTTTGCTAAAACTCTTTGAGGCGCGCGTGGAACACAACGCGGGCATGGTCCAGAGTCGGACAGCAAGTTGCCCATTACTCGCTGCCCGCATGCCCGCGCCTATGGTGGCCGGAGATCGTCTGTCGCCGTGGGCGTCGATCACTGCGGCTGGGATGGAGGGAGAACGCTGTCCTCTGCCTCACGCAGCCTGCCTTTCCTTCGTGAGCATGACTGCTTCGCAGAAGGAGGGGACCGCTTCCCACTTTGTCTCGCCCCGCAGCATGGCCTTGAGCGCGGCGCGAGAGGTCTCTGCCTACCGCCGTCGTGAGGACGGCGGTGCTTTGCCCAAGCGGGACAGTCCTGCATCGTATGCTCCACCGTGTCCTCCGAAACAGAAGAAACTGGGGTAATTTTTTCAGTACGACTCTGACAGTCCCTTCCACTCCATCCAGGACGGGAGGACTCATTTGATGACTTTTACACACCAAAAAGCAATACGCGCTCACTCTATTTAGGTTTTTAGTAAAGCTCATTATTAACATTTAATTTGAATGTCCAGCTTTGGCATAAATACAGTTCCACACGCGCATATTAATATTTAATAATCTGACGTCAAATTGGAATCTGACTAACCCAATATTGATTTTAACTGAAGAGGACACGATTATTCTCACTCCAAACAGAACAATCAAAACTTAAAAACACGACAAAGTCCGTTCTCATTACAGATCTAACAGCAATCACTAATTTCACATTCCTAAAAAAATATCGAGAGAAAAAATACAAAAAAAAACATTGGTAATCGAAAACCCGCTTATCCGGCCGGTGTAAACGGGAACAAACAGATATCGTGTTCCCGCCGCCCGCCGCGCTGTCAAAGTGACGTTTGTTTTGGCGCCAAAATACATAATGCTGAGTTGAGCTGCGTTTGTTTTCACTTCGGCACATCACAGTGAGACTTTACCAACGCGTTTTGCCGTTGGGAAACCTATATTCAGTTCAATTTCAGTCTTTATATCTTCGATCTTACAAACTTTGAGGTTATGAATTTTATTTTACAAATGGTACAGTTTTGTTTGTATTAGTGTAATACTATATTTTAGCAGCGAGAAATGGAAGGGTGAAAAGATAAACATTAGAGGTTATTTTAGTGAATTTCATCTTTGGAGTCTGTGTACAAAGTGGCGCCCGACTTGTGATTGACGTAATGCTATTCTTTTTATAAACTAGAGTTTTAGGCATTTTGTAAACTTACTGTTGATTAACGGAAGAATTTACATTTTGAACTTCCATTCGCTAATGTAGAAGTCGGGCAGAACTGTAGATGAAAACATCAAATCTTTTATCTTCTTTTGCTTAAATGCAGTCAAAGAAAAGAAAACCCCAAGAAAATGAATAAATCATAACATTTTGTTGAAGGCAAACAGCGTTTTTTTTGCGTGATAAAATCATTACATCCTCCCACCCAGGGCAGGGCAGGAGGAACAGTCAGACTTGTACTGACTAAAACCCACGGTGTCCTTCAATAGTCCTTTACGTTCCGGGGTCACGGTAGCTCGTTCGTCACTCGACCTCGATAAGGCCCTTTGAGGGGGCCCCGTCGTTGTGCTGACAGCTCTTAAAGGCGCGCGTGGAACACGACGCGCCGTCAACCTCGGCATGGTCCATGATCGGACAGTGGGTCGCCCATTACTTGCTGCCTGCATACCTAGGTAAACAGCACTTAGGTCAGTATTTACCATTGAATTACATGTTACATCTGAGCAAAGAGCAGATTACAAGTACCACGTTTAGAAGGCTTATTTTGTTTACGCAGTAAATGGGACATAAACCTACTATTTTCAATTTGATTTGCAACCATCGGTTCGTAAACGACGGAGTTATGCCCGAACAAACGCAAAAAAACCCTATCTCAAAAACTACTGAACCGATTTTTATGAAACTTGCAGTATGCCCTAAGTTTAACAATACCTAGTACAACAAAAATAATTACTTAAATCGGACTTGTAGTTCCGGAGATATGCGAACACAAACATAAAAACATACATACACTTTTGAAATTTAGCACATTTGTTCAGAGGCTGATATAGGATAACATATACGAAAACTGGGCAGTTCTGGAAATATTACATACAAACGAGTCGAATTGATAAAAATCTACATCCATTGCCTAGGGTCACGGGAATGTCTTAAGAGATAACCGGCCCTGCAGCCGTATTACGACGTCTTAAAACCAGGCTTGTTCAGGTGAGTGAAACAGACAGAGCTATACAAGTCGTCTAGCGCCACCTCTTTCACTCACTGGAACAAGCCTGGTTTTAAGACGGCCCCTGGATTGCAAATGACAATTGAAGGAACAGGGTTTTTTACTCGATACTAGGGCCGAAGGAATAATTTGGCAGTTAGATTAAAAGTTAAGATAGAATCTGCGCCACCGATAACCTGCGATAAATTTGCTCCTTCAGATACCTTCTCACCGTACAGGTTTTATATCCAATTCCTTCGTGGTTACGGCAAATAAACTCTGGAATGCTGCTTCCCCTTGACATTAAAAAAGCTAAGAGTAAATTTTCTTTTTAAACGTTCGGGAATACTTTTTAAGAACACTCGTTCCTTAGGTTCCCATTTATTGATATGGTCGTCGTCATGTTATATATTCATTTATATTTAAGTTCATTGTTATGATTTATTTACCAAGTATTATTTATATATAATATAGGTATATATTTTCATATGTATTCGTATATATTATTTATGAAAAGCCATAGTTAGATGTAGTAGTTTTATTTGTTTCGTATTGTATTGTTGTACCTATTCCAACTGCTTCTCCTTTTGACCCAAAGGTTGACTGGTAGATAATGCCTTGTGGCATTAAGTCCACCTTATGTACCGCAATTGTACGTAAAAGTTTAAATAAATAAATAACTCGGTGGTAATACATTTTTTTTAATGCAGTTGACATAGACGCGCCGCGTCAAAAAGACATGAGTGGTGGTGCGGATTCTAGTAAACGATTCTAGTGCCACTGACCGACAGACAGACAGTATTCCGTTCGTATTTTAAAATACTGTGTTATAAGTCCTTGCGTTAATCTTAATCATTAATCAATTGTCTATGAAATCATAGACAGTTAATCTATGATTCTTAGAAAATTATGCCTAAACATGTAGATGTTTAACTGTCAAAACGAAAACTGATAAGACTAGTTTACAAAACGGCGCTACCCGTTATTTAATTCTAAGAATTATGCTAATTTATCTATTCACTTATAGTTTTGTATCAAAAGATGCCGACCGTCTGTCTGTGAGTAGAGATAACTGGCAGTGATAATATTGTGGTAGTAATCATATCGGGCCGACATAGTTCTTTATAATGTACCGCTGCAGTGATAAATAAGTAATGTTTTTGTGAAATTTGGTTAGATAACTATTGCTAGATTTTCTAAAGGGGCGCCATCATTCAGAGAATAAAATAAGGCTTGTGTTTAAACTTCTACCAGAAAATTACCTATTTTAAAACAAAATAAAAATCGAAATACATGTCAGAATGTATAAATGCTCACCAAATTGTGTATCTTAAAGAAACAGCAGAAAGAGAAATTAACCAATGTAATGATGAAAAACGACCTTTATAGGGTCGACGAAGCCCCGCTTGCCGGGGCTTCTATTTCTGTTTGTAGGGTTTAAAGCATCCTAACTAAATCGAACTTCAGGGTGTCCCTGAAATCTTGCTAAAGCGAGTTTTAGATTTGGTGAGCAATTATTCATTTTGGTATACAGAAAGAATTATTGATGAGCATTTAAATTATGGCCATAAAATAGCTACGGTTAACGGCGCTGCAGTTCGGAGGCCCCAGCATAACTTTCCCTTTTTGTGACGTAGTAAACGGAAACTTTGACTTTAATTTGAAAAAAATAGTACCTCGTTCGGACACTTTTTGAAATGTCCATCAATTAACGCAGTAAATGCTTCAAGTACGCTTTAATTAAAATACAGAAATCTTGTGATAAGACCTCGAGTCCTACACGCACGGGCTGCTATGCTTCTTCTTTTTTTTTATTACATGTTAAAATCATCAAATGAGTCCTCCCACCCAGGGCCTTGTACTGTCTAAAATCCACGGTGTCCTTCAAAAGCCCTTTACGTTCCGGGGTCACGGTAATTCGTACAGTCCCGCGACCAACTTATGATTCTTCTTAGAAAAGGATTCGGCGCAAGAGCTAGATCATGAGAATTCAGTGAGAAAATGGTTTTATAGATGACAATAGTGATTTACTGGCGATTGTGTAAAAATATAAATCCTTGTAGCAAGTCAATTTTTATTTAAATGTTCTCATATGACATACACAATGATGTAACAAAGGTTCTGTAATAATTTTGGCGATTGAAAAAGCGTGTCCATGAAGTGTCTTGCCCATTCTTCTCCATAGAGATCTACGCTTTGGAATGGGCATCTACAGTACTTTCACAGTTATTACGTCTTGTGACTGGGACTGTAGCACCATCACTATTTTTATACTTGTTTTATTTTATGTTTATCTTCTAAGTGTTTAACAATTCAAAAGTGCCTATAATTGGCCTGATTTTAACAAATGATTTGATTTGACACACTGTTGTTAAAATTAAGACCTGCAATTTCTTACGCTTTTTTTCAAACAGGACATAATAAACAAAAACAACCACAATACTCCCAAAACATAACCCTGAAAATGTTATCCTTATAAACCAACCACAACAAATCAAATATAACCATCGCACTTTATAATTAACCCTTTCAAAACCAACCGCGGGACGGAAACGCAATGTTTACGCCAACGGTCGAAGCGACCGCGTCCATCAACACGCGGTAAATATAGGAAATGTACTGAAAATACCCTCTTTATGTCAAAATTTATATTGTTTGTTGAGAAGTGATCCATCATTTTAGAGGAAATGGGAAGAATTTGAAGTGTTTTTATTGATTAAAGGGGATATCCTATGGGAAGTTGTGGCGTAAACATTATGGGGTTAATGTGATTTAAATCAGAAATTAAAATCAAGTTGTTTTATCGAATAGTGTCGTCTCTTTTTACGCAACTGCCCAAAAAAGGAGTGTTATGTTTTTATAGAATAGAATTATAATATTTATTAGTTGCATATAAAAATTGTATAGATCATTCATCCGCCATGGCCCGGTTATTTTAATATTACCACTTCGTGACCCACTTAATAAATACTTTTAAATCCAAGATGTGTTTAAAACTTAGTTAACCAATTAGGTAAAATAATACACGTTTATAAATAGTATTAAGACCTGCAACTCGGTGTTTTATATTGATGATCATGCCCGGGTCGACGGCGGGTTGTGTTCCACGCGCGCCTCAAAGGGTGTCAGCAAAATGACGGGGTCGCGGGGCTCACGAATAGCGTGACCCCGGAACGTAAAGGGCTATTGAAGGACACCGTGGATTTTAGTCAGTACGAGCCTGACAGTCCCTCCTGCTTTGCCCTGGGTGGGAGGACTCGTTTGATGATTTCACCAAGTTTAAAAAAAAAAAACATCTGAACAACTTAAATACAGTACATGGTACAAAATTAAATACGGTGCTTTAATGTAGGTCCCAAGACTGGAACTAAAATTTTAGTTTACTGCTTACCAATACAAATGGTAGTACTTTTCACATTTTAACCGACGAAAAAAAAAGAGGTTCTCAATTCGACACGTACATTTTTTTATTGAATTTTTGACATGAGGCACACAAGGCGTACTTTGATTTATTAATTTTTATAATTTATTTAAAAAAAAACTTTCGGAGGCAAAAAATTAAATAACAATATACATTTTTTTTAATTACTTAGAATTATAATTCCTTCAGAATTAAAGAGTCAACCAGTAAAGTGCTACGCCGTAGCAAAAGGACCCTTGCTTCGCTACGCCGTAGCAAAGGACCCTTGCTTCGCTACGCCGTAGTCATACACCGAACTAAATTGCTTAAAAAAAACGACGGGTTGCACTCTGGAAGTGCCGGCAGAAGTGAAAACTTGAATAGTAATAAACACACACGAACATTCGCGTAAGGCCCTGCGCCGTCTTACGAATTTTCGATCAGGTCACGTGTCCTGACGCGAGTTTAACATTTTTTACCCATTCCAAAAAAAAACGTGAGTGTCTGTTTGGATGGATGGATGTTTGTTACTCTTTCACGCAAAAACTACTAAACCGATTGGGGTATCATTTGGTACACAGATAGTTTATAACCTGGATTAACACATGGAATAGTTTTTATTCCGATTTTTTGTTCCCGAGGGATAATTTTCAAGCAACAGCGAGTATTAGTAAAATGACTAGATATTCTAAATCCCCATTCATCAACAAAATCTATTAAAAACAAACAAAATCATATCCCCAGTCACCTGAGCCGCAGCTACCGCGCAAGCGTCAATTAGCGTAACGTTACCCTGCGCACGAGTGTCCGATTACTGTTTACACGCTATTTATGGACGACTGACATGTCTGTGACGGGTAGGCCGGAGAACAGGCTGTGTGGTCTCGGATATTCGTCATTCATAATTTTTGCAGACTATTTTGAAGTGAGGAGCTCGTGGCTAAATAATTACAGCCGAACAGGTCTTCCGGGTTAAGTCACGCTTGCCGAGGTTGGTCTATGGATTGGTGACTATCTGATATAGCGAGTTCCCTTCGTGACTCGGAAAGCACGTAAAGCCGTTGGTCCCGGCTGTTATTTGTAGAGCTTTGTCGGTCGTTACTGTTAGTCAGAAGCTCTAAAGTCTGACAACCAGTCTTACCATGGGGTATCGTATTGCCCAGTTACTGGGTTGTGGAGGTCCTATAGGCAGTCACTCCATGTAAAATACTGATATTCTAATACTATACTAAATTCTATACTAATCTGTATTTGGTTCGAGTGGCGACAACTGGGAAAAAATACCTGCCACCTTGAACTTATGCTAGCCTACTACTTTTGCTTGTTATAAATGAACAAGACAATAGCAGTTAACTTGAAACACCAACACACAGGGTCGCGGAATTGTCTACAAAGGTAACTGTGACCCTGGAAAGTAAGAGGCTATTTTTGTTTACGTGGTAAGATCATCAAATGAGTCCTCGCATCCAGGGCAGAGCGGGAGGGACTGTCAGACTTGTACTGACTAAAATCCACGATGTCCTTCAATAGCCCTTTACGTTCCGAGATCACGGTAATTTGTACAGTCCCGCGACCCCGGCAGGCTTTGGCCCTCTAGAGGGGAGCCCCGTCATTTTGCTGACACTCTTTGAGGCGCGCGAGACAGCGAGTTGCCTATTACTCGCTGCCCGCATGCCCGCGCCTACGGTGGGAGTAAGAGGCTATGGGAGGAACAATATTATTTTAAGATTTTTAAGTCAGTGCGAGTCTTACATTACAAATTTTAATGCTTAGTAAATGCGCGTACCAAAAACGCACACCACCAGCGCATAAAATAATACTGGTGTGCAAAGGTGACGACGGTTGGCACAGTGGCTGAGCGATCAGACTGCTGTGCCGCGAGTCGCGGTTTCGATTCCCGCACGGAGCAAATATTTGTATGATCTACAAGTAGTTGTTCCGGGTCTGGACGTTTGTGTATGTGAGTTTATATGTTTGTGAACGCACCCACGATACAGGAGGAATTCCTAGTGTGGGAGCAATATTTTTATTTTTAAAAAGGATTTTACATTTAAAAAAACTTTTAAAACAGTGTTGATCAAAGATTGTGTCATTTTTTTTCTTCATTTTTTTCTTTGTTTCTTACTAACTATGCAATTGGCTATTTGACAGTAGCTATAAATTTAAAATATAATTAGTCCGTCATTTAGAGTTTAAAAAACACGTATTTTTTCTTTTGTAAAATCAATCAAAATATTTACCAAAATCCAGCGCATCAAAACTCGAGAGTGGGGTTTCGTGACCTCAGAATTCAGTAGAAATTGTACTAAATTGTGACGTATTGCCAATTTTGAAAGCATCGTATCTCCGTCAATTTTGGTTTACGCAAACAAAAAAAAAATACGGGTCGAATATTTTTTGATAATCTAAGTGAAAGACTATTTTTTTTTTCAGTCAAATAGCCAATTCTTATAACTGGATCTCATAACCTACAGCCTTAATAACCACATAACAAGGAAGAATCCAAAAATATAGAATGCCCTAATTAAACTAACTATCGACTTGAAGGATCCATCAATAGAGATGACTATCGCTTGTATATCAGCTATCAGACGTAGATAATCTTGTTTACTATGATAAGGTGATAAGACATGATAGTCCTGTGCCTAATTCATCATAGTCTGACACTCAAACATAATATCAATGGTTATAAAGATAATTTTTCGGCATATTTTTTAATTTTGAAATATATCTGTCTTTTTGTTTGTCTGTTCTTTCATGTAAGTCATAATCATAGTACTCATAGTATTTTTTTAGCGTGGTAAGTAACTAATTAATCATCAAAACTTGAAAAAAAAATAACCGAGTTCAAAATCCACCAAATAAATAAAACCAAGGCTTTGTTTTCTAAACTTTTTTTTTCTCTTTTAAAAAACACACTATGAATTTCTCCTGTATCGTGGGTGCGTTCACAAACATAGAACCTCACACACACAAACACCCAGACCCGTAACAACGACTTGTAGATCATACAAATATTTGTTACGTACGGGAATCGAACCCGCGACATACTGCACAAACCGCCACCGATTTCCGCAAGGAAAATCTAAGTATACAATAAGAAATAAAAACTACTGAACAAAACTGAATGAAATTTTTATGGGACCCATTGACAGGTAAATTGCATCGAAAAAATCACGCGACTCGGACCAGAAACCTTGAAGTAACCAGTACTAACGTGGTAAAATAATCAAATGAGTCCTCCCACCCAGGGCAGAGCAGGAGGGACTGTCAGACTTATACTGACTAAAATCCACGGTGTCCTTCAATAGCCCTTTACGTTCCGGGGTCACGGTAATTCGTGAGTCCCGCGACCCTGACAGGCTTTGGCCCTCTAGAGGGGGGCCCCGTCATAAGTCATTATATCTTAAAATACCCAAACTATAATCACAAAAATATGACCGTCATAAAAGCTAATTCTTACCCATGCTAAACCATAAAGACCACTATCCAATTACTTAAAAGAAAACCATTTTTTTATTTCATTACTGGCCGTTACCAAAAAAAAACTAGAGCGTACTGCCAACGTAATAAAAAAAAACTAGATAGTCAAGGGTGCCAACATAAAAAGCCAGTGGCGGTTCTATCTTTCGCAATGCTGCCAACCTAATACGTTTCTAACCTACAGAGTAAATATACAGGTAGCTGTATAGATATAGGCAATGCTTTTAGCGGGATTGCCGGGGGTGGAACCAACCCCTAAGTGCGGTCGATGACCCCTCCCAACGGGGTGGATTTTAAAAATACATCGTGCCCATCGTTTCTCAATCTATTTCGAGTTTTATAAGTTTGATATTTTTTCTTTTTATTGATGGAAATTTAATTTTGTCATTATTAGTTGTTACTTATATTGAGATTCCAATCTTAGGAAATAGAGTTTCACCGTAGCACTGTTATGTAACGCAGCGGTGGCAACATATGGGAATGGGAATTTTAGAGTGGTGACAAATGGGAATAGACAATATATTTTTATACTTTTTTTTTTCGTGGTAAAATCATCAAATGCGTCCTCCCACCCAGGGCCTCCCACCTATACTGTCAGACTTGTACTGACTAAAATCCACTGTGTCCTTCAATAGCCCTTTATGTACCGGGGTTACGGTAATAAGTGAGTCCCGCGACCCCGGCAGGCTTTGGCCCCTACAGGCCTCGTCACTATATACTTTATATATTTTGACACTTACGTTTTTTTTTCACAAATCTGACACGATACATTTTTCCCATGGTATTCTCGCCCGGTCGCGGGACTCACGAATTACAATAGTAAAAGGCTATTGAAGGACACCGTGGATTTTAGTCAGTACGAGTCTTACAGTCCCTCCCGCTCTGCCCTGGGTGGCAGGACTCATTTGATGATTTTACCACGTTAAAAAAAATGGTATTCTCGCCCACACAGTTTACACACAGATTTCTACCACTGTTTCTACTCCGTGTAAACTGAGCCGCTGACAAGACGCAAGTTAGGCACTTAATACTTTTAGTAACATAAATAAATAATAAATATTCCACAACTATCACACAACGCTATCTAGTCCCAAGCTAAGCAGAGCTTGTGTTATGGGTACTAGACAACTGATAAACATACTTATATATTTCTAAATACATACATATTATAGATAAATTACACCCAGACACAGAACAAATGATCCTGGGTGGGAATCGAACCCACGACCTCCGCATAGCAGTCAAAGTCACTAACCACTAGACCAACAGGCCTGTCGAAAAATGTTTGGTACATAATTTGTGGTATTCCATTACATCATTGTCACAGTTCGATACCCGCATTAAGTATCAGCGAGACCTTCGACTGTTTTTTAGTTACGGGAAAGTAAAGCGGGGAAAAACTCATGATGATTCAATCAATACCTCGTGTATTGAATGAATCACCTCATCATTTAGTTATGAAACAACGAGTGTTTCTAGTACCGAAACATAATTAGATATACATAAACTAGTTATACAGAAACAACATAAATAAATAAATAAAATAAATAAATAAATATTCCACAACTATCACAAACCGCCATCTAGTCCCAAGCTAACCAGAGCTTGTGTTATGGGTACTAGACAACTGATAAACCTACTTATATATTTCTAAATACATACATATTATAGATAAATTACACCCAGACACAGAACAAACGATCGTGCTCATCACACAAACATTTGTCCTGGGTGGGAATCGAACCCACGACCTCCGGCATAGCAGTCAGGGTCACTAACTACTAGACCAACAGGTCTGTCAAATAAATAAATAAATAAACATAAAGTCACCTGCAACGACCCTTTTATTTTATTGGTAAAATCATGAATCATGAAGTGAGTCCTCCCGCCCTGTGTGGAGTGAAAGAAACTGTCAGGCTCTTACTAACTAAAAATCCACCCAATTTGTTTTTTTTTATCGTGGTATAATCATCAAATGAGTCCTCCCACCCAGGGCAGGGCGGGAGGGACTGTCAGACTTGTACTGACTAAAATCCACGGTGTCCTTCAATAGCCCTTTACGTACCGGGGTCAGGATAATCCCTTGGTCCCGCGACCCCGGCAGGCTTTGGCCCTCTACAGGCCCCGTCACTATGCTGACACTCTTTGAGGCGCGCGTGGAACACAACGCGCCGTCGACCCGGGCATGGTCCATGGTCGGACAGCAAGTCGCCCATTACTCGCTGCCCGCATGCCCGCGGTGGATGAAGGAATACCTTCAAATACCCTTTGCGTTCTAGGGTCATGGTTCCCTTTATAGATGATCCTGCAACCCCGGCAGGTGTTTCGCCATATAGGGGCCCCGACAGTTTGCTGACAACTTCTTGAGGCGCGCTTGACAATAGAAGTTTCAAAAATTGAAGAAAAATCAACCTTGTCTCCAGGTTATTCGGCACAAAATGCGACAAATGCGGCTCCTCCTTCAGCAAGAACGACTTCGTGATGCGAGCCAAGACGAAGATCTACCACATCGACTGCTTCCGATGTTGTGCCTGCGCCCGACAACTTATACCAGGTAAGTACTGTGTCTTGATGAACATCATTATCATCATTATCCTTAAGCCTCTCTTCTTCCCAGGGTCGGACTTGCTATAAAGTTGAGGGGGCCGGGCCCTCTGGGGCCGCAGTCTGCTGCGTAGGCAAGTAGTAGGTAACCCAGGCAGTAGCTGAGATCCGGGCCGGGGTCGGCACACGCTATCAAAACGTAAACTAGGTAGATCAGATAGTTTGTTCATAAAATGAAGTAAAAAAAATCGAAATGTGGTTTAACTTTTTTAAAAAAAAAAGAAAACGTTGCCCCACACTAGGAATTTCTCCTGTGTCGTGGGTGCGTTTACATATAAACTCACATACACAAACGCCCAGACCCGAAACAACTACTTGTAGATCATACAAATATTTGCTCTGTGCGGGAATCGAACCCGCGACACGCAGCGCAGCAGTCCAATCGCTCAGCCACTGCGCTAACCGTGCCTTGAGTAGATTATCACTGGAAATATTTGCGAAATTTTTGAACGGCGGTAGCCCGGGCTTGTGGGCCACGGGCCCTTCTGACAGCCCAGTCCGACCCTGCTTCTTTTTCATTTACTCCTCATAATTAATGCCAATGCTATATCACTAATACTATAATATTCATATAATGTCCATCATCGCGATAACATTAATGTGACTCCTACAAGAGGCAAAAACAAACGACATCCTGAATAGCACTCCACGTTCGCGGTCTAACTTAATTTTTGAAGTGAAAACTTCTTTAGCGGCGTTGTGCACTTTTTTTGGAATAGGTAAAAAATGTTAAACTCGCGTCAGGACACGTGACCTGATCGAAAATTCGTAAGACGGCGCAGGGCGCTTGCGCGAATGTTCGTGTGTGTTTATTACTATTGAAGTTTTCACTTCTGCCGGCACTCCCAGAGTGCAACCCGTCGTTTTTTTTTTTTAACTAAGTAACCATCTCGATCTCCTACCACAGAATTATGTTGAACAATGAATTCAAATTAAATTAATATATTATGTTATTTTTCTTTACAGGTGACGAATTCGCGTTACGAGAAGGTGGAGCCTTATACTGTAGAGAAGACCATGATGTATTAGAAAAGGTTGGTGCTATTAATACTCCACGACCGATCTCTTACTAAGCTAATTTCATTAGTTTTTTCTTTTCTTCTAAATATTGTGATAACATTTTTTCTAGACCTACTTATAAATACCAATTTTCATAAAAGTCGCTGCGAAAAATAATTACTTGAAAGTTAGTTGTTAAAAAACAATTTGACACGTCAAACAATATTTTTAATGCTAGATGTGGCCGGTGTTTCGTACCTTACTACTCTGAGAAGAAACAGCCGAAACAAACTCCGAGGTCACTGTCTCTTTTAAAGTACAGACATTATATCAGTCATTTTAGGACCATGTGGGTGTCTAAGATGGTCTTTTACGGAAAGTACCAGAAAGATTTGAGTGGACCTGTTCAGTCAGTGCAATGGAATGAAATGCCTTTCGAAAAACACGCTTATTCCATTTTATTTTAGGACATCGCCACCTCTCATTCACTCCCGTTATATACCAGCGAACATGCTATGAATTTATCTAAAAACAGTGAAATTCGTTTGTCCAGAGCGCAACCGCCAGCAGCGCCACCAGCGGGAACGCGGAGAGTAACAACAACACAACACTTAGCAACAATAACTCACATCATCCACATGAACTTGGCTCTATGTCTGGTAAGTACTACGAAATATCGCAATGCATATTATGATGTTGCTATAGTGGCCTTTTTAGACCCGTAGAACCTTACCTTACCGAACGCGGCGCCACTTCCTAATTTAAATTCGCTAATGCCACCTGCCAAATTCCTTTTCAAATTCTAATTCATTTATTTCAGATAATTACCCATATATAATAAATTAAATTCCTTAGATTAAATCTATCAAATTAAATTAAATTGTTATATTTATGCGTTATTTACAATACTTATAGTGGTTGAGCTCTGATTTAACCAAAAAAACTTCTTGATATATACCGCTTTAGTATGTAAACCTAGTTTATCGGTCAAGTTTGAGTGCGTAAATACGGAACGTGTGACAAGAGACACAACTACAATATCGAGTTCTAGTGCTGAAGTTAGTGGAACAGTTGTAAAATCGAGAACATTGATGTCTGGATATTACTGAACCTAAGTAGTTAAGTACGGAGGACACGGTGGAGCATACAATGGGCGACTCGCTGTCCGACTATGGACCATGCCCGAGTCGACGGCGCGTTGTGTTCCACGCGCGCCGCAAGGAGTGTCAGCATAGTGGGGCCCCCTGAGGAGGGCCAAAGCCTGCCGGGTGCGCGGGACTCACGAATTACCGTGACGCCGGAACGTAAAGGGCTATTGAAGGACACCGTGGGTTTTAATCAGTACGAGTCTGACAGTCCCTCCCGCTCTGCCCTGGGTGGGAGGACTCGTTTGATGATTTTACCACGTAAAAAAAAGTACTTAAGTACCAGTGGCGTAGCTAGACGGGGGCGAATCCGAACCTAGCCCCCGGCTTCGCACCTGTAGTCTCTGGAGAAGAATGGGTAAGAAACTCCATGGACAGATATGAGGCCCCTTCAGGCTGAGGAGCTGTCTAAGCTTTTAGTGAGTCAAATCTGACTGTCTCTTCCATTCCATCCAAGGCGAGAGGTGTCATTTGATGATTGCCCAACGTGAAAAGAGAGATAATATATATCTTTCTTTTTCCTTCTTCCCTGGGGGGAAGAGTATGATTTAAGTACTGTTGTAATTCACCCTTTTTTTTTAACGTGGTATAATCATCAAATGAGTCCTCCCACCCAGGGCAGAGCGGGAGGGACTGTCAGACTTTACCCTTTACGTTCCGGGGTCACGGTAATTCGTGAGCCCCGCGACCCCGGCAGGCTTTGGCCCTCTAGTCCTCTAGTCCTGGCCCTCTAGGCCCCGTCATTTTGCCGACACTCTTCGAGGCGCGCGTGGAATACAACGCGCCGTCGACTCGGGCATGGTTCATGGTCGAACAGCGGGTTGTTGTAATTCACCCTAAATTACAAAAGACTTGGGTCATACTTTTACAAGTCAAATTAAACTACACGAATTGCACGTTATCTTCTTTTTATGACCTAAATAATATTCTATCTCTTCATTTGTGACCACGGAACTCCAAAAGGGTACTTACACACCTATGTCCTCAAAATCCCAAAAAAAAAATCGTAGAACAAACACGTAAAACAGCGATAGCGCACGGAACCGACGCAAAACACTAGTCAACAATCTTTACATCAACCAATATTAGATCTACCATATCATATGAACACGCGATTACCTCACCTTATCGATATTATCGCTACAAATTCGAGTATCGATAATCGTTTCGCGATCATGCCGTGATTTATCGATAACGCCTTTGAAGTACGCCGACAAAGGTACCGCCGCGTTTGATAATGCCGAACAGAGTTAGTCGCTTGTTATATTTATCGGTTAATTAAAAAATGTGTTAAATCTAGTTCGGGTTTTGAGATAGATAATGATGGTTTCGTGGTAATTTTGGTGATAAAATTCCTTGTCTTTTTTGCATTTTCGCAAGTCAAAGTTTTAAGCAAATTATTCAGCCTTTAGCACGTCTCTCTTCTCATCTGAAAAGTAGGTGACATAACTCAAGTATGAACTTCGATTTTAAAATTGAAATGATTCGTTTTTCTAGATCTTATTAATTTATTTTAAAGGAATGAGGGAAAAAAAAACAAACAATTAGGCCAACAGACTGATACTTATATTTTCAATTAATAAATGAATTATAAAAATCGGCTCACCCAGTCGTAATTATGAGGTAACAAAAATAATAAAAAACAGTTGAATTGAAAACTTCATCCTTTACATGAAATCGGTAAAAAAATCAGTGTTTTACTATAAGTTTACAGCATCCACTCGTTCTAGAGCCTCTGAAATTGTATTCACCTTTTTTCAATAAATTCCTTATTTCAAACAACTCTATCATCATCATCTGCCTGCCTTTTCCCAACTATTTTGAGTTCAACTTCCAGTCGAACCAAATGCAGCTGAATATCAGTATTTTACATGGAGCGACTGTCTATCGTACCTCCACAACCCAACTGGGTAATACGATACCCCATGGTAAGACTGGTTGTCAGACTTTAGAGCTTCTGACTAATAGTAACGACTGTCAAAGATCTACAAATGACAACCGGGACCAACGGCTTTACGTTCTTTCCGAGGATACTGAACAAAAAACAAAATGGGGTCTATAATTTCCCATTGAACCCTTAGGGAAAACTATCCATTCATAAATTTTTAAACCCCCTTCCCACTGTCCATCTAAAAGCTAAACTAATTATATCTAATTAGCAATGTACAAAGGTGTCACTGGCTCTGCAGAAGGATTATAGAGGTGTCAAATGGGGATCGAGGGGACAGTGGCACTAATCCGGGGTCATTAGTGACCCCCCGTTAGATTGAAATTGTCGGATAGATTATGTTATTGTGAGAATGTTTGTTTGTAGATGCGTGTGTGTGCATAATTTTTCGGTTTTTCGTTGGGGGAAGTAGACTGTACGTTTTTTGCGTATGTGTGAATGGCGTTGTAGAAACCGAATGTGTTCGTAGTTATAAATAATAAATAAATATTCCACAACTATCTCACAACGCCAGCTAGTTCCAAGCTAAGCAGAGCTTGTGTTATGGGTACTAGACAACTGATAAACATACTTATATATCTCAATACATACATATTATAGATAAATTACACCCAGACACAGAACAAAGGATCGTGCTCATCACACAAACATTTGTCTTGGGTGGGAATCGAACCCACGACCTCCGGCATAGCAGTCAGGGTCACTAACCACTATACCAACAGGCCTGTAGTTGAATCTTTGATGAGAAAATTGTTAATTAGAAAAAACTACTATTACCTATTACTAACTCAAATGCAGATAATGGACAAATGGAGTGCCATTTGTCCAATATCTGCATTTGAGTTAACACGAGAATCTAAAATATAGCCCATAATTTACAGAGATGATGATGTATTGAAGTGCTTGTTCCGTGATGTCTTCTGCACAGCTGAAACACTAGTAGATCCGTTTCACTAGCTGTTGCAGCGGCTTCGCCCGCCACTACTCGAAAATCATATTCTATGTGTTAATCCAAGTTATAAACTATCTGTGTAACACTACTTTGTTTATGAATTGAAAAACGAAACGCAAAGATTGGAATTTTTCATAAATAATTATTTGTTAAATGTGATCGGCCAAGTGTGGCTCATCCAAATTCATTCAGTAGTTTTTGCTTGAAAGAGTAATAAATATCGGAAAGCGATAATGCGAAAGTTTGTTAGGAACTTTCGCATTATAATATTATTCCGTTTTGATCCCCAAAAACTGATACCCCAGGGGATCAGTTTTATTATAATAGTAAAATTTTTCATTACCGTTATTTATTTACACCCATTATTGTCCTCCAACAGACTCGGGCAGTGAGTCAGGGTCGCACAAGAGCGGGCGCGCGCGCACCACCGCGGCCGCCGACGGCAAGCCGACACGCGTGCGCACCGTACTCAACGAAAAGCAGCTACATACTCTCAGGTGAGAATTTATTGGTTGGACATAGTATAAGGTAGCTGTTTCATAGCAGTCTTTCTATACACGGTTATTTCAATTCCGCATTACAGTTTTTGGTGTACTAAGTGAAATGTCTATATTTGAAAAAAATATTGCAATAAGAGTTCTGTTGGATCATTGTTTTTTTTTTTAATATTTAGAATGAATTAATTATCTTTAGGAGGTAACTGAAAATATTTTGTACCAAGTCTCAGAGTCCACGAGTAAAGTACTTTTGATGCGACGTGTCTATTAACATAGACCAGGGGTGGCCAACTTGATTAGTTAAGAGATCTATTGTTTACTAACGAAACTCTGTGCGATCTACCAATTACATACTTCTTGAAATCTTAAGTGAAACAGCATAGTTTAGTTTATTGACCAGTCTTAGGAGTTCCTTTTTATAACACATGTGAGATTGTTTCCTAAAATGTATGCGAATAGAGAATAAATGCCGTAACGGAACAGCGATTGAAAAATTATAGAAGCTGACATTGCAGTAGTTGGTTTTTACGTTGCGCAGTCTGGTCTACTCATTTATATTTTTTGCCTTGCCACGATCGACTGGACTAATAGTAATCGACGATCGACCGGTTGGCCACCCCAGACATAGACATACTACAAATTGGATTTAAGAAATGTAGCACCGCGTATTTTTCGCAGATTATGAGTGGTGGCGCAGACTCTATACACTTTTCATACTTAACACTTTCAGCTGAGCATCTGGATATTCAAATGTTTGTTACGCGGCGCACTATTTTCTCTGAATTTATGCGTAATTAAAATGTATGTGTGCGAGTAGCCTTATAAAGTGCACAAAAAAACTAACCTGGAGTGGCGCTAGCAGTCCCAAAATCTAAAGTGATACGGCGCGACGACGTAGCTTGAAGGAATTTGTATAAGCCTCAGCCGTTTATACACGTTCTTTATTTTTTACTGACGTGATTAAACGTTGTGTCAAATAGCATTTATAACGTTGCACAGCTCAAAGTGTTAAGTTTTTTTTTTTTTTGTTATCGTGGTAAAATCATCAAATGAGTCCTCCCACCCACACTGTCAGACTTGTACTGACTAAAATCCACGGTGTCCTTCAATAGCCCTTTATGTACCGGGGTCACGGTAATCCCTTGGTCCCGCGACCCCGGCAGAAAGTGTTAAGATAATGATGCTAATGAAGCTGTACAGCACAGTCGCTACCTATACCTCAGCATAATAATACTCCATGGAGAAGAATGAAGAAGAAACTCCTTTATTAACCAATTACTTCTTCTCCACAGAACCTGTTATGCTGCAAACCCTCGCCCCGACGCGCTGATGAAGGAACAGCTGGTCGAGATGACAGGACTGAGCCCCCGCGTCATCAGGGTCTGGTTCCAGAACAAACGCTGCAAGGATAAGAAGAAGACCATGCAGTTGAAGATGCAGATGCAGCAGGAGAAGGTGGGTTCTTGGTGATTGAGTCGTGGTTTTCTCTGCTTAGTTAATCTCAACCTTGTGAGGGTTAACATAAAGTCGATGAAATTAAACTTTGTGTCCGAAGATACCCTTTTGGGAGTTCGTTTATTAGAATTTCAAGTTTGCTTCAATAAGCACAATGTTGATTTTTATTTGGCAAGGAAAACCATATCAAAGCCTCGTTCATGAATACGCGTTGCGTCAGGGCGACGCGTCTCGCGTCTGGACTGCCGGAAAAACAAACACGGCAATGTATGTAATAGACAGTTCATGGAGAAGCGGCAATAGTTGAAGACCAATTGACGTTGCGCAGCCCGCCACGCGTACGCGTCGCCCTGATGCCCCGCCTGTCTATGAACAAGGCAACAAGAGTTAAACTAGGGCCAGTTTTATATTTAAAAAAATCTTAATAAATGTAAAAAAGGAACAATAGCCCCAATAATAAAAAACCATGGACCATATCCAGTGTCCCAACTTATCCAGTACACTTACTCACTGCCTGTCACTCAAAATGGAACTCTAAAAGTAACGAAGCAAACTCTCTATTCGAAGGTCCCTGGTTATCATCACGAGTACGACCCTGCGGTGGTGACCGCCTACCAGTGGTATCCCCATTGACATGTGTCCTATCTGTCGCCTGTGAGGGGAAATTCATAAATAAAAAGTGAGGATTCAGAAAATTGTCGTTTTTACTCGCTAACTGCGCTAACTGACTTTTAATTTTCATAAGGACATGGTTCCTAATATATGGAACAAAAACCAAGACTCAATTGGAACGAAATAGGTAATACTTAGTAGTCTCATAATAATGCACAATTCTAGTACGGAACTGCAATAAGCAATGAGTCTGAAAGTTGAAGTATTATCTTTCAAGAACACTCACTTCTTGTGGATAATTTTCATTCCCCAAATTACTGTAGCCCATTACACTAAGAAACGTTTTTAATAGTCACATGATTAAAGAATTCGGTCCAATACGTTCAGAAACGGAATTGTCAGTTTTCGGTGAACTATCGCCCGAAATGAATATTCTGTCACAATTCAAAATCTGTTCCTTTGTTTTTGACGGCTGACTAACTTAAAGATTCAGACAGACAAATTCGGACGTCGATTGGTTACAAGATAGTAACCGAGAAAAATTATTAATTTCCAGCGTTAGTCAGTCCCATGAAAATTTTTGACTATGCAACTAGTCAGGCGGAAATAGGGTACCTTTGTCTATAGACACAACGTCTAAAATTAAATGAAGAGTTAACTTCATGATACAACCAACCACATTTATTCAATCCACAGTTTATAACAGTAGTCAACTACATACATACATCTGACGTCATAGTACCATAATCTCAATAGCCATTTTCATTCAATCGACCCAAAAAGTAACAAATGTAACTCTCTATTGTCGAAGGTCCCAACTTATGCTTTGCCACAGGAAGGCCGGAGGCTCGGCTACATGTCGATGGGAGTCCCCCTGGTGGCCGGCTCCCCGGTGCGCCACGAGGCCGCGGGGTCACTAGCGCTGGAGGTCACGGCCTACCAGCCCCCGTGGAAGGCGCTCTCGGACTTCGCCCTGCATGCTGATCTGGATAGGGCTCCGCAACATAGTGCCGCGTTTCAGCAGCTTGTTAATCAGGTTAGTATTACATGTTGGATGGTATAATATTTATAAGGTTGTCAAAATTAAGTGGGAAAGTCACCGTAGTGAAAATTGAGATGGTTATTTAGTTAATTACAAGTCACCGTAATCAAATAGGAGTGGTTAATTACTGTTGGTGAAATCAATTTGAGGAACTAATCAAATGTGTTTATCATTTCCTGTTGGTAAACAAGTTCAATGCTCTGTTTGTTATCCAAAACAGCCTTTTAATCATTTGGTGGTTTTTATTGAACAAACAAAACAATTATACTTATTTATTTGCTGAATTCAAATAACTACCTACAAACCTTTATTGGTCGTGATAAATGTTTTAGTCAGAATACCGTGGATTTTAGGCAGTAGCGCAACCGTGTATAAGACGGGACGCGATGTATGATGGGAAATCACACACTTAAGGCAAACATAACACAATACTAGTGTAGCGCAAGCGCCAACAGGACGCCATTTGTTAATGGCCGCTTGCAAATGATATCCTGATGGCACTTGCGCTACGTTAGTGTTGTGTTAAGTATGCCTAAAGAGTGTATGTCCCCATTGTACAACGCGTCCCCGTCTTATACACCTACTAGTTTGACAATCTTCCACTCGGAACAAGAGGACTCATTTGATGATATTGCAACGCTAAAAAAGGGGTCGACCAGTCACTAAGCCATTGGTGACAATAACAGCTTCTAGAACTACACTTAGTGTGCAATAACAGTGGCAGCGGGGCGGGCAGCGGAATCCGCTGGCGGATAACGCATACACATAGTTCTTGGCTAAGGTGCACCAGTGGTCGCGGGACGAATTACCGTGACCCCGGTACGTAAAGGGCAATTGAAGGACTCTGTGGATTTTCGTCAGTCAAGTCTGACAGTTCCTACCACCCTACCCTACCCTGGGTGGGAGGACTCATTTGATAACTTTACCACGATAAAAAAAAAGGTGCACCAAGTACGGGCGGGGCGGGTGAGCGGAAATCTAGCCTGTTTCGTGACCCGCCACCCGCTCCCGCTGCCCGCCCCGCGCCACTGTAATTCCACACTTTGAGAGCAGAATAAGAACTTAAGTAATGGGAAATGCACTTATGTGTGGAGCGCATAGGTAGCCTTCCGTGCGGAATTTAGCGAAGTTTATTCTGTGCAACAATGGCATGCATTTGAAACTGAACTTTTAGATTTTTACGAAGGAAAAATGGTCCTGCAGTTTCGTTAGAAAAAGATTCTCGATGGAGTTTCTTACCCATTCTTCATTCTTCTCCATAGAGATGTGCACTTTGGAATGGTCACCTTTTTTTTTACGTGCCAAAATCATCAAATGAGTTTTCCACCCAGGGCAGAGCGGGAGGGACTGTCAGACACGTACTGAATAAAATCCAAGGTATCCTTCAATAGCCCTTTACGTTCCGGGGTTCGTACAGTCCCGCGACCGGAATGGGCACCTACAGTACTTTCACAGTTATTACGTCTTGTGACTGGGGCTATAGCACCACAATTATTTTTGTTTTTGACACTTCTAAAGTACCTGAAACTGGCCAACTTGAAATAAATGCTTTCATTTTGATTTTGAAGCATACAAGACCATCCCCCTTAAATCTGAGTCTTAACAGCAGAATTATGCGTAACGAAAGTATTGTGATTACTTCCAGATGCACGGCTACGACATCCCGAACCTGCCACCACCACGAGCTCCCCATGGCGAGGACAACTATGTCACCTACCTAGAGAGCGACGACTCCCTTCCTCCCTCTCCCTAGTGCCGAGTGACGTAAAGGACCATTGTGTGGACATTGAAGACAGTTTTTCTTGAATATTGGAGAAAATTGGGACAAGAAAGTGTTAAGTGAACTCTTTTGTTAGAATTATTATCATCTGCCTCGACTTTTGTCTGTGTTCGGGTTAGCTTTCAGTCTACCCAGATGGAGAATTTTACATGGAGCGACTGTCTATCTGAACTCCACAACCTAGTTATTACTGGTTTTTGTTTGAAGCGGGTTTATTCTTCTGCTCCAGTCCAGGTCAAAGGTGACTGAAAACAAAGCCGAGCAGCGAGCTTACCCAGAAGAAGCCTGTTCACTCTGACTTTGAAGAGATTGGGGTTGTATGCGATATGGGAACACAGACGCAGAAAGTGAGTTCAACTCCTTTGTTGTGCGCATCATGATGGTAGATTAAAAGCGCTTGGTGCGAATCAGTGGAATCACAACTAAGTATGGATGATAAATTAGCAGTACGACTAGAAGACCAGTGGTGATGATCGTAAAGATCATACAAGAGTCAGACAGCCCCGCCAGACGATCTACGGCCACCGCAGGCGCGGGCATGCGGGCGGCGAGTAACGGGCGACTCGCTGTCTGACCATGGACCATGCCCGGGTCGACGGCGCGTTGTGTTCCACGCGCGCCTCAAGGAGTGTCAGCATAGTGACGGGACCTGTAGAGGGCCAAAGCCTGCCGGTGTCGCGGGACTTACGAATTACCGTAACCCCGGTACGTAAAGGGCTATTGAAGGACACCGTGGATTTTAGTCAGTACAAGTCTGACAGTCCCTCCCGCCCTGCCCTGGGTGGGAGGACTCATTTGATGATTTTACTACGCTAAAAAAAAAAGAGTCAGACAGCCAAAGAGTTGTATTCCCTGCCGGTCTGTGTCTCGATAGTTACAACCTTGAGATCTTTAAGTCAAGAGTAAATTACTTCTGGGCAAGCGTGCTTCACTGTCGACAACTTCATCGCTTACCATCAGACGAGATAGTGGACACCCGAGCTTACGGTAAATAAAAAATAACTCCTTGGTAAAACTGGTAGTTGGGTAAAGGGCCGTATTTTGACGCCCTAAAACCAGGCTTGTTCCAGTGAGCGAATGAGGTGGCGCTAGACGACTTGTATAGCTCTGTCTCTTTCACTCACTGGAACAAGCCTGGTTTTAAGACGTCGTAATACGGCCGCTGGTGTTTAGTCAGCATAATGCCTATGATGTTCCCATTGCTGGGACGCTGGCCTGCGAGAGGGAACTGGCACACAGACACAGTGCGAGTTGATAGATGTCAATATGTCTTTGTTGTTTTGTTGATAAATCATTGTAGATAAATAAATGTGGAGTTTCTGCGAATGTATTCTTTAACAATGAACAGATAAGAGTGATATTGCCGTGGAGGGAAAAGTTTCAAGTTTTGGCTGTAAAGTGTATTATTGATGAATTTCGATATTTTCAAGACAAACTTTATAAAAAACTCCTATATACTTACAAATAGCAATCTGAAGTGATGAAGGACATTAAAACTTTTGTCAGAAATGTGTAAAAAAAAATAACTTGTATCAAGAGTTTTCATAAAATTCTTCTGTGTTTTTAGCAAAATATTATCCGCCAGTTAATTATTTAAAGAAAAAAGCTTAATTAATAATTACTTAATTAGTTCGTTGGGCCAGTGCAAGCGTCAGTTTTAAAATTACGTAACGTGTCAAACTTTGACAGTTATGTCTTTCTGTGAACTTCAAAATATAGTTTAACGTTGTACTTTTGAGCAGTCATAATTTACTTATTACTGCCTAAAAACAAATAATTTAAAAAAGCTATATATTTACTATAGTAATGTGATGTTTACCATTAGTTTGTATTATAATAAAAAATGTACTTATAGTTTTAATTTTTACCCCTGGGTATGTTTTTTTTTTATAATTTGTATCATGATCTGTTAGAGTTTTCGATGTACATAAGTATCAATGTAAATAATAAATGTATAAATTATGTATATGTAATTATATTTACCTACTAAATACATAAGCGTGTAAACATAAGGCCTTCTTTATTGATGTAAAAAAAAATAGTCACTTTTATACTATTATTATTTACGTAAACTAAAATGTAATTTACATTAATGTGTCTGTCAGAATTGTGTAAACAATATTTTTGTTTTTTATTTTTTTCTTTTTGTATCACATATTCTGTAGAGTTGTATCGACATTTTTTCATTGTAAAAAACGATTTTAATTGTTGTTAAACTCGATAGAAATTACCAGAAAGTTAATTTATTCGGTAGCTTATTACACTGTACTTAGATTGTGAGCATAATATTAATAAAAATATTGAGTACGTATTAAAAATTAGTTTTTCGGACCTTGAACCTATCTTGATCCTTTATCCAAAAACAATCAACATAATTAATTAGCAGTTGTGAGTAAGTGAAGGAAAGAGGAGCTCGTGTCTAAATAAATACTGCCGCGCTTGCCGAGGTTGGTCTGTGGATGGGTGACCATCTGTCATTACGAGTTTCCTCCGTGCCTCGGAAAGCACGTAAAGCCGTTGGTCCCGGAAATAATTTGTAGATCTTTGACAGTCGCTACTGTTAGTCAGAAGCTCTAAAGTCTGACAACCAGTCTTACCATGGGGTATCCTATTACCTAGGTACTGGGTTGTGGAGGTCCGACAGGCAGTCGCTCCATATAAAATACTTATATCCAGCTGCATCTGGTTTGACTGGAAGCCGACCCCAATATAGTTGGGAAAAGGCAGGCAGATGATGAGTAAGTGAAGGAAAAAGTGCAGCGGCAAAATTGTGTCAAATTCTTTTTTTGTGCATCAAACAGTACAAACGTCATATTTTAGTAGACCGTATTACAGTGCCAGAACCACAATAGAGCAAAAAAAAATGAGTTCTCTATTTACTACACGAAAAGATACACCATTCACAACGTAACGCGTCGCAAAAAGCTACTCAAAATCTAACTTTATTTACTACAAGAAAAGATACACATTTGCAGTATCGTTGCGTCGCGTCTCGGTGTGAACTGTACGTAGCCGTAAATTACGGCTTAACGTAGCTGTAAATGTACGTTTAAGAACTTTACGATTAACGGTCACTTAAATAAATATTCGATATTTTGATATATATAATATTTAGATCTATATATATATAGATATTTTTATTCAGTAAATTGGACATTGTTTTTAATAGTTGTAATCAACGCCATCTAGTAATAATGTCCAAAACTGACATCATTGGCTACGTACTTGCTGTACCTACTTGCTAGGGTGGCGCCCGTAGTTCCGTTGATTTATAGATGGCGCGGTATATTTGTTAACAACGCCATCTAGTAAAAGTTATTGTTTTTTTTTTTAAGGGTCAGCTCAGACCGATACGCGGCGCTTCACGCACATTTCAATAGAGCTACTTAAAATCTAACTCTATTTCCTACACGAAAAGATACACATTTGCAGTATCGTTGCGTCACGTCGCGTCGCGTCGCGTCTCGGTGTCTATGGAAGTGACCGTAATCGGTCAGTTTAAGATTAAGAGCGCGTATTCTGAAAGTTGGCAACGTCGCAAATAGTTTTCAAATATTGCCAAGTTTTAATTAATTTGGATATCATAAAAAGTGTGGCTCTGTAATGCACTAAAAAAATATTACAAACGATTACAACATCAAATTCTTTATTTTTTTCTTCTTCTTTTATTTGTTTATGTTGTGTGTATCGGTTACCCAAATAAACGTTTTTTCTTTCTTTCTTTCAAATTCAGTGTTTTAATGGTATTCCTATATCAATTTTTGAGTGCACTACAGAGCCATAATTATAATAAAATAAATTAATAAAAACTTGTAAATATTTGACAGCTATTTGCGACGTTACCAACTTTCTGGTTAAGGTTAAGCGTGCGAAATGTCAAATAAAAAAAAGTACCAATGTCATTCTGTATTTTACAGGAAATATAAAGGGAGTGCCACCGACTCACTTCATTGTAAAGACCAGTCAATTTAAATGCAGATATTGCTCTGCTCATTCGTCAAAGGCACTATGTATACACCGAAGGACCAAAAGAGTTTCGTTTGTTGACACTAGATGGCGCGGAAATAAATCAGAAAATTACCACTAGTAACATTGATATTAATTTGACGGTAATTTTGACATTTCAGTTTTGTTTATTGAAAAATGGAAAATGTCTACTGAGAAAAGTTTTCAAAATGTACCGTGGAAACGCAATAAAACCAAGTGATTTTTATTTATTTTATTACACACACAGAAAATACAATTTTGGCACATTTCCTAAACAGAAGAGATGACATTTTAAAATTCATAAATAGTAGTAGAACATCAGATATGAAAAGATATTATTTCCGTTACATTTATGACTACTACAGTCAGACATACATAGATAGATAGATAAGTATATTGTTATTTATGTTTACTTTTATTACGTCAATGATTTTGCGTAGAAGAAATTTTTGACATTTAGACGTTGCTACTTGTAACTACTACAAGGTTTGTTTTACACGTACCATAATCGCACCGCATCGCAACTACAAAAGGAGGTCAAACAGTGGTTACATGTGGATAGTTTCGCTGGAGCTTCTTGCGTAGCGTTGTGGTACCGAAAAATGTGAAATTGGTTGCTGTAATTGGCCGGCCACCAGTTACCATGTGGTTAGTATCACCCACGCGGCCAAACATGATGTTTTTCATGACATATTCAACATAATTCGGGTGCGCACGAGTGTGGTGTGTGAATGGTACGTGTTAGATAACCCTAAATTAATTATATTCTAGCCAAAATTCTCACCCGCGTGTTATTTTACCTTGCTTCCCGGGATTCACCCTTTATGTGCAAAGACTTGTTAAACAGCAGACTTAGGACCACGCATTTATTGGTCCATTCCGTTCTTTCCAACAAACCACAAATGATGGAGCCACATCATATTACATTCAGGAGTTTTTGTTTTACATACAAACATACGAGTACATTCATTTCTTAAAACTAGTGATATTGTAGACAATTATTATGATGATGAATATAAAAGTAGATGATATCGTAGATACTTTAAAGGGGGTGAAAAACACATCGATGCACAAACGGTTAGGAACTATGAATGCTTGACTCTGGGTGTTTATGAATGTAAGTTTTAATGTTTGTTAACGCAAACACAATACAGGAGACATTCTTAGTATCTTTGGGCAACGGTTTTTTGGTCTCCCCACAGACAATGGCTTACCGTTCATCTTGGATAGTATCATCTATCCATACTAGACGACTTTCTAACAGCATCAGTTAGCGGTGACTGTACGTACAGCTGAATTTTGAGCCAAACATTTTTACGTTTCATTCAGGATTTGCTTAGAAGCAAATGAATTGTCGTGAGATTCCAAGTGAATCAATTAATAAAAACATGACCTACTGTAATATAGATTTTGACTGTGAGTTATGAAGTAAATTGAAGTTGTTTTTTTTTTCGAAATATGTGATGTCTTTTTATAACAATTTGAGCTCGAAATGTTGACGATGGGAGATCTGGATTCATAACAACCGTTTGTGCGTCAATGTCCCTTCCACCATGTATGAAGATGACAAAAATTAAAATATGAGGATCATTGTGTCCTCCGAAGAAAATTGAGGATCCTCTGACCGGATTGGTGTTGTGTCTGGTGGCGTCTAGTTACCGATAGAGATAGTTGTTGACGCCTTGTATAACAGTATTTATACTGCAGGATTTTTTGTACAATTTAGCGCGATAGATGTCACTGCACTTTGGTAAGTTAATATGACAAACAATAATGTTGGCGCATTTTTTTTTATTTTTGGCATGAGACTAAGTCAAACCATATTCAGTCATTTATTTTACTCAAAATTGTAGGAATGCAATAACCAAATGATCAGCATAATCGATCGAGTAGAGACTCGTTAAAGTAATTTAAACAGGAACAGTTTTTTGAGCATTTTTTATAATAAAACTAGCAACCCGCCCCGGCTTCGTACAGAGTCGAAATTCGAACAACCGGGTGGATTTTTCGAAAATTAATTCATAAACCTGACATTATGAACACAACACTTTCAGACAGACTTAAGCTCCCCGCGCACTGGGCAGCCTGGCTGCGGAGCCCATATGACGCTGCATGAGAACGCGCACTAGTCAGCCACGAATTCACGGCTGCGGCAGCCAATACAACGCGCCTGTTTGCACGGCAGCCAGAGCGTGTGTAGACGAATATGTGGCTGCCGTCATTCTCCGCTGGTCTCCGCGCACTTGTTGTAGCAGCCAGACGTATTTTGGTAATATAAAGTTCTTCCACGTCCATATTGCTCGACGATAAGATCGCGAATAGTCGTCGATTGGCTGCTGAAACTGATTACGCAAATATTCTGACTGCCGCAGCCTGGCTGCGCAGCCAGTTGTAGTGTTCGGGGGGCCTTAAGCGACGTTGTTTTACATTAAGTATGATGATACACAGGTAGTTAATACAGAAATAAACATGCCTGTCACATGACAAACACTAACACACAAAGTGCTGAATAATTATTTTGGAGCTTGAAGAACATTGACAGAAAATCACTGTTCGTAAAAAAAAATATTTAAAGTTGTACTGGAAATACTAGATGGTAGCTTTAGAGGATTCTCACAATCATGACACTACTCGTCCGCGCGGACGAGCGGAAGCGGAGAAGCAAATCGGCGCGCTGCGTGGGCACGTGGTGAGCGCACTTCATCCGCGCGGATTGACAATGTTAGACGTCAAAAGTTAGGCAAAAAACCCGGGCAAGTATCGATGTGTCTTTTTCACAAAGAACTTTATAAGTTTATGTTGGACATCACTGATGGAAAAATCGGTGAAGGAAAAACATTGTGACTAAATCTTGACTTCGACCAGAGGGTGGCTTTTAATACAAAGAAAAAAATTAGAGAATTGACAGTTTAAACAATTATGATCGGAGAAATCCGATTTACCACCAAACCGCAAAGACGAGTAGTGTTGTTTGAGAATCTCTTAAAACCATCAAAAGAATCACACAGCATCACAGAAAATAAAAAGAAAGAAAAGTACCTACTGCACAATAGCATGTAGTTTATACAGCGCATCTTCAACCTGCTTGCTGATCACGTAGAACCTCTGCTTCCCAGCAAACAGTTTCCTCATCTTCTGCCTAGCCTGATGCTGGGTGACATCAGGAAACTCTCTCTTGTAGAAACTCCACAACCAAGCAGTTAACTCGATGCGTTCCTTCTGTATCTTCAATAGGCGAGCCTTCTTGATGCTCAGGTCGTTGTAGATCCTCTGTGTCTCAGAAGATGCGTTGTTTGGCAAGAAGAGGAGATTCGGGAGCTTCGCTATGAAGTCGTCCTGCTTCTTGTCATGGGGTGGCAGGGATTCTTCTAGCTGCTCTCGTAAGAAGGACATGTAGTCCGGAGCGTTGCTCACTTGGTCCCCAGGCATGTGGTTGTGGATCTCCTCGATCGGTTCCTGGGATGGGGGTTCATCTTCACGAAGTCGCACCATTTTCTTGGAACTTCTCTTTCGTTGGACGTAGGAAGGATACCTGAAGCAATAAAAAAACGTTATGTTATAATGGTCTTCCATCCACAGTTCCACCTAGGCAAGTGCAGCTGTACCAGAATAACTCGTGCTACTGTTATTATTTAGTCACGAGCCATTGAATTAAATGATGAATTCTTCTTCTTCTTCGTGTCGCTGGCACGACAGTATTTATGTTTTATTGGCCCAAAACTCCGCCACTTCCACCGCGTTGTCGGTAGCAGCGAAGAGATCTATTTGGCTTCATGTTCAAATGATGAGTGATATACGGGTGGTTTATCTATTTTTTGTGTCGTAAAATCATTAAATGAGTCCTGGGCGGAGCCGAAGGGACTGTCAAACTCTTACTAAAAACAACTGAAAAGTCCACCCTGTTCCTTCAGTTGCCCTATGCGTTCCAGGGCCGTGGTATCCCGCTTAGACAGTACCGCGATACTGGCAGGCGTTTGGCCCTATGGGGTCCCGTAATATGCTGATAGATTCGGCGCGCATGGAGCACTACATGGGCTTGATCCTTGTACGGACGGCGAGCTACCCATTTTCACCGTGACCCCGGAACGTAAAGGGCTATTGAAGGACACCGTGGATTTTAGTCAGTAGGAGTCTGACAGTTCCTCCCGCCTGCCCTTTTTTTTTACGTGGTAAAATCATCAAATGAGTCCTTCCACACAGGGCAGAGCGGAACTCAGCCGGGGTCGCGGGACTGTACGAATTACCGTGACCCGGAACGTAAAGGGCTGTTGAAAGACACCGTGGATTTTAGTCAGTACGAGTCTGATAGTCCCTTCCGCTCTGCCTTGGGTGGGAGGACTCATTTAATGATTTTACCACGTAAAAAAAAGGGCAGGCTCAGATCTGTCAGACTCCTACTGACTAAAATCCACGGTGTCCTTCAATAGCCCTTTACGTTCCGGGGTCACGGTAATTCGTACAGTCCTGCGACCATATCATCCTATAAGTACTTAGGATACCTTTATGTAAATACCCGTATTGTATAGATGCACGGTGCAATGCATTGAATCAATAATATTGAAGCTCGCGCATGCGCCCCGCGGGTTTGAAACCTTTGCCATCCGCGCTTTGTGTACCTTAATGTAACATCACGCTTTTATAGAGAATATGAGGTGAGCAGAAGCGTTTAATAAAACTAAGTAATAAGCTCTGGCATTACATTACAGAAAAGCAAGTTGTTTTCATTGGTTAAAAACAACAACAATAATTACATGAATTGTGGGTGGATTTTATATTCGTTTTTATTTTCAGAACAAATGTACAATCAGATTGATGTTGTTTCTATACTAGCGCCCCCCGGCTTTGTTTTGCGAAGCCAATGCAATTTGAAATAAAAAAAATGCGTGGCTTTGTATTTGTGAAGAATTTTTGAAATCGGTCTGTAGTTATTTAATTAGAAACGAGCAAACAATAAATCAAATCTCAGTTTTGCTGAAACACTAATTTCTTACACATCGCGTTGCTTAATAACAGTGTAATGAAAATTCGACACCTGCATAAATAATAAACCTTTAGCAATGATTGAAGAAATTTAAATAAAAATATAATTAATGAAATGTTCGAGAACTAAACGCCTCTGCTCATCCACATCGGCTCTATTTCGCATATTACATTTTTTTTTACGTGTTAAAATTATCAAACAAGTCCTCCCACCCAGGGCAGGGCGGGAGGGACTGTCAGACTCGTACTGACTAAAATCCACGGTGTCCTTCAATAGCCCTTTACGTTCCGGGGTCACGGTAATTCGTACAATCCCGCGACCTCGTACATACATCTTTTTTTTTTTTTTTTATCGTGGTAAAGTCATCAAATGAGTTTTCCCACCCAGGGCAGGGCGGGAGGGACTGTCAGACTCGTACTGACTAAAATCCACGGTGTCCTTCAATAGCCCTTTACGTTCCGGGGTCACGGTAATTCGTACAGTACCGCGACCTCGTACATACATATAGAAAAATAAAACAACAGCACAGCGAAAAAAATAAATAAAGGAATCTTACCAAAAATACTGTAGATTTTATACAGGAACCAAACTTCGAAACCACTTTATTACTGTTTTTTTTTTAATAAGTTGAGACTTCCAGTGAGTTCAACAGTTCAAGTCAGACTGCCGGGCGCAGCTCAGTTTCAGGTCATCTACATGGACCTAAACCTAACTCAATATTCGCACAACTATCAATTTTATTTCCATACAAATTGAGTTGATTTCAGAATCACTGCTTGTGAATTTTCAAACTTTCCCAGTTATAGAAATATCAACTTAAACGCCACACAAATAGAGTTGGTTTTAATATAAAGGATGGTGTTATGTTGAAGTTGCAGAGAATATTCAGCTTTGTTCGTAGGACGTTAAAGTTGCTTTTTTTAATAAATGTAAGAAGCTTAACAATGGAGGTGGTTGAGGTAGGGTAGGAATCAATAAATTCGTGCGAAAATAGATAGCCAGGACTTGATGGATAGTTACTGGTTATAATTTATTGCGTTTTGAAATTATATGATTTTTTTACTACTACATTTTTTTTTTATCGTGGTGAAATCATCAAATGAGTCCTCCCACCCAGGGCAGGGCGGGAGGGACTGTCAGACTTATACTGACTAAAATCCACGGTGTCCTTCAATAGCCCTTTACGTACCGGGGTCACGGTAATTCGTTAGTCCCGCGACCCCGGCAGGCTTTGGCTCTCTACAGACCCCGTCACTATGCTGACACTCTTTGAGGCGCGCGTGGAACATAACGCGCCGTCGACCCGGGCATGGTCCATGGTCGGACAGCGAGTTGCCCATTACTCGCTGCCCGCATGCACGCGCGAATTGATTCGGGATAGCTCTTTGAATAATTGCGTGACATAAACCTTTAACAAGTTAGTAATTAAAAAAAAACTTTTTTTTTTCACAAATTTATTGTCAAAAAATATTAACGATAAACAAAGTACTCGTCAAGACGAATCAAACGAGTCTAAACTCGATGGGTTTGCGTCGTTTCATTACAGAGTTCCTATGGCCACCTTCCAGCTCCATCATCAGATCAGCTCCATTTCATCATAATATTCCATTGTCACTCGATATACATAATCGTGCAAAATTTCAGCTCAATCAGAAACCGGGAAGTGGATAGAAAACTTGCAAGATTTGATTACAGACTAAAAACGGGACAGGTGAAAGTAAATAAAAGCTTGTAAAATGGTACATTTTTTATTATTCTTAAATAGTTATTAACACGTTAAACGCCGCCTCGCCCTTTCGAATACTCAAGTGAGGCCCATATGTTGTCCCCCGTGGCCCTCAACGTGTTAAGTACTCAAGATCGCGCGGAATCGGAGTAAGGATTTCATCGCAACAGTTATTATAAAGTAGCCCAAGTCGACGGCGTGTTGTGTTCCACGCGCGCCTCAAAGAGTGTCAGCAAAATGACGGGGCCTGTAGAGGGCCAAAGCCTGCCGAGGTCACGGGACTCACGGTTTACCGTGACTCCGGTACGTAAAGGGCTATTGAAGGACACCGTGGATTTTAGTCAGTACGAGTCTGACAGCCTTCCCGTTCTGCCCTGGGTGGGAGGACCATTTGATGATTTTACCACGTTAAAAAAATAAAAAAATACTATATTACAAAGCTGAAGAGTTTTTTTTTGTTCCGATCTCAGGAACAACTGGTCCGAATTGAAAAAATCTTCCACTATGTTGGATAGTCAATTTATCGAGGAATATATTATATATCACGCTACTACCAATAGGAACCGAGCAGCGGAGGTGAAACCATGGAAAAGAGTTAGTATTAGGTACTAATATAACACTAATACACATATTGATACGAATACATAGAGTAGCCATGTTGCCAAAACAAATAATGAAGATAAATGTCATCATTAGGAATATTAAAGTCACGAATAAATCCCAAACATTTGCATTTATACTAGAAATCGCGTAGCACCTGTCGTAGAGCTTGCTACGACTGCTACGCCGGAGGCCTACGTCGCACGGTGGGCTGGAATCGTCAAGTGGGGACTTAAGGATTCAAATGAGTATTTTTGAATTTTATGTACTAATACAAATATTTTTTGTTATATGTAATTTTTTTATACTTAGTATTTTTCGAGTTATAGACCCCTAAACTTTGTATGAAATATTAATCGGTTTTTGGTTTAATATGACATGTTTTAATATTGTATTACAGAAATATAGCAAAAAAACAAATTATTGGTAAACATTCTACACCACCCTTATGACGTCATTTATTTTTCACGATACTCACACCACCCTTATGACGTCATTTGTTTTTAACAATACTCAATAGTGCGGTGACTCTCATTAGCGCATCGTCCATTGAGCGCAGCAAAATGATGACGTGTCATTATGTGATTGGATGATGAATAGCAGGTAAAAAATTATACGGTTACATTTGAAAAACAACCATCCTCAGTACGTTGTTACACATCGTAATAAACGCACTACCCTATCTCACATTTTCGGAATACTAATACTATTTATTACGTAAAAATGTTCGATTTGGTGTCAAATATTGATATTGTTGTGCTATTAAAGGAAAGTGGAAGTTTTAAAAATAATAGTGTTTTATATAGTGCTATTAAATCTAGATTAGTCCCCACTGTGTTAAGTGATGAAAACGATAAAGCGCTAAAAGCGTTTTGTGCAAAATATTGCTATAATCTGCAAAGGAGATGGCAAAATGCTCATAGCAAAGAGGAATTGTTCAGCAACAATAATAGTGAATGGTTATCATCGGAAATAAAGTGGCCTGATTTCATTGTAAGTGCATTTGAAAGAAACCAAGACTCTGTTCCTAGTACATCAAGTGAACATGAATCTCCAGCAAAAGTGTCTACTGCCACGTCAACGAACGTAAGTCCAAGAAAACCATTTTGTGAATTAGGACCTAAGCAAAAAAAGAGACGTACAGAACATATTCATACAAATATGACTACAGAGGAAATATCTCATGCATATATTATGAAATTACGAGAGGATGGTAATCAAGGAATAGCTGAAATCCTCGAACACCTACTTAAAAATCCACAGGATGTGCAAAAAGCGAAAGATAGTCTTTTAGGTAAAAATGAAAAACCTAAATTTACTCCAGATGAAGCTTTGGGACTTGTTTTGTCCCTTAAATTAACAAAGTGGCAATATAATACTTTAAGAAAAAGTATCAAAGAGAAAAATGTCGACATGTTCCCTTCCTACTACAAGGTGCAAAATGCAAAACAAGAATGCTACCCGCCAAAAGATGATATCACCTTAACAGATACAACTGCTAGAATAAAATTGCAGCCTCTATTAGATATAACCGCCAAAAGGATATTCAAAGCAATCAATATTGATAGCACAGACTTTAAGGAGTTGACAATGATAAGCAAATGGGGAATGGATGGTGCTTCGAATCAAGCAAACTATAAGCAAAAAATGACAACGGATGACAAAGTGGACAGTGCTTCGATAGATGATTCAAGTATTTTTATGGGTAGTTTAGTACCAATAAAAATTATTTCCGAGGAACAAATTATCTGGGAAAACGACTCACCAAATTCTGCATATTGGTGTCGTCCAATATTTTTCAAGTTTGAAAAAGAGAATAAATCAACGATTTTAAGAGAGAAAACCGAAATTGAAACGGAGATAAATGAATTGAAGGAAACAGAAATTGGAGAAATAAAAGTCTCACATTCATTATTGCTTACTATGATAGATGGTAAAGCAACATCAATCCTCTCTGAAACTTCAGCTCAACGATGTGACATATGTAAAGCTGTTCCTACAGAAATGAATAACTTGTCTTTGTTATTGACTAAAAACATTGATACCGACTTGTACAAATATGGTTTATCATCGCTTCATATATGGATACGTTTTATGGAATGCATTCTTCACATAGCCTATAGACTGGATTTCAAAACATGGGTTGCAAAAGGTGAAAACAAAGTTTTGATGGAAAAAAGAAAAAAAAACATTCAGGAAGCTTTTAAAAATCAAACAGGCCTTTTAATAGATGTTGTAAAGCAAGGACATGGAAGTACTAATGACGGGAATACCGCTCGAAGATTTTTTTCAAATACAGAGATTGCTGCTGCAATTACTGGTGTCGATGAAAACTTAATAAAACGGTTTTCAATCATTTTAGAAACAATATCTTCAGGTCATAAAATTGACACAGTGAAATTTAAAGAATATACGGAAGCCACCATAAAATTATACGTAGATTTATATGAGTGGTATCACATGCCCTCCAGTGTGCATAAAGTTCTCGTTCATGGAGCAGCTATCATTGAAAACTTGGGATTAATTCCGATTGGAAAGTTATCGGAAGAAGCGGCTGAATCTAGAAATAAAGACTTTAGGCGATATCGCCAACACCATTCAAGGAAATTCTGCAGAAGAGCTAATAATGAGGATATTTTAAATAATTTAATAATTAGTTCAGACCCTTATATATCATCAAAACGTCATAAAATGATACGGAAACACAAACCATTTTCAGAAGAAGCGAAAGCCATGCTTCTTTTATCTCCAACATTTGAAGATGATGAGCGGGAAAATATAGAATTTGTTAATGTGGAACATTTAGAGAACGAATCTGAATCTGATGAAATTGTCTAAGTGATAATTTTGTGAGTGCGTGTGTTTGTGAGTGAGTTTGTGAGTATGCGTATGAGTGGATTAGGCCTCCTGGGGACACCACTGATAAAAAAAAACGCGCTTAGTTCTCTACCTCAAGGGTGGTGTGGAAAAGGGAATGAAAAACAATTTTCTCCAAAATCGAAGAAAATCGAAGCAAGTGATATATCGGATAATTTGCCTAAAAAATAGCACAATCGAATACCGAAAGCGGTTATTTGAGAACTCTTGAGAATTAAAAGTTATTCATATAAAATCAAATTTCTCCATACAAAAATAAATTCAAATCGTTATAACTTTTAAAATATTAGGTATATACAAAAATCGCAGAACAAAAATTTCTTATATTTAGTGGTAGATCACCAAGCCGTCTTTATTTTTTTTTAAATTGCTCATCAATTTTCGTGAATCCCTAAGTCCATTAAAGCTTGATTTCAGCCCACCGTGCGTCGTAGCCCGTAGTATGCTACGATCGAGCTACAGCTACGTTTTAGAAACGTTTATTTTGTCAAGAGTTTGTTGGCTATTACTTCTAAAATGATGTCATATCACTCCTGAGTTCTTTGTTTTTTTACGTGGTAATATCATCAAATGAGTCCCTCCACCCAGGGCAGAGCGGGAGGGACTGTCAGACTCGTACCGACTAAAATCCACGGTGTCCTTCAATAGCCCTTTACGTTCCAGGGTCACGGTAATTCGTACAGCACCGCGACCCCACGCTGAGTTCTAACAAAAAAAAACAAGCAAAAGGAAGAAACTAACTGTACTGTAACAGCGCCATCTATTTGTGACCGTTAGAACCAACAAAGACTGGGTCTTACTTTAGTTACAGCAATATTAATTCTCATAATTTTGAAGACAGATGGCGCTAGTAACTTTTCTTGAACTCTAATTGAGTAATAAGTTATTATATTTAAATATGTATTTAGCGATGTTAAGATAGGGCGTAGACATTTTTGAAAGACGTGAGCGCCGTAATGACTCTTATCCTGTGACTCTTTTATGAGCGATTCGAGATCTCGCCCATTCCCTTCCTTGTTCTCTACCACCACCTGCAGGTCTTCACCGGTCACGGTTGTTTCTGAAGTTTCCTGTTTCCATGAGCCATGCGTCTATTATAAAGCTTGGAACTCCTTGCCCTATGTAAATACCTATATTGCATAGTTGCAACGCATAATGCATGAAATCAATAACATTGGAACCCGCGCATGCGTCCCGCGGGCTGTGCCACAGTATTTTTTTTGTCTCCCCCTTTTACCCCCTTACTCCCCCTCAGCCGCCGTGGTGTGATTACCACACATCGTAATAATCAGGTACGGATAACATTATAAATCATCTTTTCACTTGGTTTCGTAGTGTGTGTGTTCAACCGTCAGTATGGCTTGCTCTTTCTAACGCCATGAATAGTTCGTAAAGAGAAAGAGATGGATAAATCGCAGTCACTTGTTTTAAAGTGTACACTGTATATAAATGTATGTTAAACTAGTATCTCTGTGGTTCTACTCTTGTATGTGTGGGTGGCGCGGTGTGGTGTGTCTGGGGTGTGGTCCGCCAGTCTAGCTTTGGGCTTTTCAAAGCAGAGACGCGTATTTCATGGTCTTCATAAATATTTCAGAAATATATCATACCAAATTGAATAAAAAATATTTTTGTTCAATTTCAAATAACCAAAAGAAGTTCATGAATTTGAATTAAATGTGGTTCCAGATCTGCATCAAAACCCTGACCCAAAAGGTAAGTTTTATTGAAAATATTTAAATTATTTTCTTTTTTTTTCATGCATGTTCGAAGTGAGTTTTTTTTTTAATCTTTGTCTAATTTTTTTTTCGTTTTTAGGAATCTACATTGTTCTTAACACGTGATTTTCTTTTATACATGTTTTCAAACATATTATTTTACATTTTTAATTATAAAAAAAAAAAAAACAAAAAAAAAACATTTAAAAATATAAATAATAGTGGCCCACCGGTATCGGGAACAGGGTCCAAGCTACCGGCGGTCAGGGCTCCAGAGAAAGGAACCTCCTAACAATGCGCGCCGTGTCCAGAAGAACTGCTTTCTGAATCAGGCCCTTGATCCAGCTGCCTAACGAGAGCCTCCTTGTTTAACACGTGATTATTATTACGGCATAAACAGGGGGGAAGACAGGTGTGAGGCGGGAGTGGATTTTTTTTACAGTATGTCTCTGTGTGATTTTTCAAGGCGTTCGATTTGTTCACTGACAATAGTGGAACCAGAAGCACATGTTTAGACATTTTCCTTGCTGCTGTGCACGCGTCAAGTTTGACGGCACGTTTGGCGCAATGACTGAGCACTTGGACTTCTGCGCTGTGTCGCGGGTTCGATGCCCGCACGTAACAAATTATGTATGATCTGCAAGTAGTTGTTCCGGGTCTGGGTGTTTGTGTATGTGAGTTTCTATGTTTGTAAACGTACCCACGATACAGGAGAAATTTCTAGTGGAGGCAACGTTCTTTTTTTTTAAGTGTATTATCGTCTTGAAAGTGTGGTGAACATAAGGTTTATATATATTTTTTATTCTATATTAATTTAACTTATTTAATGTAAAATGTAATCTAATGTTTAAATCTAATGAAATTTAATTTAAAGTGTATAATTTAATTCATCTATTATGTAACTTAATTCAGAATTTCATTCAACTAATTTAACTATGTTTATAAATCTTGAACAGTGAATTTGGTATAAGTTATATGTCCGACGGAGGGTTAGCCTGGTGATCTGTAATACAGGTTTTACCTACAATAGACACCAGTCTCTGTGAAGTGATAACTTGTCTCTAAACTGTATATTTATAAATGTGATGAGAGAAATAAAAATACTAAAAAAAAATAAAAAAAATATATTTTTTTTGTTACAGTATACGATGCCTGTTACTATGAAACTTTATAATAGAATTGGTGCCATTAAAAGGCGGTGCTTAAAAATCGTAAGTACTTATCTATTATTTATCAGACTTTCTACTATTTCATACTATAAATGCGAAAGTGTGTTTGTTTGTTTTTGTTTACATGCGAAAACAACTGTACCGATTTTGATGAATTTTGGCACTAAGTTATATGTGACCGATTGGCGGAGGGAGTGTCGCACCAGGCGGCGGCCGACCTGGCGACGCAAGCGGTGGCGACAGTCGCTCAAAGGATCCGGCAGTTGGGACTCGACGTGGCGCTGCACAAAACAGAGGTCATGTGCTTTCATGGCCGTCTGAACGCGCCACGTTCAGAGTCCCACATTACGGTGGAGGGGGTTCGCATCGGCGTCGGGAGGACGATGAAGTACCTGGGACTCGTCCTCGACAGCCGGTGGAACTTTAGGGAGCACTTCCTACGTTTGGCCCCGAAGCTGAACCGGGCAGCAGCCGCCCTCAGGCGACTCCTGCCCAATCTCAGCGGGCCAAACGCCTCCAGCCGGAGGCTGTACGCTGGTGTCGTGCGGTCCATGGCCCTCTACGGGGCCCCTGTGTGGGCCCTGAGCATTCGGACGCGACCACTAAAGCTGGTCGCATGCCAGAGGGTCATGGCAATCCGAATGGTCCGAGGATACCGCACGATCGCCGGCGAATCGGCCAACCTCCTTGCCGGATTGCTGCCCTGGGATCTGGAGGCGACTGCCCTCCAGCGCGTCTACGAATGGCGCGTGGAGGCGCAGCGCCGGGGCGAATCCCCGCTGCCTCGACAGGTCGAGGCGCGGCGGGAAGAGCTCCGGCGCGATCTCAGGGCAGTATGGAGGGAGCGACTGTCGCAACCGAGGTCCGGGCACGCCGCAATCGCGGCGGAAAGACCCCTCTTTGAGGAGTGGCTGGATAGGCGTCACGGCGTCCTTACCTTCCGCATGACGCAGGTCCTCACCGGACACGGAAGTTTCGGGAGGTTCCTGTGTCTGATAAGGAGGGAGGAAACGCCTGGGTGTCACCACTGCGAGGACCGTCCTGAGGACACGGTGGAGCATACGGTGCAGGACTGCCCCGCTTGGGCAGAGCACCGCCGTGTCCTCACGACGGCGATAGGCGGAGACCTCTCGCGCTCGGCATTGGTCGAGGCCATGCTGCGGGGCGAGACGGAGTGGGAAGCGGTCGCCTCCTTCTGCGAAGCAGTCATGCTCGCGAAGGAGGAGGCGTGCCGCGTGAGGGAGAGAACAGTGTCCTCCCTCCGACCCACCCGCAGTGGTAGACGCCCACGGCGACGGACGTCGCCAGACGATCTCCGGCCACCGTAGGCGCGGGCATGCGGGCAGCGAGTAATGGGCGACTCGCTGCCCGACCATGGACCATGCCCGGGTCGACGGCGCGTTGTGTTCCACGCGCGCCTCAAGGAGTGTCAGCAAACTGACGGGGCCTGTAGAGGGCCAGAGCCTGCCGGGGTCGCGGGTCTTACCCATCACCGTAACCCCGGTACGTAAAGGGCTCGTGAAGGACACCGTGGATTTTAGTCAGTACAAGTCTGACAGTCCCTCCCGCCCTGCCCTGGGTGGGAGGACTCATTTGATGATTTTACCACGATAAAAAAAAAAAAAGGAGTCATATTGTTTATAAAAAAAAAACCTCAAAATTAACTATGTGTGTGTACAAAAAATTCTCCCTATGTTTCAGTCGGATTCGTTCAACCAGAACTCTAGTCGTGCTCCTACTCAAAATATTGATGAAAGTTGTCTAACTCAATGTTACTTCGCCACAATTGTGGTCGTGGTCAACATTATGTACAGTGCTTGTAAATAAAAGGTATGTTTATAAACAGCAGTCTCATAATGTCGTTTACCTTACTTTATTTTTTTAAACGTGGTAAAATCATCAAATGAGTCATCCCACACTGGGCACAGCGGGAGGGACTGTCAGACTCGTACTGACTAAAATCCACGGTGTCCTTCAATAGCCCTTTATGTTCCGGGGTCACGGTAATTCGTACAGTCCCGCGACCCCGGCAGAATATCGTTGACCTTAGAGGTTTTAATAAAAAACTGCTTTTATCCCATTTTTTTCATCTAAGTAAAAAATAAGAAGAAACAAAAAATAAGAAGGAATGCAAGATTATAGGGGAGAGTATTGCCCGGGAAAGGAACTCTGACACGTCATCACAGTACCTAGTCACTCCTATATTCTAGCCATATCATCTTTCTCATCGTTAATTTATTGTCACTTAGACTGTTTTTGATGCCTTCCTTCAATAATGTAAAAAATATTCTTTTCAGTTTTTTAACTCGAAACATTGACGAAGTTTGACGGTTTTCGAGTATTGAAAAATAGGAAGGAACATAATTTGTTAATAAACCAGCCAAAATGCTACCAGATAAGGCTTTCACCGACTCTAACGCTACGTCCGAAGCGGTGACACGTGAATTCAATGCGATGCGGTGCGACACGGCGGGTATGTCCAAAGTGCACGCGAAGCGTCTAGAATCCCCGTCTCACAAAAATGGCGTAACAACGCGTTGCTTACAAATTGGCATGACTTGTAAATATTACTCAAAAACAAAAAAGACCTTTTAATTAACTATGTGAGCTGTGTACCTACTAAAACATATTTCTGTATTTCAGATGTGCTGTTAATCAAAATACTGATGAAGTTCGCTATCATAAATAACTTCGCTAAATGTGGCAAAGGATGCAAGATCGAGTGTTTATAAGTAAAAGGTATGTTTTAGCATTGGCGTAGCTAAGCCAGGAGGGGGCCCCGTATCAAAACTTGTTTGGGGCCCTTCTAATCTAAGTGTATAGTTTTGCAGAATAAAAACAATGGCATCCTGACTCGTGTAACTAATTCTATTACTGATGTAATTTTTTTTTATCGTGGTAAAATCATCAAGGAGTCCTCCCACCCAGGGCAGAGCGGGAGGAACTGTCAGACTCGTACTGACTAAAATCCACGGTGTCCTTCTAAGGGCTATTGCCCTTTACGTACCGGGGTCACGGTAATTTGTTAGGCCCGGGACCCCGGCAGGATAACTGATGTCATTAAGAGAATTTTGAAGGGAGCTAGAAAATGTAGAATGCTGATCGATTGATCGTAGCTCATTTTTATTACAATTACATTAAAATGTATCATTATTCCCTTGCATTCCTTTTCATTTTCCTTTTTTTTCTTTTTTTTTTTGTCTTTAATATTTTTTTACTAGTCCTATCAATAAAGCCTTTAGGAAATTATGAAAATAACTTCTTATTTATTTTATAAATTCTTCTTTTCAGATGGACCTGAATATGAACTCGCGAAGATATCAACATTTTAATAAACCTAATTGTTTAAATATTATAAACTGTTTATTTTAGTTAAGTATCAAGTCTTTTCTTCAGCTTAGCTTAAGAATTATAAAAAATACCTAATTTTTATTTTTAAAATACTGACAAATATATAATTTAAAGTCCAAATGTATTTTATTTCATTTTATCCACGCAACGCAAGCGCCGTTCTTATTTACAAAACTGTTTCGTACCCATCAAGATTTTACTTGGAATGCTACATTCAGTTTTTTAAGTCATCGTTCTTAAAAAGGATTGCACTACTGTTGTTCCAGTTACAATGATCCGGCTCGAAGGACGAAATGTAATAAACGCCGCTACCTCATACAGTTGCATCATTCTGTAACGTTCCCTTGATTTCAAATCTAAAGAAGATTTCACTTCATAAAACGACGGGTTGCACTCTGGGAGTGCCGACAGAAGTGAAAACTTGAATAGTAATAAACACACACGAACATTCGCGCAGGTACCCTGCGCCGTCTTACGAATTTTCGATCAGGTCACGTGTCCTGACGCGAGTTTAACATTTTTTACCCATTCGGTCTTTAACGGAAGAAGAAAACGTGTTGCGTCGACCCCAAGTCATATGGGATAAGGGCAAATTTTTGGGGTACTAAAATAAATTATTTTCGTTTTAATAAGGGACTCCTTTGTAACTGCGCTTAATTTCAAAAGAGTGGGAGTGACATCCGTGGAGTAGACATATAACTGCATTAGAGAATGTCATTCCCTTTTCCGTCAAGGCGTACAAGTTTATTTTACTGCCAAGGCGCGCCATTACGAATGCACACCGAAAACGTGTTGCGCCAACCCCAAATACAAAGGGGCAGGCAATGATGACATTTATGTTTTTTGGTGATTAATGACTACAACCATGGAAGAAGGCAGTTAGTTGTAATGTACTCTTTCTAACTCGAGGGATGTCACCTATGAAAGTAAGAGATAGAGAAATAATGTAGAAAATAGTAACAGTAGTTTATATAACTCCACTATGACATAAGGAATAGTTATGACAGTAGCTGCATGATTGGCTGAATGTGTATTTTTATGGACTTCAATCAATAATATCGGATTAGCTGTTTGTGTATGTGTATTTAAAATGTTTATAAACGCACCCACAACACATCAGAAATTATTGTTAATAAAAAAGCGTCTTCAGTCGGTTTAAAAAAAAATGAAAATCATGCCGTGATTACATTTGTCGTTTAATCAGATCAAAATACCGGTCGCCCGGGCTTCTTAATTAAATAGGGATGAGGACGTAGTCTGCTCGGGATACAAGCTCACTGCGCCGGTGCAAACTGTAACACAGACAGGTGTGGTCCAGACACGTTGCGATCAATAAGTGACCTACAAATAGCTGTGTAAACAGTGTGGGGCAGATGGTTCTCCCTTGTAGCACTCCACATTGAACTATGCAGAATACATCTAATAAGTAATCTAGAAAGATTTTTACTGAAGACTGAGACAAGTACACGCTGTTTTCTCAAGAAATAGGCTATGGTATAGTGTTCTCTATCGTTCTTTTCAATAAGCCATAATATTACTTATATTGAATGCTTCTGTCCATCTCATATCCTCTATACGGTCGTGATGTTAAATAAATAAAAAAGCGCGGATAGCACAGCCCGCGGGACGCATGCGCGAGTTCCAAAGTTATTGATTCGATGCATTACGACATGCATCTATGCAATAGTTACAGGTATTTACGTAAAGGTGTCTATTGATTGAAGAACAAGGGAGATAGATATGGGACAATAATAATTAAAGAAGCCACTAGAGGTTTTATAATTCCTTTTATTTGTACAGCCCCAAGAGTGGACCTTATCACTACATTGTATAAATCACAGTCGCTTCCCGCTGTCTGTCTGCCTGTCCCTATGTAAACTTAGATCTTTAAAACTACGCAACGAATTTTGATGCGGTTTTTTTAATAGATACAGTGATTCAAGAGGAAGGTTTATGTGTATATAACATGCATAATATAGTAGAGATTTCACCCGGGCGGGTCGCTAGTGAATAATAAGAAGAATTAAACAATTCTACCTATACTAAGTTGGTGTGTTACGGATTCTTTAAACGTGTTTTCACAATGAGTGGTAGTGAACAAGAAAAAAAAACGAAATAAACTGATTATCAAAATTTATTGAGGAAAAGGAGACGAGAGGAAGAACATGATAAAAACGCTGCTAAAATAAGTAAATATTACACAGCTCTACCGTCTTCTTCCAAGGAATCATTGGAGTGAAACAGAAATCACTCATTCCACCAATGAAGGTGTTAAAACTGATACAAAAAATGTTTAAAGCAGGGGTATGTACTTTTATGTAATTTCCTATACAATATGTTACAAAGGTCCTGATATTCCTTCTGCGTTTTAAATACTCGTACATACTTAAAAAAGCAATAAAGCTGCTATCCTACTAAAGTCAAAGTCAAAGTCAAATCATTTATATCAATTAGACCATCAAAGAGGCACTTTTGAACGTCGATTATTATTAAATTAAAGGAAATGGGATGGGAAGGCATTGATTCTACACCCATTCGCAAGGGTGGGTTTGTATGGAGAAGAATGGACAAGAAACTCCATACTTACTCTTTTTCAAAAATGTTTCACAATCATTTGATATCACAAATTTAAAAATAAATGTAAATGCGATGTACCCATAAATTCTAGACCATTTAAAGGATAATACAAAAGAAAAAAAAACAATAATTACACAGCTAAAAGGTAGGTACACGGTGTTCACATTTTTACAATATATTGCAATTATAGCTATTATACAAATACAATATAGGCAGCGTGTGTAATAATATTGTAAACGTGAAAGTTTATTTGGATGGATGGATGTTTGTTAGTCTTTCACGCGTGTAAAACCGTGTATGTTTGTTTCTATGTATGTGTACCTATGGATGTTCCGTTTACATTTCTAAACGGCTAGAACGATTCAGATGAATTTTTGTACCGTGAGTCGTAGGCAAATCTGGCGGGGCGGGGGGGGATTCTTGCCTGCGGTCAACAGGTACTATTAAATAAAACTGGATTACATATTTGAAAAAAAAAATGGTCGACCAAAAATTGGCGCTTCATAGGTTTCGCGCACAGGCGCATCCAAGGCTCGGCGCTGCCCTAGGAATTCTCCTGTCTTTGTAAACACAAACATAGAAACTCACATACACTATACGGTGCCGGTATTTATAGGTAAGTATTTAATTCAACACTTTTTTAATGCAAAATGTTCATCGATGTCCATGTGAAGTGCGAGCTGGTCCATCTGAAAATAAAGTTGTTATTTTTATTAGTCAAAGTATTTTCATGACGCCAAGTCCGTAGTCACTCAAGGGTTACACACATGTATACCTAACCTAATAATACGATTGACATTTCTTTCGCCCATTATGTTTATGTTCCATGTAAGGGGATGAATGGATGAAACTTATAGATGTTGATTTGAGTATTCATTTGTAACTGAACATCGAGTATTCGCCGTTTTTAGGGTTCCGTAGCCAAAATAAGCGATAAATTTGCTGAACTAAACTGAATAAAATTGATCAGACCAAATGGCAAGTACAGGTACTGCATCGAACAGAACAGAATCATCAAAATCTATTCACCCAGTTGAAAGTTACCTCAAGTAACAAACAAAAAAAAACAAACAGTAGAATTGAGAAGCTCCTCCTCTTTTGAAACCATGAATTAAAAAACCGGCCGGTGCGAGTCGGACCTGCCCATAAAGGGTTCCGTAGCAGCAAGTAACATAATATAAAAGTTCTTGTAGTTGGATGTAACTTTGAAAGGTAAATTGCGGTTTACGATTCACGAACAAAAAGAACGAATTACTTGATCTCGTTCAAACCAATTTTTGCTGGTAGTTTGCATGGTAATGTACATCATAATTTTTTTATAGTTTTATCATACTCTAAAAATAAGCGCGCCGGCGCCACCGAATTATTTTTATTTTTCTAGCATGAGTCTTTTTTCACGATAATTCCTAAGATATGCATTTTGGTTTAGTTAAGGGAGTGCAGTTCATTTTTCTATTCAAAAGAATCATTTGTTTTGTTAACAAAAAATCGCGTAATTTTATCTCACAAAATTCTTATTATTTAATCTCACTTATTGAGATATCAAATTATTGGATCCTATGGAAAACTGGCGCGCGTCCGCTCGCCGCCCGTTCTCCACGGATCTGACGCAAAGCTGAACCGTTCGACGTGCCGCCGCGCCGCGACGGCAGTTTATTATATGTATACACGTTTTAGGGTTCCGTAGCCAAATGGCAAAAAAACGGAACCCTTATAGATTCGTCATGTCTGTCTGTCTGTCCGTCTGTATGTCACAGCAACTTTTTTCAGGTAAATTGCGGTTTACGATTTAAACCAATTTTCGCTGGTAGTTTTCAAGGTAATGTACATCATAATTATATTTTTTTTACTTTTATCATCCTCTTATTTTAGAAGTTACGGGGGGGGGGACATTTTACCACTTTGGAAGCGCGTCTCTCGCGCAAACTGTTCAGTTTAGAAAAAAATGATATTAGTTGTTGTAACATCACTAATTAGTCTTATAGTAGGCATGTACACCACTATGGATTGTCTATGGAATATATCTCTAGTCGTTGGATCCTGTCACACTGTCGTCACTGTCCGTCTATGTCTGAACTGTGTGTCTGCAATTAATCCTTATAACCAAGAAGTATATTTTATTTATCACCAACATAACATTAGTAACCTCAATATCATTCTTAAAGACCTTTTAATTGACCTTTGAGTTTCAATCCTAAGTATGGGGATCCCCCAATTTTTTATATTTTTGTTTGAGAATCTAATGCGGTTCACATAATACATCTACTTACCAAGTTTCAACAGGATAGCTCTTATACATTCGAAGAAAAGTGGCTGTGACATACTGACGGACAGACAGACAGACATGACGAATCTATAAGGGTTCCATTTTTTGCCATTTAGCTACGGAACCCTAAAAATAAGCGAGCCGGCGCCACCGAATTATTTTCATTTTTATTCTATTTTTTTATTAATTCCTAAGATATGCATTTTAGTTTAGTAAAGGGAGTGCAGTTCTTTTTTTACCCGACTACGGCAAAGCCAAAAGGAGGGTTATGATTTTTATTCAAAAGAATCATTTGTTTTATTAAAAAAAATCGCGTTATTTAATCTCACAAAAATCTTATAATTCAATCTCACTTATTGAGATTTTCTGTGCAAATAAACAATTATTTTATTCTATTTATTCTATTCTATACAACTTATTGGATCCTATGGAAAACTGGCGCGCGTCCGTCCGCCGCTCGTTCTCCACGGATCTGACGCAAAGCTGAACCGTTCGACGCGCCGCCGCCGCCGCGCCGCGACGGCAGTTTATTATACGTATACACTTTTTAGGGTTCCGTAGCCAAATAGCAAAAAACGGAACCCTTATAGATTCGGCATGTCTGTCTGTCTGTCCGTCTGTATGTCACAACCACTTTTTTCAGGTAAATTGCGGTTTACGATTTACGAAAAAAAAAACGAATTACTTTATGTCGTTCAAACCAATTTTCGCTGGTAGTTTGCATGGTAATGTACATCATATATTTTTTTTAGTTTTTCATTCTCTTATTTTAGAAATTACGGGGGGGGGGACACACATTTTACCACTTTGGAAGCGTCCCTTGCCCAAACTGTTCAGTTTGGCAAAAAGTGATATTAGTGACCTCATTATCATTTTTAAAGACCTTTTAATTGACCTTTGAGTTTCAATTCTAAGTATGGGGAATCCCCACTTTTTTTTTCTGTGAGAATCCTAATGCGGTTCACATAATACATCTACTTACCAAGTTTCAACAGGATAGCTCTTATACTTTCGAAGAAAAGTGGCTGTGACATACGGACGGACAGACAGATAGACATGACGCATCTATAAGGGTTCCGTTTTTTGCCATTTGCCTACGGAACCCTAAAAATAAGCGCGCCGGCGCGCCACCGAATTATTTTTATTTTTCTAGCATGAGTCTTTTTTTCACGATAATACCTAATAATTTTGTTAACAAAAAATCGCGTTATTTAATCTCACAAAAATCTAATTATTTAATCTCACTTATTGAGATTTCAATTTATTGGATCCTATGGAAAACTGGCGCGCGTCCGTCCGCCGCCCGTTCTCCACGGATCTGACGCAAAGCTGAACCGTTCGACGCGCCGCCGCGCCGCGACGGCAGTTTATTATACGTATACACTTTTTAGGGCTCCGTAGCCAAATGGCAAAAAACTGAACCCATAAAGATTCGTCATGTCTGTCTGTCTGTGTGTAAAAGCCACTTTTTTTTCGAAAGTATAACAGCTATCCTGTTGAAACTTTTTAAGTAGATGTATTATGTGAACCGCATTAGGATTTTCACCAAAAAAAAAAACAATATTTTTTGGGTGAAATGAAAGTCAACAAATTTTTTTTTCACCTAACCCCGTATGGGTTTGGTGAATTGTGGGTAGATCGTAACCTATTCACTCTTTACTTAAAACTACCAAGGTTATAGCTATCAGGACTTTGAATTTTACTTTACGACAGTTTTTTAATGAAACCTACCTTTTATTCACCAGCAAGAGTTGACGTTGCAACCACAAAGTGGTATAGCAACAAAGAGAATTCCAATATTCATCAATATTTGTATTAGTAGCACATCCCTGACGATATGGTGAATAGTAGCCACCTGGAATACAAAGAGAATAATATATAATACAAAAATAAATATTTTATGCGCATTAACGCCTTCGACCTCCTACCCAGGGCGGGACGAGAGGGACTGTCAGACCTGTACTGACTAAAATCCACGATGTTCATGAGAAACCTGATGAAATAGTCCCGCGACCCAGATAGTCCCGCGACCCAGATAGTCCCGCGACCCAGGTAGTCCCGCGACCCAGATAGTCCCGCGACCCAGATAGTCCCGCGACCCAGATAGTCCCGCGACCCAGATAGTCCCGCGACCCAGATAGTCCCGCGACCCAGATAGTCCCGCGACCCAGATAGTCCCGCGACCCAGATAGTCCCGCGACCCAGATAGTCCCGCGACCCAGATAGTCCCGCGACCTAGATAGTCCCGCAACCCAAGACAGTCCCACGACCCGCGCGATAACACCTGTGTCCCGAATCGTGACTTTTTTTTGAAGAAAGAAAAATTCGACTGCTCGCTGAGCAGGACTGCGATAGCTTACTTGGTTAACGTCGTACTTATCGAGTGGGACGCAGGTTTTGAGACCAGCGGATCTAAAATCTTAAAAAAAATTATAAGACTCCAAAGGGCATTGCCAAGTCTTCAAAGACTCGGCCCAGAACCCATTCTAGATAATACCCGTTTGTGTAATAAAAAAAAAGTTACATACCATTTCTAAACGTCCGCCGTCTAACAATGGCACCAATCGAAATATAAGATTATTCATTTTTTTTTTTATTAATTTGCAAGATTTTTTTTTATTGGGTGCGCTTACAAACAACACTTGTAGGTCATAAAAATATATACATAATATAATAATATATAATACCGTGTGCGGATACTACAACTACTACTGCGGCAGCAGTCGCTACGCCAATCGTGTCGTATACTTATTTTAATTAATTCATATTTTTTGTAAGAAACAAAATTGCGAGAGCAAATGTTATGTCAAAATATACCTAGCAAAATGCTAGTCACACAGAGAAACCAAAAATTCGCGAAATCAGAAAGCTCGGTTCAAAATTCGCTCACATAAGCACGTCTTTCTTTCTTGCATCGGGGATTACAGCATAGATTAATAGAAAAAACAATTACCTCATCAGCCAACATTTTAGAGCTGAACTGGAGACACATTTATGGACAATTTGTTTTCATTTGAATTGAAGATTATTAGTAGGTATATTTTAATTGTAACAAGAACACTTTTGTGGAACAGTTTTATATAGAACACGTCTTTAGTGACGAGCAAACAGTTAGACTGACGGATGTGGCTACGCCCGGAGCGTTGCCACATCCTGCACACAACGGTAGAACCAGAAAGCGTTAATTGAATTGAACTAAGTACAAGAATAAGCGATACATATTCATCTCTTTCTTCCTCATAAAACATTTTGAGAGTAAGAAAGAGCAACATACAGTCTGCTACAGATACATACATACATATATAGATTATTTACTGAGGGTCGAACACGCACACTACGAAGTCCAGACGAATGTGTGTGGAACTCACCCTATTTTAATCTTTTGACCGCCAGAGTCGTGTAAAGACAATAAGCCAAAAAGTGCTCAGCACGCCACAGTCGCGCGTCGCGACTACACGAAAGACTTTTAAACGTCAATATATGTAGCTTATTAAAATATCTCTAAATTCACTACTGTTTTTTATGTACTTATGTATTTATTTTTCTTAGTTTGGCGCTGAGAGCACGTTCTTGTTTTTTTGACATGGCGGTCAAAGTGTTAAAAGCCCCGATCACGGCCTCGGGCCATACCATAGCCAAACGGCAAGCGATAAACTTAAATGCTCTTGAGTCTTTAATAGATTTAAAACTTTATCTCCTAGCGCATAAAGTTAAAAACCTTTTACATTTATCGCTTGCCGTTTGGCTATAGGGCCAGCACGTCTACAAAAGGTGTGTGGAAGCGCAACGCTGACGAGTCTGACAATCCTTTTATTGAATTTCGCACGTTTACCATTATCATGTTTACCAAAAGAAAAAATAAATATATAATATATTATTTATACGGGATATTTTACTATTTTATACGTTCTGAGGTTCCAATATTTCGACACTGTTTGCTTCTGGAGATTGCGGATGCATTTATCCGTAGTAAGTATTACTGGCCATTTCAGTTTTAAAACAGACAATTATACTAAAATAGTAGGATTTTCCGTGTAGTAGCGTCATTTTTTGATAAGATTACTTTTCCGTAGCACAAAAACCCAGAAGCCATGACAGAAATATTTGCTACAAACGTCATTCCGATTCTGAACGAAGCTGCAAGCCGGTATTTTTGTGTCAGTGTCAATTTAACTCTCGTTGGTTGAGTCGTTTTTATTTTATTTTATAATTTGTAAATACATCTATTTAACATAGATTTAATTGTGATAATTAGTGAAAAATAAACAAAATGAGTGATCCCGATAAAATAAATACTTCGCCCCGCAACAGAATATCTGAGGTATGTTTTCGATAAAAGTAATTTAGTTTTTGAATATTTTTAAGCTTTTAATAAAAATGTTTCTGAGTAAACAAAGTGTAATTAATTAAACCTTGATTAATTTATTAGTAACTAAGTATTTAATTGACTTAAATGTAATTTATAATTATTTTCAAGTAGTTACTGGGTTAAAAGGGGTGAATAGAGTCAAAACTTTGGAAGGGATTTTAACGATAAAATTATGCCAACAAGGTCTCAAAATAATGTAGTAGTATTCAATAAATAAAATTGAATAGTTGTTGGTAACCTGTCATATAAATTCAATATTAAAATCCTTGTTCAGATCAAAACATTTAAAAAATCTGCTCTGGCATTATTAAAGAATTTTTACGGTCTAATATGTTATACTGAGCTAATAACAATTTTAATGGCTGACTACAGTACTTGCTCAGCCACCGCGCCAAACATGCCAACCTAAATTCAGCATTTATCTTCTAAAATACTTTCTTTTTCTATAAAATAAGACAGGGTGAAAATTATACTGATATTCAATTGATTGCTGTATTCTTATAAGAGAAAAAGAAATAACAGATGTCTTTCTATGAAAAAAAATTTTTTTGAGAATGTTTAAAGTTCTGCATGCAGATATACTTTTGATGGTGGCTAAACATATTTATCACTACGTAGTATAAAACAAAGTCGCTTCCCGCTGTCTGTCTGTATGCTTATATCTTTAAAAGTATGCAACGGATTTTGCTGCAGTTTTATTTAATAGATAGCGGGATTCAAGAGGAAGGGTTATATGTATAAAACATGCATAATATATTAGAGATTGCACCCGTGCGGAGCCGGGTCGGGTCCCTAGTTAAATTATAAAAAAGTAAAAACTTCTTCTTCTGTATTTTAATATGATTCATTGTAAAACCAATTAACAAAATATCCTAATCCTAACTAACTTTTTCTAGGATTAGGAAACTATTCTAGTTATGTTAGTACATCATTTAAATTAAAGGACACACAAAAAAGAAATACTGTGTGTAATAATTCATATAAAAAGACAGTTCAAATTCCATCTATTCCTTCATAATCAAATTCTCCGTTATATTTCATTCTTCCCCGCTACCATGATATGGTCTAATCTCAGATATTACTCGCCAATAAATTTGCATGTTTTCTGGCACCATTATCAGTCAATAAACATTTATAATTGCAGCTATAAAATTGGATATCAGATACACTGTCAAAACTTATCATTTTATTGCATTGATAATGTTTCCGTATTAAATATCCAAGTTCAGGCAAAGTCGAAGAAGTTTTTAAGGAGTAAATAAAACACTTAGATTAATTCAAATATGCCTTGGTTGGGGTTTACAAAAAAGAACGGCACCACGGGTTACCTATGAACCTGGGTCGACGGTGCGTTGTGTTCCACGCGCGCCTCAAAGAGCTGTCAGTAATCTGCCGGGGTCGCGGGACCATCTTATCAGGCCCCGAAGCGTAAAGGGCTATTGAAGGACATCATGGATTTTAGTCAGTACAAGCCTGACAGTCCCTCCCGTCCTGCCCTGGGTTTGAGGACTCATTGGATGATTTTACCACGTAATAAAATAAAAAGGCTATCTATAACCTGCGACTGAACATTCCTACTAATTATTATTATTATTTATTTATTTTCAGGCTACTTTGGCCCATAGATATATACCTTACAAAATAACATATATAATATTATAAAACAAAATTGTGTTAGTATATAGAAACTTAAGCCTATGTTAGTAAACAACGTCACTTCACTAAGCACTAAGTCACTGTGCGTTCTGGTGGCACTTGTCCGCGGAAGCGACGGAACACCACGTCCTTGGTCAGCAATTTTTCCGTCCTTCCACTAATGGTTGTTGTTCTCATCTGGTACCCAAGAACAAATTAAAGAATAGGATGTTAGTCAATATGAGTCGAACACTCTCATCTGCTCCACTCAAAGCAAGAGGGGTCATTTAACGATTTCCCCCCCAATAAAAAAGATCAATAGAAACATTATGTTTGAGATCTCAAATACATATTGATTATTTACAAAAATATAATACATATTAAAAGCCTGTGTCGTCCCACTGCAGGGCGAAGGCCTCCTGTCCCTCCTTCCATTTTTCGATTTCGATTGTAGGCCAATCCCTCAAAAATGAATCTAGCTCATCCCGCCATCTCCTTCTGGGCCCGCCGCGTTCTCGTTCACCGCCATTTGGGATCCACTGAGTGGTTGTTTTTGCCTAATGCTCCTCCGCCATACGGTAGATATAACCCGCCCAGTCCCTCTGCAACCTTTTTTTTATCGTGGTAAAATCATCAAACAACTCAACCCAGAGAAAATCAAATTAACCCAGGGCAGGGCTTCTTGCCTTTCGGGTTTCTGTCTATCCCTATGGGAAAAACTGATTTTATGTATGTATTTATGTGAAGAAATGTTTGAGAATTTTAATGAAGATGACACATGGTTTCATAGTTCTAAAAATTATCATTAAAAATATAACTTACAACATGATTATTATGGCATATCTTTGTAGATAAACGGTCTTATCTCAATCAAAGACATCTCAATCTCAATATCTACTGTTTGAGATAGTTACTAACTGCTTTCATACATTAATAGCAGTTTTGTGTTATTTTTAATAAATTCGATTTATTTATCTTTTCTCTCAACATAAATTAATTTTAAGTTCCAAACGAAAATCTATTCACACTATGTTTTTATCTACTCAGTGCATGGTTATGGTCATGCTTAGACAGAAATTAAAAAAATATATAAAATAATTGAAATTACAATTTTAAATTGACAAAAAGTGACGAAAAGTTCATTTCTGCCAGGCCTCTAATGCCTGGTCGCGGGACTGTACGAATTACCGTGACCCCGGAACGTAAAGGGCTATTGAAGGACACCGTGGATTTTAGTCAGTACGAATCTGACAGTCCCTCCCGCTCTGCCCTGGGTGGGAGGACTCATTTGATGATTTTACCACGATAAAAAAAAGGCCTCTAATGCCTTCAACGCTATATTAGTATTTTATACAAAAATTGGACGCGTCGACCCAAGATGCCATTTCTTGTCGCCCTTTCCAATCCCATCCATCTATTAGATTGGAAGAATTTATCTGACCTTACCTTCAATAGTTCAAAAGATAGTAGATACTAAGAGTCATAAAAAATCTATTATAATCTAATCTTAGAGAATAAAATAATGGTCAGTACTAGCTCTTAGATAAAATTTATGGTCGATCGCCAAATTACAGATGCCTCGAAACTGAAGGGTTTCTAAAAGAACGGGGAAGACTCAGGTTTGGTGTCTAAATAATCTTGTACTGTACTGTACCCACTACTTGCATCCTGAAAGCGTAGGAATGCCGCAGCGGCGGCGGCGGCGGCATCGGGTAATGTGATACGTGTTTTTATTTCGTTTTCTTTAGTTTTTTTTACCCCACAATAATTAAATTCGAATACGATACATTGTAGTTAAAAAATATAAAGTACCAATTTTTTCTAGTTTGTAGCAGTTAAAACATCCATGGACCCATTTAGAAAGCTAAACCCTTCTAGAAACATCATTTCGTAAAATAGCATTATCAAATATAACTAGTGTACATTACATTTTCTTTAAGCACAGCAAATACCTATAGCGAAATGTTGTAGTAGTAAATAAGTTGATAAAAAATCATCAAGTCATTTCTATACAATTCGAAATTTCTTTTACCCGTGCATGATTCGATGCGTAAACGTCTGAAGAGATTTGTTAGAGTTTTGTGCTTAGCGCAATATAAATCTTTCTACATTCTGTCATTTTTTCTATTCTTCGGTCGACGTTTCTACCGTGTCATGCTACGCGTGCTGATTGATTCTAGCTTTCAAGAATTGCAGTGGTTTGTGAACAGTGTCGAAGGATTGTTTAAAACAATATGACCTCTTGGTCAAAAACTTTACATCCGCAATTAAAATGCGATAGTAATAGGAAATGATAGTTGACATTTGTCAATAATTCTACGGAAAAATAGTATTGTGTGACGCATGAAATTAATCAGGTCATAAATTCTAACTAAATAATTAGTGCCTATTAAATTGTCACTTCATAATCCTAGATTATGTCGTTCAACAACAAAGAATTCAATTGAAACTATTAGTTCAAATCTATTATAAAAAAATCATTCCTTTGATGATATTATTATATTCCGCTAGCTTGACGTTTCCAAGGCATTTTGAAACTTATTTTTACTGCCACAAAAATACATTTAGTTTGATTGGAATCAGATATCTTATTCTGGGATTATATTAATCCGTTGGATTTGAAATAATGAATAGAGTCATGAAAAACAATTCAACGACATCTTTCTTTGAAAGAATTAGGGATTGGTCTTTTGTCAGCAAAGTTGAGGTCAATGTCTGTTTAGTCATATTGTGTAAAAGCCCTTGAAGTTATTTCGTCACTAGCTTCAGCACAAGGTCGCGGGGCTCACGAATTACCGTGACCCCGGTACTTAAAGGGCTATTGAAGGACACTGGATTTTAGTCAGTACGAGTCTGACAGTCCCTCCCGCTCTGCCCTGGGTGGGAGGACTGTGATGTGATGATTTTACCACGTAAAAAAAAGCTTCAGCACACAGCTTCGCTCGCGTTAATTTATAATTTGACTACGACCTACAACCATTATCTTAGGTCTCTTTACCACCAACCGTAGGTGCTGAATTTGTCAAAGGTGACTAAGTGTCAGTGAGCAGTGGTGACTTACGAGTTGTAGGTCGTGGGTTCGAGCCCAGGCTGGCGCATTACTTTGTGTGATTTATTTCATCACCACTGCTCTCAAAACAGTGAAGGAAAATATCGTGAGGAAACCGGATTGTCCGAAGAAATGTGACATCTACCAACCCGCACTGGGCCCGCGTGGTGGATTATAGCCTACTCCCGCTCACAGAGAGGAGGCCTGTGTCCCAGCAGTGGGAACTTAGGCTGATGATGATGAACTAAGTATTTATTTCAAAATATCAGTAAGATTAGCTATTGTCATTACACCTATGTTTTCCAATACAAAACAAATACCTAACAATCCACGCCTTTACTGTTATCGCGAACATTGCCCCACACTTGGAGGTTATTCAGTGATTCAACTAAAGATAATCCTATGGATGATTGTTCAAAAGACAATCGATATTGTTCTGTTTTAAAATAACAACGGAGTTATGAGCCGGATTGTCTCTCATAATATAATTGATCGGTGTAAGTATGGCCTTACGTTTCTTGATTTTCAGGAACGTAGCAGAACGTTTCAGAACGTATTATTTCCGGTCAGTCTCAATGCCGTTTGCTGCTAGAGGATATCCATTTACATAATGACACACAGTAAAATATTACACCTGTACCTACTGAAAAGGGATAATGAAAACATTTAGAACATTTTTTATTTAAATAAAAACACCGAAAAGTGTAAAATATTTTTTGAAGATAAAGTTATAATTGGAATTCGGTGAAAAAAGGCAAGAAAATAAGAAACAAAGTCACCGTTTCATTTTATATATTGTGTTTGATTTGCTGTATATTAGGGATATAAATAAAGGAGGAAAAATTTACATGCATTTTCCCTATTATATTACTTTCTTCTACAACATTGATCTCTTACTATTCAGGAAATTTGTCATACTTTCGTATCAATAAGACAAGGGGAAGACTGTAATAGTACATATACACGGACTGCTGGGGCTGCCAAAATCAATCAGCTTGAAGTTGTAATTCTTGATTACTCCAGCAATTGGTATCAAATGTTCTTGAAGCAATTCGACTGCTCGAGCAGTTATATTTTTGTGTGACTACAAGACAGTTTTTGAAAAGAGGTTGACTCGTAAGATGATAACTAATGTTAAAGCATGGAAAAATAAATTTCATACAAAATTGGAATAAAGCTAGGAGTATAATGGATAGAGATTTATTTATTTATTTATTTCATTAACACATACAATTGCTATTACAGGTAATACCCAAGCTAACAAAAGTAGTCATAAATTAGTTGTCTATCCAGTCCCAAGTAACGGGTCTCGGTAAAAGTACACGTTACGTAGTGGTCAACTCACTAAGTGTCACCCTCTGGAATTCCGCCAAAGAGCAAGAAAATAAGTCTAAGCGCCGAGAGACCCTATTCAGTATTCCTACTGCGCGAACCATAGGTGCGAACCTTAATAAATTTGTACGGGAAGATGAAACTTTAAAAAGTGCCTGCCTCGGTCCCAATCGTAACCTCCTGTCTGGAACAAGCAAACCCAACGATGCCAATATTTGCGGATTATTAAGATGTGCTGACTGTGCATTTTGCCAGTAGTCCAAAAGGTCGATTATTCAGCCGTATTGATCATTCTCACCGGTAGAGTTCAGGGGCTATTGAGAATGCCAGAAACGTTTCATGTACGCTTTCGCTTACAACATTGAGTACCGTTGCCCCTGAGCACATCCATGTTTGGCTCAACCGCAGCTTCTATATATCTCTATTCTACCAAGGAATAGACATAGTTATTTCTATACAAATCGGCTTTTTTTGCCCGTGAATAGCACGACCCTCAGACGACTAAAGAATAGAAAAAATAATCTACATTTGAAACATCGCCATGCTTAGTTAGTTTGATAGAAATCTTTCTACATTATGTCATTTTATCTATTCTTCAGTCGACAAAACCTGTTTCTACAGTGTCATGCTACGCGTCATGTTATTTATTTATTTAAACTTTATGCACAAGTTACCAAAAACGTGTACAGCGGCGGACTTAATGCCTTGAGCATTATCTACCAGTCTACCTTCCACGCGCGCCTCAAGGAGTGTCAGCATAGTGACGGGGCCTGTAGAGGGTCAAAGCCTGCCGGGGTCGCGGGACTCTGGAATTACCGTGACCCCGGTACGTAAAGGGCTATTGAAGGACACCGTGGATTTTAGTCAGTCAAGTCTGAAGGTAGGGTGGTAGGATTCATTTGATGATTTTACCACGATAAAAAAAAATGGGTGATGCTGAGACAAAGACATTCATGTTGTACTCTACTATTCTATGACTATACTACTCTTCTAACTATCTACTATTACATTTCAGACACACACTCACGACTACCGGGGAGTGCCGACCATTGAATACGAAGACGAACGTGCGGAAAAGCCCTGGAAACGGGTTAACTCATACATTATACTTATTCATCACTTTTACTTCACCTGTCATTGAAGCTCAACTTAGTTGATTGTAACTACTTCACTTTGCACAACTAGTTGAATCAATTTACTTCATTTTGCACAAGTTTCATTTAATTAATTTCACTTTTTGTCTTTGCACGATTAGTTGATTGTAACTACTACACTGCATCACTATTTGAATGCACTGACTGCACATTGCACAGTTTTCATTTAATTTACTTCACTTTTCTTTCATTTTCTGCAAAATTCATTAATTTACTTCAACTTTCATTCTAGTACTACTATTTCACTTTGCACAAATGCATAATTATATCATTGACTACTCAAAACAGTGCTAATAAAATAACTGTCCATTCACTTACATTTACCATTTCACAATCAATAACAGTATTAAATTCTACTAATTATTCACAATAATCTTACCATACAAATCACCATGTGTATGGCCTTTTGGTATGTATTATTTCAGCATTTTCACCTTATACTCAATTTTACACCTTCAAGCATGTCTTACTAATTTCCATTCATAAATTCTTTTAATTCATTAACAAATAGATAAAATTAAGTAGTGGCTTTTGATTTTCTATAATTACAATTGTTATCTTTCTAAGTCTTTAATACTAAGATGGATTATATCTTTAAATTCGTAATAATAGGTTATCTCTCATTAATCGTTTATGTGGATAATTGGACTTTAGATTTGATTACGTCACAAGGGCGTACCTAGTGTAGCCCGGTAAGTGAGGAGTTATATTCTTTCATTTTGTGGGACATCAAGTTGTATTGAAGAATTGGCAATGTAATTTCATTTGGATATTGAATGCAAGAAATATTTTAGTATCCTGAGACAAGTTAAATTCTTAAGTGTTAAATATGGCTTTTTAGGTCTTTTTTTAATGTACAATAGGTTTGCTCTTGACCTTAGTCTAGGTCAGGGGTGACAAAGACAAGGTCGACGATGGAGCGAGCTTACCCAGAAGAACCCTGTTCACTCTAACTTTAAAGAGATTAGGGTTGTATGCGTTCGGAAACACAGTCGCAGGCAGAGAGTTCCACTCCTTCGCTGTTCGCATTATAAAAAATGTTTTTTTAAATATGTATATTATTTTAAAGACAGAAAGATTCGAGTTTAACACCTTGCAACTTCTCAAGTTAGTTACGAAGGTTCATTAAAAAAAATTAGGGGCGGAAATGGAAATTTTTGATTTTTTTTCGGAAGAAAAGTGTTACCGACTCTTTTCTTTTGATTGTTTTTGTTATGGATGGTGATGATCCAATATCCTTAGTCGAGCTTCATTGTTGGACACTTTTCTGGAGATCGTCTCTACTGCAATGTTATTTATGGAGCACACGAGTAATCGTGTTTTGGGAATAGTATGTATCTTTCCCACCACTGGGAAATTTCATTCATCAAGGGAAAAAATATGTTACCAGATAGAATTTTTAAATGTATGTATTATTCTAGGTTATCAGAAGGGGCCTGAGAAAGAATGGAAAACATATAAATGACCCTATCACTTCTGTAAGTTTAAAAAATAAATAAAATGGTGTTTTTTTTTGGGAACTGTGACGTTTTTTGAAATGAGATAAGTGTTTGGGTAAAAGTGTTGGGAAAAAAAAAACATATTGGGCGGGTAATGGGTTTTATAATGGTGCTAGCTTTAAGAACTGAAAAATGAAGAAGGAATGAAGAGGTTAATTTTATTGTGAACTGGGTTTCAAATCTATAATAGTTAGGTGTGTGGTTTAGCGATAGGCGGCGACCTCTCGTGCCCGGTATTGGTCGAGGCCATGCTGCGGGGCGAAACGGAATGGGAAGCGGTTGCCTCTTGCGAATCAGTCATGCTAGCGAAGGAGGCCGGAACGAGGAGGCGTGACGCGTGAGGGAGAGGACAGCGTCCAACTCACGACCCAGCCGCCGCGCGAGATTCCCACGGCAAAGGACTTCGCGGGGCGATTTCCGGCCACCGCATGCATGGGCACAGCGAGTAATGGGCGACTCGCTGTTCGATCATGGACCATGCCAGAGTCGACGGCGCGTCGTGTTGGACTCGCGCCTCTAAGAGCCGTCACCAACATGACGAGGCCCACTTAGAGGGTCGGGGTCGCGGGACTATCAGGTAAACGTGGCTCCGGAACGTAAAGGGCTCTTGAAGTTCATCGTGGATTTTAATCAGTACAAGTCTGACAGTTCCTCCCGTCCTGTCCTGGGTCGGAGGACTAATTTGATGAT
>OW964189.2:13555553-13782927 GCA_943136025.2 Agrotis puta
ATTTGATGATTTTTTCTCGCTAAAAAAAAAACAATATAATGTTTAGAATTGAGAATTGTCTTTCCATTTTGCAAGAAGCCTGGTAAGGCTTTCAAACCGTCGAAATAGTAAGATTAAAACTCAAGAATACTTGCATATATCTTGAAAATATCTTTTCTTATGTAACTTGCAAGTAGCCTTATAGTTTCAAAATGGAAATATTCGCAAATACATAAACGTACTTAGCGAAATGAAATTGCAAGTAGATAAACAAAGTAGGTGACCTATTTAATTTATCACAAAATCAACAATTAATAGAACACCTATCAATCGTTCGCACAATCTTTGTTATTATCTATTAAACCGATGGATAAAATCACGAAACTGAAGAATTCCTCGATAAAAATAGCTATTATTATTGTAATTAATTTTTAAACATTTACCCACACTAGGAATTTCTCCTGTGTCGTTGGTGCGTTTACAAACATAGAAACTCACATACACAAACACCCAGACCCGAAACAACTATTTGTAGGTCAAATATTTGTTCCGTCCGGGAATCGAACCCGTGACACGATGCGTAGCAGTCAAATCGCTCAGCCACTACGCTAACAATGCCGACAAATTCGTTTCAGACAGTATTAAATTAATTAAGAAAACAATTTTCCAGTTTCTTTGAAGCCTGTAACGGGCAAAGTATAATGAGTTTATTTTTTTATCAAATTTTATTAGGTAGGTTAGGTATTTTAATAGGTCCGGGGTCGCGGGACTTACGACTTACCGTGACCCCGGAATGTAAAGGGCTATTGAAGGACACCGTGGATTTTAATCAGTACGAGTTTGACAGTCCCTCCCGCTCTGCCCTGGGTGGGAGGACTCATTTGATGATTTTACCAGGTAAAAAAAACAAGTTTTATAAATAATAGATTTGTAAAAAAAAAATAGTTTTAAAATTTTGTCAATATGGCCCAAGCTCATTTAAATTGGTCTGTTTAAAATTTGTTACTTATTCTATAAAAGGTTAAGCAAGAAACGTTTCATTTCATATAAAATTCATTAAAGATTCTAATTTGGCATAACTTTAATCACATGATTCTAACAAAGTCAAACTAACAATTTACTCAACTATCAAAAACACTAATAATTTTTCACTTATCACGGTTTTAGTATACACCGTGACTTTTTAGTCGTCTTACAAAAGTGGTCCACTCAATGTAGCCGACATAAAATACTTCTAGGCGCGCTTATTATTTTTTATCATTAATAAAACTGTAGAGTACCTATTCCTACTCAGTGTACGAGTCCAGCAGATCATTCCATCTCCATTTTCTATGAGACAAGGGTATTTCTAACTACTTACGCCTTGCGTCATAATAATGAATAATATTTTTAAATTATTCAAATTTCAATAAATACCTATTTTTTATTATGAACTACTTTACTAGTCATTGGATACATGAACTGGGCTGCCGTTGTAAGACGACTAAAAAGTCACCGTCTATTATTCCTAGCAGATTTAAATATTCCCTTGTGTAGTCAATTTAAATATTGTACACAACTACATATCAAGCTATACATAACCACTTTATCTAGGCCTCGATTTGTATGAATTTTCCCTGATCATCTTATACTGGTTTACATAGCTTGATGTGTGGCGTGTCTACATAGCACATAGTAGATATTTCTTTTGCATGTGTTTTTTGTTAAATGTTAAGCTTTGTGATGTCTGTGTGAAAAGCTTTGTGGGGAATGTATGTTTCTCTGTTCTTGATTACAACGTCTTTCGCAATTACAAAACATGAAGTCTATGGGTTCGATTCCCATTTTGGAAAAAGTACTACGATTTGATTTTACAAAAAAAAAGACTTATCCAAAGCGGTTCATCCGTTTAAGAGCTACCACGGCACAGACAGAAACACATAGAAGTCCAACTTCTAACACCGCTCTTATAGCATCGAGGGTTAAGGCTGAAGTTGCGTAATTGCGATTGATTTCATAGAAAAATAGAATACAAAATTACGCGACACACAAATCAAAAATGTTCTCTCTTTTGGCCTCAGCCAGGAAGAAAGCCAAAATAATAAAGAAGTTCTATGTCAAGAGGAGTAAAACGCTACTCCATTATGACCCTTCTTGACATAAAACCTCGTTTTCATCAAAAGTCAACATCCCCTCTTAATAATTGTAAATAACTACAGTCTATCTCAAGTGAGATCTGCACTTAACTACTACTGAAATGTCATACCCAATTTGGTGAGGTGATCTGTACCACAGGATCTTCCTATTTCAGACACCTTTCTCTATTTAACATTGTACAAGTTAACCAGTGCCTGTAATTTCTTGATGTGGAGAAAAATAAAGATTTATGATTATGATTATTTAATTTCAGGTACCAAGTATAGTAATTATATTAGTACTAGGAGTGTACTTACTTCTGGGATATTTAACTCAGTTGGTAGAAGATAATATGCCCGCTGTTGTACGGGAAGCAGATGTGCCTATAGATGTGAGTACCGTTCTTAAATCTGCCCTTATATTAAAATAGTAGTTAGTAAAGTTAGTGAGTTTACTTAATTTCATTAAATTTCAATCTTTAGTTGAGTAATGACAAGCATATTGGCATAATTTACATTGGTATAATGAAAATTCAGCATAATGAACACATTGCTAGTGTTATTGCATAATTTTATTTTTACATAATGTTTATTGTAACAAATATTGTCGGCATAATATATGTGAAGCATAGTTTTACACGCATAATTATATCAAGCAAAATCTAATATTGTAATAAGGCATAATTCGGTTTCCATTTTAGTCTGCAGGAAAGCGAGTTGCTAAAGTAACCTGAAATGATTTTTAGACGAATAAATTATATGGATTTATTTGTGAAACTTCAAATTCTTTTTTCTTTAAAAAATAACTTTGCCCTACTCTAGGAATTTCTCCTGTGTTATCGTGTGCGTTTACAAACATAGAAACTCACCTACACCAAAACAGATTAGAACAAATTATAGTTATGCCAACGTTTGCATTATGGCAAAGTATTATTATCAACTCAGCCAATTGCAGTCCACTGCGGGTCATTCAAAATCAAAAGTCATTTATTCAAATTAGGCTGATTTATCAGCACTTTTTGAAGGTCAATTTTTACATAAGACAGTCCCCCAAAGCGCCCCCCCTTCGACAGCCTCTCTTAGGCTATGTCACATCACCCCGTCCTCTTCCTTCCGCATCCAGTATTATTATGCTAATAAAAGTTACAAAAACATTATGCCAAACAGTATTATGCCTTAAAATTTCATACCAAGACGGAAATTCCCTTCTTCGTTTGATATATTCTGTCTCCTTCATAGGATCCTTACACATTCAGTGAAGAATCTGCCCGCCGTTATTTGGACCGCATGGTAGGCGACGCGCCCCGCGTGGCTGGTACTGCCTACCACCTCGCTATGACCAGGGACCTGAAGGCCATGCTGGATGATATAGCGGCTAAGGCCAACCAGGTGGTTAGAACTGACTGGCAGACTGCTTCGGGTGAGTTTGACTTCCAGGGATCATTTAACTTAATACTCAAGCTGATAAAGTTGGAAATCTATTAAAGACTGCTGAGCGATAGCGAACGGAACGAACGTAAACGTTCTGTTACTTTTAACAGATTTTCAACTTTAGCCGCTTATTTAACTTTATTGTGACCGTAGTCGAAGGCCGCCTTTGACAGCAACAATAAATTACAAATTTTTTGGTCCGTCAGTATGAGTTTTGAAAATGAAAGGATCCGTATTTAATCTTTTGTTGAATTAATGTTTAATTTACAAAGATACCGCATCAAAATTCGAGAATCAGAAGCAAGCGAAAATTGCACTTGTTTGTGACGTATTTGCATTTTTGAAGTGAAAACTTCTTTAGCGGCGTTGAGCACTTTTCTGTAATGGGTATAAAATCTTAAACTCGCGTCAGGACACGTGACCCTGACCGAAAAAGCGTAGGACGGCGCAGGGCGCTTGCGTGAATGTTCGTTGCTAGGTAACATTGTTTATAAAAGATGTACGTCACATTGGAAAATTATTGAAATAAAAAGTCAACCATTTTTGCGAGTTTTACTAAAATCTGTTCACAAGATATTTCCAACAATTACTATTCAAGTTTTCACTTCTGCCGGCACTCCCAGAGTGCAACCCGTCGTTTTTTTTTTTGTCGTATCTTCGTCAATTTTGGTTTACATAACAAAAGAAAAAGCACGTGTCAAATATATTTTGATAATCTAACTGACGGACTATTTAGATATTTTTAGTCAAATACCCTATAGGGAGTTTCACTGCGAATTTTAGCCGTTAGTGTCGCTACAAGCGCGTAATGTAAACAACGTCAAGTGTGTAGTGTATGTCAAGTTAATCATACACTAAGGCCCACTTGCACCACACATCACTAAACGGCTTTAGCGCTAAACTGCCTTAGAATATCACTGTATCCCTGTCAAATTGTTTGAAGTTGAGAGAGACAGAACGATGTTTTAAATCAGTTTAGCGCTAAACCTGTTTAGTGATTTGTGGTGCAAGTGGGCCTTAATTGACATTATGCGCTGGTAGCGCCATCTGAGCCGAGCTTGGCGTGAAACTTTCCATTGAGACAGGCTTTTAAAACTTACTTTTTTATCTTCTAGGTGACTACTTCCATGAATCGTCAACTCCATTCTTCAATATGTATCAAAATGCATCCAACGTAGTTGCTCTGTTAGAGGGAGAGAGTGGATTTCATGCTAACGGCACCATAGGAAGCTCCATATTGTTGAACTGCCACTATGATTCTGTGCCTTTTGCTTTAGGTAAGAAGGTTTACTTTATATTGTTGAAACTCTAAAATGCGTAACAGTATTAAAAAAGAAAATTCTTAGGTTTAAACGTATTTTGGCTGTGTTGAATCGTTTTTAGGGATCCGCAATCAAACGGTAAAACGCGCGGGACACCTATTACTTACACTCCTCCTCTCCGTCCGTCTATCTGTTTATCTGTCCGTCTGTCACAAGGTTGTATCTCATGAACCGCGATTTGACATTTGAAATTCACAGATGATGTATTTATGTTGCCGTTAAACTAAAAATCAGTTTACAATAAACATTTAAGGTAACGCCTGTACAACGGACATGATTTTATTGCTCTTTTATAGACAGACGGATGAACAGATGAACAACGGAGTTTTAATAATATTGTCCCGTTTTACCCTTTAGGCGCGGAACCCTAAAAAGCAAAACATTTTTGGGAAAATTATTTTATAAAAATATTATATAATTAATTTTTGTTTTTTATTATTTTACAGGAGCGTCAGACAACGTAGCATTTTGTGCAATACTAGCAGAAACATTAACAAAACTATCTCGAAGCAAAACAAAGTTAAAACGAAACGTTATATTTTTGTTCAATGGAGCTGAAGAGAATGGCTTACAGGTAAATAAACTTCAATCCTTAGAAAGAAAAATTAACTCAAAGTTTAACATTATATAGGTGAAAGGGTATGCAACTTATTGGCATAATTTTATTTTCTTTCGCCAGTAATGAAATGTTGGTCATTAGTAGACCGCAACCTAAGAACTTCGTAAAAAATATTTAAAAAAATCTAAACCGTAACCAACCAGAGATATAACGGATTTTATTTTGTTCTAATAGGGAGTAAATCACTCCTGATTAGAACAAAATTAAAACCGCCATATCTCTGGTTGGTTACGGTTTAGAAACTTATTATTTTTTTCTATGGACTTCTTAGGTAGTAGTCTAATTGTGGCCGAAATTTAATCACTGGCGTAGAGAAAAAAATAATTGATGCCAAGGTCCATACTAAAAGTTGCATGGGCCTTTCATTCAGCCGCTAGAAAAAAAAAGAAAAAAACAAAAGAATAAAACAGAAATAAATGGAAGCCCTGACTATGATCGGGGCCGTATTATGACGTCTTAAAACCAAGCTTGTTCCAGTGAGTGAAAGAGACAGAGCTACACAAGTCATCTAGTGCCCTCCGTTTACTCACTGGAACAAGCCTGGTTTTAATACGTCATAATGGGGCCCCTGATCAGCGGAGAGAGGCATTATGTTTTAAAAGATGCAGACCAATGTCCATAATCGTTTTAATCAGGCAGCACAATAGGGTATCATTAGGGTATTTATTCAAGCATTAAATGCTTGAATAAATTGAAAATGTTGTGTTTAGTCCGTCTGTTAGAATATTGAAAAATAATGAACACGTGTTTTTTGTTTTTGTAAGTAAGTCAATGAATATTGACAAAGATAAAACGCTTCCAAATTCGGGAGTGGGGGCTTGTGACGTCATAACGCTTGTAAAATTGTACCGGCCTGGTGACGTATTGTGATTTTTAGAAGCGTTGTATCTTCGACAATTTTGGTTTACGAAACAAAATAAAAAATACGTGTCAAATAATCTATATTTTATATCTGTCGCATTAGGGTAAACCCTGTAATGATAGAATAAGTTATGATAAATAAATAAAAAATAAATATTTCTAAATTGTAATCTATATTTCGGACTAATATTTTTTTTTGAGTAAAATATCCTATGGCTATGGCTTTCTTGAGTCTCCCAATATAATTTGGCATCTATAAGGATTGTGTAAGGGGATTTACATGATTAATCAATCTATCCTTGTATTTGCCAAGGTAGAGTTCCAATTCTTCTTGGATTGATGGGATTTCCAGGTGTTTATTAACTTCTGTGTTGCGGGCTAGAGTTCTGCTGCTAGGACCCTCAGGATTCCATTTTGACTTATTAGGATGCTTCAGATGTTCTATTTGCATGCAGAAGACCACACCTTGATGTCATACGTCCATATTGGATTAATAGATAATGGTAGGGAACCCTTCGTGTACGAGTCAGACTCGCACTTGACCAGTTTTTGGGTTTATATGTCGGTCGCCAAATTATTTTTACTATGTTTTAATAAAAATCACTAGTTTAAAACTCCGCAATAACGTATTGATAAAATTTACAACGCTCACATTTTATTTTTGCTAGATAAAAGTTTATTACTTACTACTCGTACAATAAAACGTAGAAAGCAATAAATATTTCATGATAATTATGATATACAAATAATATAAATCATTTTATATCCGGGTTGTAGGTGGCATTGTTTATTACTAATGCGAATTTGTATTTTGTCTACAAAGACAAGTCTATTGTCTACTAGCACTTTGCCCGCGACTTCGTCCGCGTGGGTTACGTACTTTCTTAATTCCCCCTTTTCACCCCCTTAAAGGTTAAATTTCCAAAAACCCCTTCTTAGTGCTCCCCTACATTGTAATAGGAAGCCGTGTACAAAATTTCACATTCCTAGCCCCAGTAGTTTCGGCTGTACGTTGATATGTCAGTCAGTCAGTTCTCCTTTTATATATATAGATGGAAGATGGATGTATGGCAATCATCGTCTTTCTTCAGAAATACGAACTTCCCAAAATTTTATTCTTATTAGCGACACTATCGAACTGTTTAATAATACAGCGTTTGTATTTTCCTAAATCAACGGGTTCGATTCCAAGAGTATTAATTTTTCAAAGATCCATTTATTAAATTATATAAAATATTAATTTAATTACAATTAATGTAATATTTGATGGGAGGGACTGACAGACTTGACTGACTAAAATCCACGGTGTCCTTCAATAGCCCTTTATGTACCGGGCACCTTTATGCACCTTTATGTGACTGGAGGCCTTAGAGTAATTTAAGGCATCCTCAGAAAAGTCCGGTTAAGCAGCCCACAACCTCTTCTAGGTTGACATGCAAGATGCCATACAAAAAAAAAATAAGCCACGTCAATAATCTGCGTTTTGAAGCGCAGTGTAGTGTTTCGAACGTGATCTGTTTGCAAACCTTGAGTTGCATACCTATTGCATGTTGGCAAACCTTGAGTTTGGATTATTGGAAGACCAGGTTTGTGCACCGTAGGTCAGGATGGGGAGACACAGTGCACATGTCCATTAACTTCTGCTTCAGAGTTGACTTAATTTGTTCCAGGCAAGTCACGCGTTTCTACAGCACCCCTGGGCGAAGGGCGCTAAAGTAGTCATCAACTTAGATGCAGCGGGGATGAACGGTAAACCAACCATATTCCAGGTAATTATGTCATTTAAATACTAAGGCCTACTTGCGCCACAATCACTAAACAGGTTTAGCGCTAAACTGATTTAAAACCTCATTCTGTCTCTGTCAAATTGTTTGAAGTTGACAGAGACAGAACGATGTTTTAAATCAGTTTAGCGCTAAACATGTTTAGTGATTGTGGCGCAAGTGGGCCTAAATCTTTTAGCTTGCACTTGAACTGAAGAAGTATTTTAATTAAAATGGAAAAAAAAAACAAATTCCTTTTGAGTGGAATAGAAAGAGCATATCAACCGTTATTTTTGTCGTAATCTGTGCATATTTATGCTGTATACTTTATTTTATTAGTCTCAATTTATTATCATTATTGGTGTAATTAAATATGTGATTTAGAACACAATTCATTTTTATTTTTAATAGATTTCATTTTTTCATAGATAATTTTTTTTCGATTTTTTTCTGTTTGTTAACTCATAACTTTCGACTGACAGGTTTAAATTCGAGAAATCTTTAATCTAGTGTTACTGATATATACTAATATTAATTAAACTATAGAAATATAAAAATACTAAATTAAAATAAAACTAAAATATTATAGGGCGTCGACAAGTTAAATAATATTTTTTTTTGTTCGATGCAATATAACATTATGTCCAAAAAAAACATTCAGTTTGGTTTAGTAGTTTTTATTTTATGAGCATTTTTTACTTATTTTGTAGTTGGACGATTTTATTACTGGTGCTACGATTTCTTACGTGTGAGAAGTTTAGGTATTTAAAAAGGAATTAAAATTTCTGATCCAAACATCTTCATTTCGACTGCTGCCCTGAGTGCCGCGGGTTCGATCCTCGCACGGAACAAAATATATTTGTATGATGTGCAAGTAGTTGTTCCGGGTCCGGGTATTTGTGTTTGTGAGTTTATATTTTTATAAACGCACCCACGACACAGGAGAAATTCCTTAAGTGGGGCAACATCTAATATTAAAAAAAATAAACTTTAAAAAAAGTCCCTTCCAGGTGACAGACCCTCGAGTACTGAAAGCATATCACCGTACAGCTCCGAAGCCCAACGCACAGGGTCTGGCCGAGTTCCTGTTCTCCTCGGGGATGATACCCTCCGACACTGACTTCAGGATATGGAGGGACTTTGGGGACATACATGGTAAAATACTAATATTTTTTTATTTTTTTTTATTTTACCCTTTTTTTTCAAGTTTCATGTCAAATACATCATTCGTAAGGTATTGTATACTTGAACGTTGTTGAAAAATGCTCATAAAATAAAAACTATTTTATGGGACCAAATGACAGACAGACTGCAGTCATAAGTTATGAGGTTACAAACAGAAAAAATATAGTTGAATTGAAAACCTACTTCTTTTGTTGAAGTCGGTTAAAAAGGCGTTTGGCCAATAGGGGCATGTTTACTATCTAGCGATTCATTTGCCTCTCTATCGGTTTATCAATATGCGGAGTCATCGAGTATCTTTTGAAATATCGTGTGGATTTATTGTTTAGTAAAAGACTTTCCGTACACACGTTGGATAATTTTATTATATTGACAGTTCAACAAACCATAGATTTACATCACAGACATTCATCTTGACATAAGAGTTCCACAGACTAAATTTCTCTTCACATATCGTCCGTTTTGGACGGACTTTCAAATAATATATTATTCATGTTTTTATTATTAAAAGTAACTCTATTTATAGAAGTCAAACCAGGGATGCAAAATCTATCAAAAAAATTAAAAAGTTCATTAGCGTTTTTTTCTGATAATGTTTCTATCTAAATACTGAAGCGACACTCAGAGCTTACGGGGAAAAGAGGAACTAATATTTATGGTGCCCTATACACGTTCCACTCCTTTATGAGAAGGCGTTTTTTACACCACCCCTCAACATAATATTTTCCTGTTTTCCCTGTTTAAAAACACAAATATTAAAACATTTAATTCTGACTAAATTGTTAGTGATGCATTTTATACTGGCACATTCAAATACTTAACTTACTCCTTTATTTTTAACAGAATTTAACTCTAAAAATGCATGACCAACATTACATAGATTATGTGCATAGCCCTATATTCTTAAAAAATTAACTTAACAAACTTCTCAAAAACAGTTTTTCCTAACGGCTTAGTTAACAAATCCGCCAAATTATCCTGCGTTTTAATATACTTTACTGAAATACACTTATCCTTTATTTTGTCCATAATGAAGTGATACCTAATATCCAAGTGCTTTAACCTTTTATTATTTTCATTATTATAAACAAGTTTTATTGCTGACTGGTTGTCTTCATACAAGATCACTTCATTACCGACAACATCAAAGTCACACAACAAATTTTTCAACCAACATGCTTCTGAAATAGCCATACTTAATGCAATATATTCAGACTCAGTGGAGGATAATGACACACTAAGTTGTTTTTTACAACACCATACTACAGTACAATCAAATATTTTAAACAAATAACCAGTGGTAGATTTTCTATCTTGTGTGTCACCGGCCCAATCTGCATCAACAAAGCCTTGCAATTCTGTGGATGTGCTATTATATATCAAAGAGTAATTTAATGTACCTTTTATATACCTTAGAATACGTTTCAATGCCTTGTACAACATAATACTAGCACAGTGTTGGTACCTACTGAGGAAACAAACTGATACACATAGATCTGGTCTTGTACCACAAACTGCATACATTAAACTGCCTATGAGTTGTCTACACTTTTTCTCTATTTCTGGACTTTCAGATTTTTCCCTTTTTAGTATTTCAAACTTAAAGTTTTGGTCTATTGGAGTAGAAACTGGTTTGCAATCTGACATATTATAATGCTCTAAAACTTTAGTAAGATATGTTTTCTGACTAATTACCGTTGTACCTTTCTTTTGATCAATATCGATACCCAAATAACATTTGGCCAAACCTAAGTCTTTCATCTTAAAGTTATTGCTTAGCTCGCTTTTAAAATCTTCCAAAACCTTGTTTTCAGTGCAAAACATAAGAATATCATCAACAAATAGCAAAACATATAGCATACATTCATTTACCTTTCTGAAATATAAGCAATGATCATTTTTAGATTTACTGAAATTTTCTTTACTCATGAAGTCATCAAACTTTTTATTCCAATATTTAGGAGACTTTTTCAAACCATACAATGATTTATTTAACTTGCATGTTTCACCGCTTGGTAACTTTATGTATACACTCTCATCTATGTCACCATGTAAAAAAGCACCTATAACATCCATCTGATGAACTGAAAGTTGAAGTTTATTTGCAACTGCTATAAAAACTCTAAAAGTAGGCAATTTAGCCACAGGAGAATATACTTCTAAATCACAATCAGACTGTTCAAAGCCTCTTGCTACCAACCTAGCTTTATATACTTTATTAGTACCTACTTGTTTAACTTTAAAAACCCATTTACTAGAAATTACTTTATTCCCCTCTGGTACGCTATTTACTTCTGTCCATGTGTTATTTTCTCTCAGAGTATCTAGCTCAGTCTTCATAGCAATCTTCCACTCTTCCTTTTCTTCAGAGTCAAGCGCTTCCTCTAGAGTAGCTGGCTCTGTACCGATGGATAGAAGGTTTGTTTCGTAGTCATCTAGCCTTGATGGTTTCTTTATTGCTCTGCCTCTCCGTGAATGTGTTGATACTTGAGGTGTTTCTTCTGCCTCTTCTTCTTTTTCTGACTCTGATGTTTCTTCTGAATTTAGAATTTCCTCTGTTTGTACTTCTGTATTTTCATCAAGATCTGATAACTGTGTTACATCTTCTTCACCTTCCTCATTAAAACTGTGATATTCTTCTCTTATTTCATCCTCTTTATTATTTATTTCTTCTTTTAATAATAATGGGGTTATATTATTATGATCTTGAAAAGTATTACCTAGCTTTTGACTACTAAAATTTCCTTTCAGGAATGTTACCTCTCTTTTAATCAAAACATCATTTTTATGGGGAAAATAAATTCTAAAACCTTTTGTTGTTTCACTATAACCTACAAAGTATCCTATTTCAGCTTTGCTATCCCATTTTTTGCGATAATTATCTGGAATGTGTACACCTACCTTTGAACCAAATACTTTTAAATTATTTATATCATATAATCCCTTTTTATACCAGAGCTCATACGGAGTTACATTTTTAATCCTACTTTTACCAGTTCTGTTTATAAAGTATACAGCTGTATTGACAGCTTCAGCCCATAGAGACTTATTTAAATTACTTGATAACAATATTGTTCTAGCCGCTTCAGTTATTGTACGCATTTCACGTTCTATGCAACCGTTTTGTTGGGGTGTGTACGGAGCACTATTTTGGTGTACAATACCTAAATGATTGAAGAGAGACTTCACCTCTTTGTTTATAAATTCTGAACCACAATCTGATCTTATTATTTCAATTTTATACTCTAAGTTTTTAGTAACAAAATTTAAAAAAGTTTTAATTTTATCAACTGTTTCAAACTTATTTTTCAGAAAATAAACCGTTCTATACTTTGAAAAGTCATCCTTTATGAGTAGATAATATCTTGATCCACCTAATGATATTGTTTCCATCGGTCCGCATAAATCCATATGTAGCCATTGACCGGGCCTATCTGCCCTATTTATACTTATAGGAAACGGTCTCTTATGTAACTTACCCAAAAGACATGGCTCACATGTTATTTCCTTTTGTTTACTAACACTGAAATCTATATCATATTTATTTAACATGTTTTTTACCTGTTCAATATCCTGGTGGCACATTTTTTCATGCCATTCAGATAAACTGTCACTTGATTTACCAACACAAGCATTTTGAATTTTATTAGACCTAAACTTCATTATAAACAAGTTATTTTTCCTATATGCTAGTGCACAAACATTTTTACTGTTATTTTTCCTCAAATAACACATTTTACTATTAATTGTTAAAACATAACCTCTATCTGTAGTTGAACTTGCTGAAAATAGATTCATCTTGATGCTGGGGACATGTAAAACGTTATTTAATGTTGTATTTATCCATTGTTTACCTGTAAATGCTTCTAAAGAAATAACTCCAATACCAACGGCTTGTATGATTTTGCCGTCTCCAATAACTATGGATCTAGGGCATTCTAGTTTTTTATAGTCTATAAACATATCATAATCATAACACATGTGCTCTGAAGCTCCACTATCCATTACCCAACAATTATCACTTTCTAATTGACTGTAAAACAATGATGATAGCTCGAACACAGAGAATGCATTGCCTTGTTTAATTTTGTTTACATCTTGACTTTTCTCGCTTTTATTTTTAAACCAACAATCTGAACTTTTATGATTATTCTTCTTACAGAACTTACAACTAGTATTATTAATTATTGTACCTCTACTTTTCGATTTGCACTCCTTTTTCAGATGTCCCACTTTTCCACACCGATAGCATTTTCTATTAGACTTGTGTACAAACGCAGATGACTCATCTTCTTTGTTTTTGGCTGAGGCGCGTTGCTCTTCGATCAGTAATCGCGCTGTTAACTGGTCCATGGTCCTTTTTTCTGCTGGCACCGATTCCCACGCTGACACAAAGTGCTGAAATTGTGATGGCAGAGATGAAGTTATCTTTGTGATGGCCATAGTTTGACTCACTTCAGCGTTGAGATTCTTCAGTTTGCTCAGGAGAGACTCGAACCTTCCCAGGAACTCTGACACGGTTTCCCTTTCTTCAAATTTCATTGAAAAGAACTTCTGCTGAAGTATATGCACAGACAGCTCGCCTCGCTGTTCAAATATTGTATGTAGCTTATCCCAAATCTCTTTTGACGTCTTGCAGCTTAATATTTGTGGTATAACCTTTTCAGATATGTTTGTTACCAACATACCTTGAGCTTTTGAATCTTTCTGCATCCATTTCTCCTGATCCTCGTCGGCCTTGAACGTGCCTTCAACGACGTCTAAGAGACCCATAGCTCTTAGTAAAACGCGTATTTTGAAACACCACGCTGTCCAATTTTGTACACCTTGAAGCTGCTGAAAGCTCTGTCCAGAAGCCATATTTTCGACGGAATCCATCGCCCGTATTATTGTTGCTTTACCGCAATTACCAGATTTATCAGAATCTGAGCCGGCGACCGCCACACCTGGTCAGACAGCCCTGGCCGACGTATGTTTATGTAGCTACTTTACCGCAGCGTTTCTTGATAAAAAACCAATCCAGCACGATTATTAGGCCGTAAGTCTGTGTCTGGGCCCATAACCTTTTGAAATATCGTGTGGATTTATTGTTTAGTAAAAGACTTTCCGTACACACGTTGGATAATTTTATTATATTGACAGTTCAACAAACCATAGATTTACATCACAGACATTCATCTTGACATAAGAGTTCCACAGACTAAATTTCTCTTCACATATCGTCCGTTTTGGACGGACTTTCAAATAATATATTATTCATGTTTTTATTATTAAAAGTAACTCTATTTATAGAAGTCAAACCAGGGATGCAAAATCTATCAAAAAAATTAAAAAGTTCATTAGCGTTTTTTTCTGATAATGTTTCTATCTAAATACTGAAGCGACACTCAGAGCTTACGGGGAAAAGAGGAACTAATATTTATGGTGCCCTATACACGTTCCACTCCTTTATGAGAAGGCGTTTTTTACAGTATCGCACTCGTTTCTCCTCTCCGCTTTCCTTCCTACGCTTCCCAGTTTTGTATGAGTTTTAAAACTAGTTCGTTTGTAACATCCTGTCTATTAAAGAGGAGCTAAGATTCAGTGAAATTCTGTTGGTTTATGTTTCTGCGTTTCTCCTTAGCCTCATATGCAGCCTCACAGTTCGACTACAATTAGACCAAAAATCGCCTAATATACTGCTTTTTGGTACGGAGCCCTATAGGTGATGAATTCTCATTTCAGCTCGAGTGGCTGTCTTCTAGATTAGCCTATCCTATAAAAAACACAAGTTCTATTTGTTACTAGCTTCCGCCCGCGACTCCGTCCGCGCGGATGTCTGTCTTCGCGTGATGGTAGATTTTTTTGAAGTGAAAACTTCTTTAGCGGCGTTGAGCACTGTTTCTGTAATGGGTATAAAATCTTAAACTCGCGTCAGGACACGTGACCTGATCGAAAAAGCGTAGGACGGATGGAGAGTAGACAGCTATCTCTCTACGGCGCGGCGCGGCGAAAATGTATGCCTGGGCCTACTGTTTTGTTTAGGCGGCGCAGGGCGCTTGCGCGAATGTTCGTCTATGTTACAGCGTGCCACGAATCGAGGTCGAGGTCGAGGTCGACTTTACCGTGTACGATAGCGCAATAAATGAATATTGTATTCTACCACATAAATGATAGTACTTTTATACTGATAAAGCAATTAGTGCAAAATTATTCCCTAACCATTCCAAAATATCAAAAATGCTCAACGTTAATAATCAAGTTTTCACTTCTGCCGGCACTCCCGGAGTGCAACCCGTCTTTTTTTTCTACGTATTTTTCCAGGATAAAAAGTATCCCATTTTATGCCCAGGATAATAAGGTATAATTATACCAAGTTTCATCGAAATCGAACCGTTAGTTTTCACGTGATGCCTGCATATACAGACAGACAAAAATGTTATTATTTGGGTTTAGTATCGATCCAGCAACACCCCCCGCTATTTATTTTTTCAATATCTTCAATGTACAGAATTGACCCTTCTACAGATTTATTATATGTATAGATAAATCTCTTACCGTCTCTCCCTAGGTGTAGACATAGCATTCGTGAAGTGGGCGCACGTGTACCACACTCGGAACGACCGGCCGCAGCTGCTGCTGCCAGGAGTGCTGCAGGGGGCCGGGGACATGATGCTGGGACTGGTGCGGGAGACGGCCGGGGTCGACGACTTGGATCAACAGGTAGGTTAACATACATACATGGAGTGTCTTGCCCATTCTTCTCCATAGAGATCTACACGTTGGAATGGACACCTACAGTACTTTCACAGTTATTATGTCTTGTGACTGGGATTGTAGCACCATAACTGTTTTTGAACTAGTTATATTTTATGTCTTTTGACAATTCAAAAGTGCCTTTAATATGCTTAGTTGAAATAAATGATTTGATTTGATATACACATCAACAAAAAATGTGTGATCACGAGCATAAGCTGTTCTTTTTTTTTAATTTACGGAAAATCAATTGGAACTGTTTTATATTTTAAAATAGTTTTTTTTTAAATTATTTAGAAAAAATCATAATATAATTTACCGTTTTTTTTTTCGTGATAAAATCATCAAATGAGTCCAGCCACCCAGGGCATGGCGGGAGGGACTGTCAAACTTGTACTGACTAAAATCCACGGTGTCCTTCACTAGCCCTTTACGTACCGGGGTCACGGTAATGGGTAAGTCCCGCGATCCCGGCAGGCTTTGGCCCTCTACAGGCCCCGTCACTATGCTGACACTCCTTGAGGCGCGCGTGGAACACAACGCGCCGTCGCCCGCGCCTACGATAGCTAGAGATCGTCCTGCGACATCCGTTAAATAGAACCGCCAAGGCCCACTCCCTCTCACAGAGAGGAGGCCTGTATCCCAGCCGTGGGAGCATTATAGTGAAACCCTGTTGTTGGTCGCGGGACTGTACGAATTACCGTGACCCCGGAACGTAAAGGGCTATTGAAGGACACCGTGTATTTTAGTCAGTACGAGTCTGACAGTCCCTCCCGCTCTGCCCTGGGTGGGAGGACTCATTTGACGATTTTACCAGGATAAAAAAAAAATAACCCTATTGTCCACAGATCAAGCCGTCAGCGGCAGTGTACTATGATTACTTGAACGTGTTTTTAGTGTCGTATTCATTCACCATGTCGTATGTAGTAGATGTGTTCATAGTACTGTTGGGGCTCGGCAGCGTCGCCTACTACGTCTGGCTGGTCGGACCCAGTGAGTATAATTGAACTTTATTGCTATGTTATTAGGGTTTCTTTTTTTTAAATGATTTGTTCTATAAAAATATAAATTTCGCAGGATGATTTGATATACCGAATTTTCGCAAAAATTCTAAACACGGATAATTAGACAGTGTCTATGATATTTCTAAATTTTACTGAAAAAGAATAAGGTTTTTACTTCGATCAATAATAGTATTAGATTTCCGATAAGCGCTTCAAAAACGGCCCGAAAAATACCGCCACAAACACTTTTGTGACGGTCTTTCAAATAAGTTCGAGCCAATCATAGCCAACTATTCTAATCATAGGAACTATTTCTAGTTCCATAATAGACTAAGTACGAAATTGTTAACATGTTATTTTTATCCTTGTTACTTAAACGATAAGTTTCAATTTAGAATAAATATTTTGTACTAAAGTCATGAGTACTTATGTTCAAACGACATTTAATTTTTGTTTACGTTTCACCTTACTCTAACTAAAGGACTTAAATAAACACATGTGGCAATGGTAATTAAGCTTTCTGCTTGAGTGTTAAGTTTTATAATAAATTGAGATTATTAATACTATTGAACATTTTTCTAAGAAAAATCAGTCGCAAGCAGTCGATCTAAGGAATAAGTGCTGAGAAATTGGACTCCTGCGCTATGTGTCGCGGGTTCGATTCCGGCATAAAACAAATATTTGTATGATCTGCAAGTAGTTGTTCCGGGTCTGGGTGTTTGTGTATGTGAGTTTCTATATTTGTAAACGCACCCACGGTACAGGAGAAATTCCTAGTCTGCGGCAAATTTAAAAAAAAAAAACGACGGGTTGCTCTCTGGGAATACTAGTGAAAACTTGAATAGTAATAAACACACACGAACATTCGCGCAAGCGTCCTGCGCCGCCTAAACGAAACAGCAGGCGCAGGCATACATTTTCGCCGCGCCGTAGAAAGAGAGGGGGATACTCCCTTCCCTACGCCGCGCTAGCTGTCTACTCTCCATCCGTCTTACGAATTTTCGATCAGGTCACGTGTCCTGACGCGACTTTAAAATTTTTTACCCATTCCAAAAAAGGTGCACAACGCCGCTAAAGAAGTTTTCACTTCAAAAAACAGGCCTGTTGGTCTAGTGGTTACTGACCCTGACTGCTATGCCGGAGGTCGTGGGTTTAATTCCCACCCAGGACAAATGTTTGTGTGATGAGCACGATCATTTGTTCTGTGTCTGGGTGTAATTTATCTATAATATGTATTTAGAAATATATAAGTATGTTTATCAGTTGTCTAGTACCCATAACACAAGCTCTGCTTAGCTTGGGACTAGATGGCGATGTGTGATAGTTGTGGAATATTAAAAAAAAAGTGACAGAAACAATTTCTATAAATTCCAGGAATGTCGACAATCCAGAACCTTCTACTAACGGCTATGGGTCGTTTCGCGGCTGCAGTGGCTGGATTTATAGTGGTGGTGATATGCACACTGATCATGGTAGCTACCACTGTACAGATGAGGTTAGTAGCCAACCGCTGCTCGGCTCCTATTGGTCGTTGTGTGATCTTATATAGACTATAGCCTTCCTCGATAAATGGGCTATCCAACACAATAATTTTTTTTCAATTTGGACTAGTAGTTCCTGAGATTAGCATGTTCAAACAAACAAAATCTTCAGCTTTATAATATGACTAGCAGTTCCCCGTCGGCGAGTAATGGACGACTCGCTGTCCGACCATGGACCATGCCCGGGTCGACGGCGCGTTGTGTTCCACGCGCGCCTCAAAGAGTGTCAGCATAGTGACGGGGCCTGTAGAGGGCCAAAGCCTGCTGGGGTCGCGGGACCAAGGGATTACCGTGACCCCGGTACGTAAAGGGCTAGTGAAGGACACCGTGGATTTTAGTCAGTACAAGTCTGACAGTCCCTCCCGCCCTGCCCTGGGTGGGAGGACTCATTTGATGATTTTACCACGATAAAAAAAAGGGTAGGGATAGGGTAGGGATTTCATATTGTAGTTTGACGGATAAGGTCGATATAACTTTGTGTTATATTTCAGATACCTAACACATCCGTGGCTGGTGGTACCACTGTACTGGATCCCGTACTTGTTGGTCGCTGTGGGGACTGCACAGGCCTTCGATGCCTGGACCTTAGAAAGGGTAAGAATTTCACTATACAATTGACTATTTGACAGTAGCTATAAATTACAAATATAATTAGTCCGTCATTTAGAGTTTAAAAAAATAACGGACCCATATTTTTTCTTTTGTAAAATCAATGAATATTCACCAAAAACAACGCATCAAAACTCGAGAGTGGGGGCTCGTGACGTCAAAATTCAATAGAAATTGTACTGAATTGTGACGTATTGCCAATTTTGAAAGCATCGTATCTCCGTCAATTTTGGTTTACGAAATAAAAGAAAAAATACGGGTCGAATATTTTTTGATAATCTAAGTGACGGACTAATTATAATTTTTCAGTCAAATAGCCAATTCTTGATTTAATTACGCATATGAAGAAATGTATTGTATTTTTACCGGGTAAAATAAAGCCTCGTATTTATGGCAAACATTTGTTTAGCAACAGTTGATCAACGTTGTTGATGAACGGTGAGAATGCTGTTTTTTTATCGTGGTAAAATGATCAAATGAGTCCTCCCACCCAGGGCAGAGCGGGAGGGACTGTCAGACTCGTACTGACTTAAATCCACGGTGTCCTTCAATAGCCCTTTACGTTCCAGGGTCACGGTAATTCGTACAGTCCCGCGACCCCGGCAGGCTTTGGCCCTCTACAGGCCCCGTCACTATGCTGACACTCCTTGAGGCGCGCGTGGAACACAACGCGCCGTCGACCCGGGCATGGTCCATGGTCAGACAGCGAGTCGCCCATTACTCGCTGCCCGCATGCCCGCGCCTACGGTGGCCGGAGATCGTCTGCCGACCTCCGTCGCCGTGGGCGTCCACCACTGCGGCTGGGGTGGAGGGAGGACGCTGTTCTCTCCCTCACGCGGCCCGCCTCCTCCTTCACGAGCATGACTGCTTCTCAGGAGGCGATGAATGCTGCTGGAATTTAAATCAATATGGGTTGTCGACACGCCAGTCAAGGTTAAAATAGCGCATTATTTTATCGTTGCTCCACACTACCGCCATCTTTATAAACAGTGACGTGAGTTGACGGCACGTTTGGCGCCGGGGTCGCGAGACTAACGGATTACCGTGACCCAGGTACATAAAGGGCTATTGAAGGACACCGTGGATTTTAGTCAGTCAAGTCTGACAGTCCCTCCCGCCCTGCCCTGGGTGGGAGGACTCGTTTGATGATTTTACCACGATAAAAAAAAGTGGCTGAGAAATTGGACTCCTGCGCTTTGTCGCGGGTTCGATTCCCGCACGGAACAAATATTTGTATGATCTACAAGTAGCTGTTCCGGGTCTGGGTGTTTGTGTATGTGAGTTTCTATGTTTGTAAACACATCCACGACACAGGAGCAATTACTAGTGTGGGGCAATGTTAGAAAAAGAAACAAAAAAAACACTCTGCACGAGTGGGTTATACTCTGGGAGTGCCGGCAGAAGTGAAAACTTGAATAGTAATAAACACACACGAACATTCGCGCAAGCGCCCTGCGCCGTCTTACGAATTTTCGATCAGGTCACGTGTCCTGACGCGAGTTTAACATATTTTTTTTACCCATTCCAAAAAAAGTGCACAACGCCGCTAAAGAAGTTTTCACTTCAAAAAGTGGCAAACACGTCCACACTCGTCAACATTTGTTGATAAACTGATGATTTCGCTTGCCCGACAAGACTGCAACATGGCGTAATCAACATACATAAACGCCCAGACCCGGAAAAACTAATTGTAGATCATACAAATATTTGCTCCGTCAGGGAATTGACGCCCGCGACACTACGCAGGAGTCCAATCGCTCAGTCACTGCGCTTACCGTGCCGTCATTGACTTATATATCGTTAATTTTTCGGTTTAAAGAAATTTATTCTCATAAGAACTTACAGTCCACTTATAATGAGATACAGAGTTAATAAGTATGAAAATACAGTACAATTTCCTCCAGAGTATTAGAAATTACAATGTAGAAACATGTTTTGTTAGCTTACTTTTAAATACATTTATAAATAAATAATAAATAAATAAATATTCCACAACTATCACACAACGCCATAGTCCCAAGCTAAGCAGAGCTTGTGTTATGGGTACTAGACAACTGATAAACATACTTATATATTTTTAAATACATACATATTATAGATAAATTACACCCTTTTTTTAATTTTATGTTATCGCATGCTTTAATGTCTGTCTTTGGTCGTCTTTGTTCTCAGAACGGTCTAAGTCGCTCGCTCCGCTGCGTACAAGCGATGTCAGCAACTCGTCTGATACTGTCGCTCATCCTGCTCCTACTGGTGTGTATCCCGCCGCTCACTTCGCTCCGGTACTTGTTCAGTGCGCCGCTGTTCATCATGAGCGTCACCTCGCTCATATCGCTCACGATGATCAAATATGTCGCTTTAAGAGGTAAGATCTATAAGAATTAATTTTTGTCAAAATTCGTTTTTTAATGGCTACAATTTAAATGCTCATCAATAATTATTTTTGTATTCGAAATGGATAAATGCTCACCAAATCTAAAACTCGCTTTAGCAAGATTTAAGGGACACTCCGAAGTTTGGTTAGGTTAGGTTCCTTTTAACCCTGCAAACTGAAATAGAAGCCCCGCTGAGCAGGGCTTCGTCGACCCTGCTTAGGTCGAATTTTTATTATTACACAAATTAAGTTAATTTCTACAATACTTTATGATACACTATTTGGTTAGCATTTATACATTCTAGCAGGTATTACGATTTTTTGGTTTTAAAATAGATACTTTTCTGGTAGGCGTTTGTCATACCTTTGTTAAATCGATTAAAATTTATATATAAATCGTTTGTTTTTTGTAATCGAGTCAGAAATTTTATTTAAACATGACTACTGTAACTTTCAAATGTTAAATAAATGATTGGATAGATTAAAGTCTACCTTTTGTTAATATTTAAAACGGGACATTTACCATGTTTATTATTTGTTTTGAGTTTCCGATATTTCGGCACTGTTACAAGCGCCATGATCACGGATGTACTGAAGTTATTGCGGGTATCCCCCCGAAAGAACCCGAAGACCGATTTGTCTGCTCATAAACATCTGTTTATGAGCAGACAAATCGGTCCACTCTCCTTCTTGTTCGTTTTAAATCTTAGGAACGCGTATTCTGAAAGTTGGCAACATCGTAAATAGTTATCAAATATTAACAAATTTTAATTAATTTAGCAATGTTACTGCATGGAAATAAGAAATATAGTGCACAAAAAATTGATAAAGGAATGCAATTATTAATATCGTAACACCGAATATATAGTTTTAGATGTAAAAAAAAGTATTTGGAAACTTGCCAAATGCCTTTTTTACACCTGAAGCGGTTAAATCATCAAATTTAGTGTTTTAATTGCATTCCTATATCAATGTTTTAGTGCACTACAGAGCCATATTTCTTATTATCTTATAGTAAATTTGCCAAATTAATTAAAACTTGTAAATATTTGACAGCTATTTGCGACGTTGCCAACTTTCTGAATACGCGCTCTTAATAATAGTATAAGTGACCATGTCAGTCTAAAAACTATAGTCTACCTTTTTAATTTCCCCAGGCTGGCAACACCTCCTGTTAGAGATCTCCCTCTCCCTCCCGTCCGTGATGTTCATGTTCTCCCTCTCCCTCCGCGTGAACGCTCAGATCCTGCCCATCATGAGCAGGTCCTCGGGAGACTCTCCTGACTACACGGTGGCGATGCTGAACGCGGGACTCGCTGTTATCGTGTCCTGTACTATTGTGAGTATGAAGTTGATAAAATACTGTAAGGAAAATTGAGAATGTTGTTAATTTTTCAACTTTCCACGCTTTTTTTTGACGTGATAAAGACTTCAAATGAGTCCTCCCGCACAGGGTAAGGCGGGAAGGAATGTCAGACTTGTACTGACTAAAATCTACGGTGTCCTTCAATAGCCCTTTATGTTCTGGGGTCACGGTATTTCGTTAGTCCCGCGACCCAACATTTGATATAAATGCTTTGATTTTGATTGATTTTTAATTTTTAAACGCCCTGTTATTTAGTGGCTGTTAAAAAGTTCAAAAGAAATGTCAAAATAGAACAAGTTTTTGTTTAAATTCGGCAGCTGGCTGAAAGCGATTCTCCCTAGGGCTGCAAAGCATAATCTTCAACCTGTTCCTCTGGTATGTTATAATCTACTTCAGAGTATGAGTAATTAATTTTTTAAACTATTGTTCCAGTCTGGTATGGAGCTGCTGTTCTCTCGCCGACGTATGTGGATGGTGTTATCATTCCTGGGAGCTGTGTGTGTGGTGCTGATGTTCATACCGTTCAACCCGTACGACGGTGAGGGAATCTCACTGCAGAGGCATTACTGGTTTGTTAGTATCGTCTATTATTTTTAAGTAGCCGTTACAACTCGAAATTTATCCCACAGGAACAAGAAATCGGGATAAAAAGTATCCTATGTGTTAATCCAGGTTATAAACTATCTGTGTACCTAATTTCATCCAAATCCGTTCAGAGGTTTTTGCGTGAAAGAGTAACAAAGATCTATCCATCCATCCAAAAACAAACTTTCACGTTTATAATAATTATTAGTAAGATAGTAAGATCTACAATTAATGAAGAGCTCGTGGATAAATTACAACCACACAAGCCGATCTTCCAGGTTACCGACCCATTCAAGACCTCCCCGTTGTAAGCAATGACTTAACGCGGGGTAAGATCAAATGTTTGTAACACTCCACGAGGCGCCGCTCGTAGCGAATTCGCGCACTTACAAAGTAAATAATGTCTTAATCCCTGCCCGTCGCACCGCTCATCACTGAGACCAAAGTCATGGGCTATAAGCCGCGTTTCCCGAAGTTGGTCTATGAATGGGTGACCATCTGTCATAGATTTGACAGTCGTTACTGTTAGTCAGAAGCTGGAAAGTCCGAAAACCGGTCTTACCCAAGAAATCATCTTATACCCAGTTACTGGGTTGTGGAAGTCCGATAGACAGTCGCTCCATGTAAAATACTGATATTCAGCTGCACACGGTGTAACGGGGTGCCGACAAGAATATAGTTGTGAAGGCTAAGCGTAACTTAGAACCCATTTGTTCTAGTTACTAAGTTATGTCTGCTTAGCAGTCGAAATATAGACGTCATTTTAAATATTTTTACTTTTTCATTTTTATTTTTACTGCTCTAACTATAATAAAGGGGTATGCAACTTTTTGGCATTTTTTTTCTTCGCCAGTAATGAAATGTTGGTCTTTAGTAGACCGCAACCCAAGAACTTCATAAAAAATAATTTAAAAAATCTAAACCAGAGATATGACGGATTTTATTTTGTTCTAATCAGAATCCATAGATTTATTGATGTGCTAGCTTTTGCCGCACAAACACGAAAATAAGTATTTAGGTATGTTCCGTTTTTACATCATAACGGCTGAACCGATGCTGAAGAATTTTTTATCAATCAATAAATCTATGGATTCCTACAAAAAATAAGTCTTGATTAGAACAAAATAAAAACCGCCATATCTCTGGTTGGTTAAGGTTTAGAAACTTATTTTTTTTCTATGGACTTCTTAGGTAGTAGTCTAATTGTGGCCAAAATTTAATCAGAAAAATCTGGCGAAAAGAAAAGAAAATTGATGCCAAGGTCCATACTAAAAGTTGCATGGGACTTTGGTACGTTTTTTTTTAAATCGTGGTAAAATCATCAAATGGTTCATCCCACCCAGGGCAGAGCGGGAGGGACTGTCAGACTAGTACTGACTAAAACCCACGGTGTCCTTCAATAGCCTTTTACGTTCCGGGGTCGCGGTAATTCGTACAGTCCCGCGACCCCGGCAGGCTTTGGCCCTCTAGAGGGGGGCCCAAATACAAACGTGATTTTAAATAGTTTCACATTTATCATTTTTATTTTTACTGCTCTAGCCATAATAAATTTGGTACGTTATGAATAATTCAGCGTCTCATAATAATAATTTCCCTCTCTTTCACAGCATTCAGAACTAATATCCCACGACATAAACCAGAACGTAATATCCCGTACATCGGGCATCGTGGTGACTAAACACGATCCGTACTCCACTGAGAGAGTCCTCCCGTCCCTGTGGTCCTCCGGGTACCACGTGCGTGCCAGGACGGACGTCAGTGTGTCGTGTGACACACAGGTCTTCTGTGGACTACCGCTGTTCCGCACTGGATTTTCTAAGTATTTGTAAGTATCTTCTTTTATTCATGTTTTCACTCATTACTTACATTTTTAAATTTTTTTACACAAAAAAGCTATAAAAAATCATTTAAAAATATCAAGAATAGCAGTCCACCAGCATCGGGAACAGGGTCCGGGCCTCCTAGAGGAACCTCCTAACAATACAATATACGTATTATTTAGTTTATTTGTCTTTTGTACATATTCATTTTTTTTAAATATTTCTTAAATAAAAGTAATAAAAAACATTTAAAAATATAAAAATAATGATCCGCCGGCATGGGAGCAGGGTCCAAGCTACCGGTGGTTAGGGCTCCAGAGACAGGAACCTCCTCACAATGTGAGCCGTATCGAGGAGCACTGCCTTCTGAATCAGGCCCTTGATCCAACCACCTAATGATAGCCTCGAAAGATGTTCGTCGAGGCTCTTTGCCATCAGGCCATTGGCCGTAACGACAATCGGCACAATGATAGCCGAGCTCACATTCCACATATCGACAACCTCGTGCGCTAGGTCGAGATATTTGATTTGTTTATCTTTCTCAGCTCTCAGGTTCTTGTCATGTGGGATGATAACATCGATTACGTATTATTATTATTTGAACTAGCTATTTAAAAAAAAAACGTTTGCCCCACACTAGGATTTTCAATATATTGTATAACTGGGCTGGACAACATGACCATGGACCATGCCCGGGTCGACGGCGCGTTGTGTTCCACGCGCGCCTCAAGGAGTGTCAGCAAACTGACGGGCCCCACCTCTAGAGGGCCAAAGCCTGCCGGGGTCGCGGGACTGTACGAATTAACGTGACCCTGGAACGTAAAGGGAAAGTAAACGTAATTTTTAAGTGACACAATGAACCATTTATGACATTTATTTTAATTTAATGTATTACAGAAAGAACGCCATGTTCCTATACACGGGTCCCCCGACGCCATTTACCCCGCCAGCCTCCGTCAGAGCGACACACTCATGTTCGGGAGATGTGTGCAGATACCGATTTGTTATAACTGGTAAGTTACTATGTATGCGCAGGAGTTCAGACGCCAGCAGGTCAACCTATCCGAATCTTACAAATTTTACCAATCGACTATAAAACTTCCACTGTTGTGATAAAGTTGAAAATCTATTAAAGAAGTTTGCAAATAAAAAAATTGTGGATTGTACTATTTCACTTTTCATTAATTTTTTTCATGAGGCCGTGTTTCTTCTATAATTTAATTTAGCATTATATCCATAAAGAATTTTAAACTTAGCCATAATTATCTTAGTCATTATTATAAATATATTAATATTATACTAGCTGTACCCTGTCACGCTTCGCTGTGGCACATTGTGATTGAATGGTTGAGAAGATATGTGACTGATGCAAAAAATAGATAAAAACAATCCTTCATGCGGATTAGCGTACACAAACCAACATAACATATATATATACATATAGATTATTTTACTGCTCTTAAATCTATAGTAATAAGAATGATTCTCTTTTCTACACTAAACAGCAAAAATATAGAATCACTTACTTTGAATTGATCCGGAATAACTCCTTAAATAATGGCGGGATTTGAAGGTTTTTGGTATCAATTTAAAGTTAACAGATAACCTTAAAAATGCTATTTTCATAACTAGTAATTTAGTACTAACGATCCTGGGAATCGGAGTAAGTGATTCCATAATTTTGCTCGTGAGTGTACACTTCGCTCTCCTTCCCTCCCACAGGGATCTCACTATACTATCTCCTTCCCCCAGCGGCTCACCACAACATGCTGACCCTCAGTCCTCACAGCAACATGTCCCTCACCAGCTGGTCCCTCCGCAGCGCGCCGCGGGAGTGCCTCCAGCTGGGAGGGAGGCCTGTGTACGTCATATATCACTCCGCGGCCACGTACAATGAGAGGGGCGTTGAGTTCACTCTGGAAGTTGATCTTAAGGTAAGAATATTGATTTATATCACATCTATTCTAAAGCCTTTGTCAAACAGATAGGCGTGGCGAATGCGAAGCGAGGCGTTTTCATTTGTAATGTATGGAATTATTGGATACAGTCACATAGAAAAGCGAAAGCGATCCGATAGCGTGACCGAACCGATGCGAAGACGTGGCGAAGGCGTATTTGCTCTGTTTGACGTCGTTCATAAAAAGCCAGCTAATACAACTGTACCTCGGTTCGCTGCACCCAGTTTGACGTCTCGTTTCGATTCGTTATCGCTTCGGACTCGGTCCGGTTCGCTATCGCCTGTCTGTTTGACAAAAGCTTAAGAGTTACGTAAAACGTAAACGTTCCTAGTAAACAGGGAGCAAAACAGCTTTTTTCCTCCCTCCTTCAATTTTTTTTTGTTATTTTGTCGCACTCCTTAACAAAAGCCTCCTGCAATTCCATGTAAATAGGAAGCTCAATTTCGACAACACAACACTTATTTCAATAGAGCCAATTAAAATCAAACTTTTTTTTACTACGCGAAAAGATAGGGGAACAGTCGGGGACGCGGGGTATGATGAGAAATCAGAAACTTAAGGCAAACTTAACAGAATATTAAAGTAGCGCAAGCGCCAACAGGACGCCATTTGTTAATGGCTGCTTGCAAATGAGGTCCTGTTGGCGCTTGCGCTACGTTAGTGTTGGTTTAAGTATGCTTTAAGAGTGTATGTCCCCATTATACCTCGCGTCCCCGTCTTATACACTGTTCACCTACAAATTTCCAGTATCGTTATTCTACACATTCTTGAGATGTACACCTTGGAATGGACACCTACTTTCACAGTTATTATGTCTTTTGACTGGGATTGTAGCACCATACCTATTTTTGTACTAGTTTTGACAATTCAAAAAGGCCTCGTTGAAATAAATGAATTGATTTTGATTTTCACGTCGCGTCTAGTATGAAACTAGCTCGTAGCTAAATAAATACAGCCGTACAGGCCGATCTTCCGGGTTAAGCCGCGCTTGCCGAAGTTGGTCTGTGGATGGGTGACCATCTGTCATAGCGAGTTTCCTCCGTGCCTCGGAAGGACGTAAAGCCGTTGGTCCCGGCTGAAATTTGTAGATCTTTGACAGTCGTTAGTCAGAAGCTCTAAAGTCTGACAACCAGTCTTTCCATGGGGTATCGTATCACCCATTTACTGGGTTGTGGAGGTCCGACAGGCAGTCGCTCCATGTAAAATACTGATATCCAGCTGCATCTGGATTGACTGGAAGCCGACCCCAATATAGTTGGGAAAAGGCAGGCAGATGATGTCTAGTTTTAAACTAAACTCTCTCAATTCGTCCATTTTTATTTTCTTTTTTAAACGTTATTTTAAAACCTTGTGTACTTTCCAGGTACCGCCCGCCCTTCAATCTCAACCAATGTTAGATCTGTCGCACCATTCTCACAAGATCCACCACCCGGAGGACTTCACAGCAGAATACAAGGGGATCCTCGACGTCATGCCGGACTACTTCAACGTGGCTAGCTTTCTGAGCTTCAGAAATGATTACGTGTTCTGAATACGGCATAATCAGCATTCAACGCTCCATAATTGGCTATTTTACAGTAGCTATAAATTACAAATATAATTAGTCCCGTCATTTAGAGTTTAAAAAAATAACGGACACGTATTTTTTCTTTTGTAAATACAATGGATATTCACCAAAATACGACGCATCAAAACTCGAGAGTCACGTCAGAATTCAATAGAAATTGTACTGAATTGTGACGTATTGCCAATTTTGAAAGCATCGTATCTCAGTCAATTTTGGTTTACGAAACAAAAAAAAAATACGGGTCGAATATTTTTTGATAATCTAAGTGACGGACTAATTATAATTTTTCAGTCAAATAGCCAATTCCCAGTCTTTTCCCAAGTATTTTGGGATCGGCTCCCAGTCTAATCGCGTGCAGCTGGCTGGGAGGTAAAAATTTGTCTTTTTACGAGTACCATACATTAGACCAATATGCTAAAGAATATTAGTACTTTCGTATCAAATCGGCGGTGCTAGCGCCTTTGCATAACCAGGTTTGTGTGAGTTTTGAACTCAGTAAAGTTTCAATTGAAACGCGCCACACACGGCTAAGATACTATAATATTTTATCTTAAGATACCATATCGCTCGTCATACAGTTCTATCTTAAGATACCAAAATATGAAATATATAATTATCTTCGTCGTTGTGTTATGGTCCATTGAATTGTATTTATTTATTTATTTAAGGAGAACCAACAGCTATAACAAATGGATAACAGTAGTAACATGCAACACAGAGCCAATAACAGGTTCCCACGGATAAAAACAGGAAAAGTAATAGAGAACTTAGGATCTAACAAGCACGTAAAATATAAAAAAAAAATATGATATATATATATCTTAAGATACCATATCGTATGGCGAACGATATGGTATCTTAAGATAAAATATTATAGTATCTTAGCAGTGTATGGCGCGCTTTATTGAGAATAGACAAAAAAGGAAAAAAAAAATTGTGATACCTTCTACTTATTTACGTATTCACTGACATCCAAGTAAAGGTTGTGATGTACACTCGAGCAAAATTATGGAATCACTTCCCCCGATCTTGAGTACTTAATAACTAGTTAAGAATAATAAAAATGATACCATTTTAAAGCCCTTGTCAAACAGGCAGGCGTGACGAATGCGAAGCGAGGCGTTTTTATTTGTAATGTATGAAATTGCTTGAATTCAGTCACATAGAAAAGCGAAAGCGATCCGATAGCGTGACCGAGCCGATGTGAAGACGTGGCGAAGGCGTATTTGCTCTGTTTGACGTCGTTCATAAAAAGCCAGCTAATACAACTACCACGCCTCGGTTCACTGCACCCAGTTTGACGTCTCGTATCGGTTCGTTATCGCTTCGAACTCGGTCCGCTTCGCTATCGCCTGTCTGTTTGACAAAGGCTTTAAGGTTTAACTGTTAATTTTAAATTGATACCAAATTCATTAAAATCAATTGTTTCCATACCTTTGCTAGCTAGTGTATTTAAATATTGTTGCTCAATTTTAGTCGATAGTGGTTCTGAATCACGTTTGTATTATGTTGTTGTTAATAATTTATGTTTAAGTTTTATTTGTTAAGCTATATATAAAAATTTACCTGTGAATAAAATAATGTTTTTGTAAAAATGGTTTTTATTTCACCTTAACAATTCCAGTTATTTACAAAAACAAAATAACATATTGTTAGAAACTCTTTATCTAATAGTCGGATTTCCGGAATCGTTTATTCATTTTTATGTATTGAATTTGTTCAATCATAGACATTAACTGTGTTTCATTTGTAATTAAATTGAATAACAATATTTAAATGCTGTTTACATTATTAATAAAAATTTAATAGTTATCGCACGCACTACTTCCGGTTGTACCATCACGTTTAAATAAAAATATTAACCTAGGCTGTTTCCGGTAGAAGATATTTGTGGTGGGAAGTAGAGCGCACGATCGTTAGTCAGTCGACGTCGAACAGCTGAAGTGAACACAAGTATTAAATGATTTTGTGATTTATTTAACCTTTTAAGCGCTTGGCTAAATATCAATTGCCTTGCCCCTAGCGCCCGGCTACGAATCGTCCTTTCCTCTTCTCCTCTCTTTCTGCTCCTTTTAAGCTCCGATTTGTAAAATATCATGGTGTACAATAAAGTAAGTATAAGTAAGTATTCTGTCTATCTACATAAATAGAGAGATATAGAATAGATGCAATAAATTCGAACAAAACAACAAAAATCGTGAATATTCTCTGTCGGATAAATACGACACGGGCGATAGGGGCACGGAAATGTTTGTCGCATATATACGACTCTGGCGGTTAAAGGGTTAAAACTTAATAAATATTGTGAATTATAGTGGACACTGATTCAAATTCCTCCAGGTTTTAGCAATATTAAGACGTTGCGGGACGCACTGAATTAGCAGTAGATTTTTTGACGTTGAAAAATGACAGTACGAAATTTCTTATAGAGGAACAAGGAAAACCCTTTTTACTGTCGTATCCCATCAATCCCTACGGCTATAAAAGTACTATCGTTGTATTATTATTCTTTAGTATTGTTCCAGGTAAGTACGGATATAGCAGTGGTTGTAACTTGTATGGGCAATTTTACTGCCATATCGCATAATTTGAAAAAGTCATACCGTCCCGCAACGTGTTAAGGTTCAGTTTGAAATAAAATACAAAATGTAAATAATTAAGTCATTTATTTAAAATATCAGTCTTTGGGTGCTCGAAATATATTCAAAAGAATACATTTAAAGCTTTTGTATTCCGCATCACAAAATAAATTCAACAAATAACATGAAAATATTCGTTAAAATTGAAAAAATGTTACAATTTTTGTAAGATTTAATTAAAAACCAAATTTAACTTTAAAATTTTTAAGTTTTATGATTCCTTCACGAAATATTTACAATTGTTATAAATTATTTTTTGTGATTACTTATTTTTTATTCTATCATTTTTCAAAATTATCCATCGAGTGAATTGTACTGATTCTATAATATTCGCTTACAAAGATTTTTAACAAAAAAAAAGATAATTTATGTTACAAAATCAGTATAATAATTTTCTTCTTAAATCTAAAGTACAGGGTGAAACAATGATACAAAAAAGAAATTAAAACACTCATAAACTATTTCTCCTCCATTATTTATTTCCTGAGATCGGTATAAAAGATTATCACATTATATAGAAGAACAAAAATACAAGGTATTTTGTACAAAACAATTAAACAACGATTCACATCTAGGGTATTTTATTTGCTTTAATATAATAACAGTAAGTGTCGCGTTGCGAAAAGAATTACTTTCGATAAAACTACCTTGAAAGTAACGCATTTTTTGAGGCGATTGACAAAAAAAAAGCCTTTTCTTATAGGCGTAAATTAAATGTACATTCTTTTTATAAGCCTTTGTCAAACAGACAGGCGTGACAAATGCGAAGCGTGACGTTTTTATTTGTAACGTATGGAATTGTTAAAATCCAGTCACATAGAAAAGCGAAAGCGATCCGATAGCGTGACAGAACTATCGGACTGACGTCTCGCTTCGGAAACGCTTCGCTTTCGCCTGTCTGTTTGACAAAGGCAATATTGTTTTACATAGTAACTTCAATTTAAGTCATAAAGAAAAATATCTACAATACACAAAGACCGATTCAAAAGGCGTTGGACATTTAAAAAAGTACTGCTTTCAAGGCAGCCTCGATAAAGCGAAGATTTAACCTCTATAGATTACTAATAAAAATATAAGTTGTCACACCTTAATACTAAAATGACAAACTTAAGTTATATTTGTTTAAAGAGAGAGTTATTTGTAGATATTGAATACAAAACAGCCTAGTACTGGCACATAGCTAAATTCGTTTGCGGAGAGCCTTAGCGCTATCCACAGTTATTTTTTTATCCGGTTTTGCTAAAGGCATACATACAAAAGCTTTTTTTATTTTAAACGGAGATTTATTTACAGAAAAATCGTGTTATAATGTAAAAATCAAATTCTTTTTTTTTGTCTCGCTAAAACTCAAAAACTATTCGACATATTTGAGTAAAATATGTCATTGTGTTCACATAATTATCAAGTTTTGTGTACAATAAAATTGCGATAAATATGTAAACAAAACTTACTCCCGTGCGAAACGATGGCAAATTACTAGTTTTTTTTATGAATAAACAATTATTGCTTATTATGACTAATTTTTTTTGCTTCGAAAAGACTTAAATTGCATAGTTTTTTAACTAAATGCAATAAAAACAATGTATGAAGCACGTACTTCAACAAATATTTGCATTTAAAAAAATGGGATACATATTATACTTCTACAATCTACATAATGCAGTCTAAATGCCACAAAAGCAAATATTTCTTACATTTTTTTATATAAGTAGACTTTAAAGTCTTATCAGTTCTGGTTCTAAAGTTGCTTGAAACAGTATTTTTTTATGCTGTATTTTTTTTCCATCTAATATACATGTAAAACGACCATACTGCGTCCGTTGCAGTATAAAATAATTCACCTTTAAAAATGGCATTTCCAATATTTTTTAACATGCCTCATTTTTTTTAAACTAGTCAAGACGGTAAAACAAACGATTACCAAGCAAATTTCTTGTGTTTTTTTTATCCGCCTCATTATACGAGTAGAATCCAGTTCAAGTCATTATGCTTTATCCAAAAACAAACCTTGTAAGTATAAATTTAACGTGCATATTACTATAACCGACCGTGAACAAGCGTACCATACGAATAAGAACATTAACTCCATGCAAATAAAATTCATTTTCCAATGAAGTGTGACTGAACTAACTCTAAGTTTGCTCTACAGATTTGCCTAATAGATTTTTGGATAATTTAGACATTAATTCCGTGTTTTGGAAGCTACAGAAAATTTCTCCTAAAATATAATAATATAGTCATAATTACATATGAATTACATACATACATACATAAAATCACGCCTTGCAATGATACCTACCCGGTATAAAGCTAAATACATTTGAGTTGATTTAAAAAACGCAATTTCTAAATTATTAGTGTATTTTAACACTATGTTACTTATAATTTAGTGCAATTTTATAAACGTTGTTTAACAAATTAATATGAATATTTCGAGTTCTATGAAGAAATAAGTTTGTTGAACAATAAACCGTAGCCATTAAAAGTCGACAATATTGCGGTAGCAAAAATAGTACTGTGCAATATTACATAATTATTTTCATCAAACATTTTTAACTGACATGTCCCTATCATTAGAACTAGAACCGGTATTTTTACAGTGTTTTTATTTCAGTTTGCAACAGTGATATGTTACAGAGAAAATTCCAAATGCAATTAGGCAAATTTATTTATACAAAAAAGCCATAAACTACAGATTACTTCTATGCAAAATTATCGAGCATAAACCACCACATATAATTACAATTTATACTTTCAACAAAAACTCTTGACATCAACCGTAATTATCAAATACTAACATTAAAAAACACATCTATACACGTCTGTGGCGATGGCTGGGTTACAAATTTTAAAAGATCTAATTCTATATATTTATAATATTAAAAATGTGCTGTATTATATGTAAGCAATCATACAGTATTTAGAAAGTTGTATCATAGAGATGTATGTATAAAACAAAGACTACATGGTGTGATTATAATTTAAGAGTTTCTTTTTTTTAAATAATTACTATGGATGTAGTATTGTGACACAATTTCTGATTATTCTAAAATTTTGTTACATATTACAATTTGGTTTTACTTTTATGGTAAACAATTTGAATGAATCCTTGACACCGACATAACATATAGAACATAAAAACTCATTACTAAATTGCTAACAAAATACCAAAGTACTAAAAACAAACAATTATGCTTTTAATACAGATAAGCTTTACATCTCCTAAAAGTCTAAATAATATTGGATTTACATCTAGCATTCATTTATAAGCTGTGTAATGTTAATGAAAACACATTCTTGCTTCAATTTGTAGTAACATTCTTTAAGTTTTAATAATGCCGAGATTTTTGAACCGTATATGATGCCACAATTATAAATACAAATTCTAAAACAATTATGCTCTCGAACTAAGTTAATTTGAACAGAATTTCACTATAAATTCGATCTTAACTAAATTATACATAAATCATATACTTTCTTCAACTTTCGCTTAGGATTTAAATCGTTACATTGTACCAATGTACTTAGGCCGCGTGAAAAACGTCTACACTGACCAGTTATCAGACATGGATCATGAATCTGTCTAATTTAACGATTTAATAACGAGGTTGCAACCTAAGGATTTAAATCTTTGGATAAAACACTTTCATTTCGACATGTCTTCACGTAATTTTTCGTGTATTCACAAAGCTTGACGTCTATTTACGTTAGTTGCGATGGAAAGGTTATTCCGTTTTTTATCAAAAGCAAAACTATTTATATTATTTTTTGCTATTTTTCTACACATCATGTGTAATAGAACTTTAAAACTAAAACTAATGTACAATTTGTAAACATTTTAGGGCACCAACTTATATAACTAAAATAATGTTACAGAACATAACTCGTTCATAAGAGTCGACTTTGTAGATTATTTATTAATCAATATATTTTAATACAAATGTAATTGAAATAGAGTACTATTTCAAAGCATAGGTTCCCGAGGCCTTTTTGGAAATTTGTACTTTTTTTCAATGATATAAGTGTTAAAATACATTGACAAATATAAAATCTACTGACGGGCGGTTGCCTTAACAGCAAAACATAATATACTTATTTATATAACAATCAAATAGTCGTTTACACAAAAACTATTCAATTTTCAACCTTAACGGTGTCAAAACACTGTCGAATTTGTAAACTAATAGATTTAAATACAGAAAAAAAAAACTATTTTAACAGTAACATTTGTGTATTTTAAAGTTACATTTCAACTGTTTTAGTCCAATTAACTTGTAATTTTACATTACTCGTATTTTTTGTCATAAAATGCGAGAGTGAGACGACACGATACACCGAAAGAAATAAATATTCACCGTCCTATTCGCACTTTAATAACCCTGTCTACTTCTTCAGCGTTTAGACAAACAATAGTATTAACATATTATAAAATGTCCAGATTCCGTGTTCAAAACAAATAATGTTTTATTGAAGCCACTTTTTTATAGATGTGTGAGTGAGCACCACGCACACATTTAAATGTTTTCCTTGGAGATGTTCACTTGTTTTACTTATGAATCGAACGATGGGGGTCATTTTTCTTCCCTTTTTGGGCTTCAATTCTCAACGGCCTCCTAGAAATCTGGACAGTCTATAATCTAAGCGAGCCAGATTCTAGCTTCAACTAACTAAAAATGAAAATCAACCTTGCTACTACGATATAATGATGCAATTCGACTGACCTACGTCGTCGTGGCGAGCGTGTTTTGTTTTTCATCTACTAGATAAACACATGTTTTATGTCGTATGTCGTAGTGGTAAAGACGATTTTCGCTTGTAGTTGGAATCGGTCGAATTTCGTCACATCGCGTCTTCAGTAAACTAAGAATACAGTAATGGAACATGAAACTAATTTTATAACAGTGGGTTCGTGTATTAATTGAGTTCAACGCAAAGTGACTGATAATCTGCTGGCGGCTACCATCTTGTTGTTAAATTTCTTCTTAAAATTCTCAGCTGCGATCGTCGTTTTGAAAGTGATCTTCGCTGATCTTTCTTCCTTGTCCAGTATTAAATTCTGGAACATGAATCCGTGGGGTATTTTGTTTCAATTTTTTTTTTACTTTACTTACTAATTTTATTCTAGAACTTAGAAATATTTTTAAACTATGTTATGGTACAAAGCTGTCAAAAATAAGAAAAATGTTAAGTAATTTATACATGGCAATACACAATATAGACGGAATACATAATGTAGAATAAGTGTAGCATGTGGTGTACAAAAATATTGACATTCCTGAAAATAAATTATTTAATATTTTATCTTACTGACTAGAACAAATAAGTCTACTACAATCTTAAATTTAAACAATCACTTAACACTTTTCCTATTTTTATAAATAATACAATTTTAATACATGTATAATAGTTTTATAAAATTAGATAGAAATCAGAAAAAAAAACTCTGTTAACCTCTCATACAATTTAGTGGAAACATAGCTAAAATATACAGAGTATTTTTAAATTACATAAATAAAAAAGTACTGTAGTACTTTTTTTTACAGCGAGGACAAAAATACAGATTAAAAAAAAATAAGATCAGTCGCACAAATATGTAAATACAATATTAAAATTGTATTATTCATATAAAATATTACAGTATTGTAATAAAGCACATGCAATTCATTTAAAATACTTAAAATACAAAAAATGTCCCTAATACATGATCATTTTTTAAAACATATTTTGTAGATCATGCGATAATGAACCTTGTAAACAAACACTTTGATAAACTTTACCTACAACAACTGAAAATGCAACAATATACGCATTACCTAAAATATATAACAAGTACTGACCTATCCTTAGGGTGATTCGAACAACCCCTTAGCTCTTTTAAAAGTCGTAAAGTTTAGGTAAAAACGATAATTGAATACAAGGGGTATTTTTATCATAAACATTATTTGTATACGCTTTTTCATCAACATGCTGGAACATAATATGGTTGGCATTATTTACCTCATATAAAATTTATATTTTATAGCACTCGCATCGAAGACATTAAAATTATCTTATTGCTAAAATTATTATAAAGCTAAAACTGTTGTTGTCACAAACAAATTATATATCACAGATGTGTTTAAATAAATTTTATGAATTAAATAATTTGAGGTTTCAAAACTAGTTTGTCACAAAAATAGTATTAGCTTAGAGAAAAAATATGCAGGCTTATGAATTTATTACAGCTTAAAAATATTTATAGTTCTTCATTCTTTGGTTTACTTGCAAAAATCGTTTAGAATCTGATGGATGGATGTTTGTTACTCTTTCACGCAAAAACTACTGTACGGATTTTGATGAAATTCGGTACTCATATAGTTTTTTTATCCCGATTTTATTTTCCTGTGGAATGATTTTCGAGTTATAGCGGGTGAAGTCGCTGGCAATAGTTAGCATTTTTATAAAATATTTTTTGAAATAAATGTTTATTTCAATGTTGACTTTTTTTATCGTGGTAAAATCGTCAAATGAGTCCTCCCACCCAGGGCAGGGCGGGAGGGACTGTCAGACTTGACTGACTAAAATCCACGGTGTCCTTCAATAGCCCTTTAAGTACCGGGGTCACGGTAATTCGTTAGTCCCGCGACCTTTCGTTAGTCCCGCGGTAATTTTGACTAGTTATTTTTAAAATACCATCTATTATTCCACCAACGGTCCGTGTTGAACCCTTTCCCAGGAGTGGGATTATGCAGACTATCAGTGTTTAATAAAAACACCAACATTTTTAAACAAAAAAGAATCTTATGACAATAATTAATAAACCTGCATATTATTAAGTATTTCTATTTAATAATGTTATATTAAAAATCCGTATACTACAGTGTTTATTTAAGTAAATATATGTACATATAAATATATATCACACATTAATATCACAGTGAGTTTGCAATCAATATCAATGGATAGGTGGTTCGAATGTACAACATGGTATAAAGGCACTCTTTGTATTGTTTAATGTTCACGACTTTTTTATTATGAAATAAATTCTTTACTTTCGTCTACGTGAATACTGTATGTGTTTGTTTATTTTTAACCTACATCATAAATAAAGTCTTATATAAATGGAATATTTCATAAATTATTGTTTTATGTCTTGTGTAATAAAAAATAAGTATTATTTTCAAATAATTTCTTTTTTTTTGTTAGTGGCACTAGTAATTAAAGAACATAATTACTTAACACCGGAAAATTTACCTTATCTCACATACTGCAAGTTTGTCCCATACCACAAGTAAAAAACATTCAATAGACGTCAATAGTAAAATCATGTGTGCAATAACCCAGAAACTGAAAAACTGACTGTATTACGCACAGTATGACGATTATCTAATTTAAAATATGGTAAAAGACAGTACACAAAACAATTTCAGTCTTTCCTACACTTTTCTCCGTCACCTAAGACAGAGACTACCATTAACATTGTTAAGAGAAGTAACATTCTTTTTGCCAACTTGATCGAATCGAGATCTAACAACACACAAAAAAGTGTAGGGCAATGTTTTTGAAAAAGAAAAAAATAAAACAGACCTTCTGTTTTATTTTTTTCTTTTTCAAAAACATTGCCCTACACTTTTTTTTTTTATCTTGGTAAAATCATCAAATGAGTCCTCCCATCCAGGGCAGAGCGGGAGAAAACAATCACAGATTAAAATTACAGATAGTAATTTTGCTTTTTTGAAATTTACTATTATTTTTTATTTAAATTATAGATTTCAGGATACACAGTACACAGTTACCGTTTTTATTTAAATATACACATATTGGAATGTGTAATGATCACAAACAATAAATAATATAGGTATAATGGTTTTTAAGGTTCCGTACCCAAAGGATAAAACGGGGCCCTATTACTAAGCCTCTGCTGTCCGTCTGTCTGTCTGATTCCAGGCTGTATCTCATAAAACGTGATTGCTAGAAAGCTAAAATTTTCACAAATTATGTATTTCCGTTGCCACTATAACAACAAATACTAAAAATTATGGATGGATGGATAATAGGATTCCGTGTGATTGTGATTTCCGGAATCCGTGCGGGGATCGAACCCGCGACACGCTGCGCAACAGACGATCACTCAACGACTCAACATGTTCCCACCATTCGGTCAAAACCTTTCTCCATCTGCCATCTCTGCGTCTTCTAGCCAGATGCCCTGCCCAACTCTACTTGAGGCGTATCGACCTATCCCCGACGTCATAGACTCGTCCGACGACGGATTTCGGTGTACATTTTACGTAGTTAGCCCTAATTAATTACTCAAGTGACAACTTTTGACTACAAGTATTTTTTTACTTACTTTTGACTATATATATTTTTTTTAACGTGGTAAAATCATCAAATGGGTCCTCCCACCCAGGGCAGAGCGGGAGGGACTGTCAGACTCGTACTGACTAAACTCCACGGTGTCCTTCAGTAGCCCTTTACGTTCCGGAGTCACGGTAATTCGTACAGTCCCGCGACCACTTTTGACTATATAGAAGTACTAGCACTTTTCCCGCGACTTCGTCCGCGTGGGTTACGTACTTTCCTAATTCCCCCTTTTCACCCCCTTAAAGGTTAAATTTCCAAAAACCCCTTCTTAGTGCTCCCCTACATTATAATAGGAAGCCGTGTGCAAAATTTCACATTCCTAGCCCCAGTAGTTTCGGCTGTACGTTGATATGTCAGTCAGTCAGTTCTCCTCTTATATATATAGATAGATTAATTATTACTTCTATGTTATAGTTTTGATTCCCTTCTTTTAACACTATTTATTAAGTGCTAAAGAACCGGAAAAAGTCTACCAATCTTTAACTTACTTCTTAGACTTAATGCAAAACGCAATTTATCAAGAAACCAACAATTCGAACCACCTACCAAAAGAAAAAAAGAAACAATTCAAATAATAAAACAATCCTAAAATACTAATTACCTGTACATCATTGCCAGCCAGTGTCTTCAATCTCGTGTCAGTCATTCCATGAGGTAAATTCACCACCGTAGCAATATTACCCGAGTCTTCTAACAACGTATCCTCGTCAATTTCCGAGTCGCTTTCAAACTGAATTTGTGGTTCATCTTTTTTTATAACGATTCTATTATTCTCAGTGCCTATAGCGGTTCTGACTGCCCGGCTAAAAATACCCGGGTTCGGTTTCGTCGGGTCGGCTTTGACCTCGATTCTGGAGAAGACTGATGTTGTTGATTTCTCTTTCGGCGCTTTCCTTTGTAGTATAACGCGTCTGTTTGTGAATGCGCCTTTTTTCTCGGCTTCTTCTTTAGCTTTTTCTGCTTGCTAAAGACAAATATAACAGTGTTTTTATATAAACATTCGTAATAGTTATTTATGCAACCGTTGTATAATCAGGGGTATTAAAACACGAATGTGGGTTTATCACACGAGGCGTAGCCGAGTGTGATAATAGTATCACATGAGTGTTTTAATACCTAATTATAACGGTTGCATACAAGACTTTATCTACTATCATGCTATTAATCCTCTATAAAAGAACCTATAACAATTAGCTTATTGCCAACATTAAAACACTCAATGATATAATGATCATTATATCATCCAAACGCGTGTTATAATGAATTTCAAAAAAAGAACATTCTCATGCAATGACATTTTCACCAACAGATTGCTAAAATTTTGAAAAAAGAACAACTCGCCTTATCGTGTTATATCCCGCCATTTTTTCACTCGAATATGGTATGCGAATATGGTATGTTATGAGAATGTTTTATAGAGGATTCACAGCATGATTGTAGATAAAGTCTTGTATGCAACCGTTATAATTAGGTATTAAAACACTCATGTGATACTATTATCACACTCGGCTACGCCTCGTGTGATAAACCCACATTCGTGTTTTAATACCCCTGATTATACAACGGTTGCATAAATAACTATTATCTACAATCATGCTGTGAATCCTCTATAAAAGATTCTCATAACATACCATATTCGCATACCTTATTCGAGTAAAAAAATGGCGGGATATAACACGATAAGACGAGTTGTTCTTTTTTCAAAATGTTAGCGATCTGGTGGTGAAAATGTCATTGCATGAGAATGTTCTTTTTTTGAAATTCATTATATCACGCGTTTGGATGATATAATAATCATTATATAATTGAGTGTTTTAATGTTGGCAATAAGCTAATTGTTATAGGTTCTTTTATAGAGGATTAATAGCATGATAGTAGATAAACATTATTATAACATACCATCATTATATATTACCTCTTTCTCATACGTTATCCTCTGCCTGGATTTAACAGTCATGTCCAGTTTTGATTTTACCTGAAAGAAAATACATTATTTGTAGCAAAAGTGTAAAAGATCATCAAAATCAATTAAACCTGAATAAAGCTTGGTTTAAACCTGGACTATGAAGTCCAGGCTTATCTGCAGATTCATATGAGGTTTAAATTTCTCCGTATTATAAAACTGAAATTAAACGTGGACCTTAGTACCGTCAGCTGAACCATTGTAAACAATTAAATCTATCATGTTTAAATCCATTTTGGGTGAAAATAACACAAAAACAAGTTAACATGAGAAACTTTGACACATCTTTGACAGCTACGACTGTTAGACCATGGTTTATCGCAAAACCACGATTTGTAATAACGTTTGTGTAAAGCGTAGTTTTACAAGATTAAACCTGGGTTTTTAGTTAAACCCCACTTTATAATAAGACGGATGTGTTTGTATCTATACTATAAAATTGGTGGCGCGACTGTACGAATTACCGTGACCCCGGAACGTAAAGGGCTATTGAAGGACATCGTGGATTTCAGTCAGTACGAGTCTGACAGTCCCTCCCGCTCTGCCCTGGGTGGGAGTACTCATTTGATGATTTCACCACATAAAAAAAAAAACTATAAAATTATAAAACTGAAGAGATTGTTTGTTTGAACGCGCTAACCTCAGGAACTACTATAGACTATATAACATCACATTTCAACCAATAGGGACCGACAGGGTGACCACTATTTACCAAAATCAATATTCCCTGACTTTTCCCGGTTTTACAGGCGCTTTTTCAAGTTTTTCCCTGACCATAATCTTAAATTTTTTACCATAATTTTACATCAAATCACGAAACTGACAAAGAAAAAAAAAACGACAGCCAAGTCTCGAATCCTGACCAAAAAATTAATAGTCTTCGACCGTATTTAGTTTCTTTTTTTTTATCGTGGTAAAATCATCAAATGAGTCCTCCCACCCAGGGCAGGGCGGGAGGGACTGTCAGACTTGTACTGACTAAAATCCACGGTGTCCTGTAATAGCCCTTTACGTACCGGGGTCACGGTAATCCCTTGGTCCCGCGACCGTATTTAGTTAGCTACGTAACGTATTGATAATTAGTTAAGTATTTATAGTTCTTAAGGTGCGCTGGAGTAAGCCCGTTTGAGCTTCCCTGACCTCCTTTAAATTTCCCTGACTTGTCCATGGCTAGCAAAATTCCCTGACTTTTCCCGGTTCTCCCGGTTTTCCAGAAAGTGGTCACCCTAGACCGAGCAACGGGTGATTGTAAAAAGGTTAAATTTGTTTAAGAAGTTACCTTTGGTTTTTTAACTTCGACGGGAGGTTCTGTATCTTCCGCTACTGTCGAGCTAGTGACGACCGCTCGACGCGGAGGGGATTTCTCTGTAATGGAAACAAAACGGTAAGAAAATGACTCATTTACAATATCTTATTGAGGTTGAGCTGAGTGATGCTGATGCATGTGTCATGTTCGTGAACGGGCGCTGTCAGTCGTGACTGGTCATCTCTTTGACAGGCCTGTTGGTCTAGTGGTTAGTGACCCTGACTGCTATGCCAGAGGTCGTGGGTTCGATTCCCACCCAGGACAAATGTTTGTGTGATGAGCACGATCATTTGTTCTGTGTCTGGGTGTAATTTATCTATAATATGTATGTATTTAGAAACATATAAGTATGTTTATCAGTTGTCTAGTACCCATAACACAAGCTCTGCTTAGCTTGGGACTAGATGGCGTTGTGTGATAGTTGTGGAATATTTATCTCTTAGCAGCCGCGGTTTTTTTTTAATTATCCTGCACTGTCCTACTGCTGACAAAAGGCCTCCCCCAATTCCTTCCAGGAACTCTTTTCCTGGGCCACTTCGAACCAGCCCTCATGGTATGCGTCTAGGTCGTCTCTCCACCTTTTTCTGGGTCGACCTGGGCGGCACCTTCCATCTCTCGGTGCCTATTGTGTGGAGATCTTTGCCCAGCGGTACTCTTGCATGCGACAGGTTTATTTTAATTATTTATAATTTTATTGAATTGTTTTTTTTTTAATTTTAATTTCCTATGGACACTTTACTTGCTACATCGTTCTCACATAATGTATCACCTCAAGTTGAATGATGTAACAAAGGTTCTGTTATAATTTTGGCGATTGAAAAAGAGTGTCCATGGAGTTTCTTGCCCGTTCTTCTCCACAGAGATCTACGCTTTGGAATGGGCACCTACAGTACTTTCACAGTTTTTTTACCTTTCTTCTTGACCTTCCCCTCTTCTCTGTCTTCTGTGAACACTATCTTCTGTCTCTGTTGCTTCTTGTGCTCGCTGGAACTCTTGGGAGGCAGCTTTGATCGTAGGTCTACTTGAGGCTTGGACTTGGGCTGGTCTGGTCTGGAACACGTGACAATTATTGGGTTAGTTACTGCTCTCAAAATGTTGAAAAATGCGGAAAACATCGTGAAGAAACGTTCTAGAACTAACAATTTAAATACATGTGACATCTACAAACCCGCACTGACTACTTTTTATATTAATAAAAAAATGATCTGACTTGGGATTTATTTACTTTATCTTAATTAATCTATATATATAAAAGGAGAACTGACTGACTGACATATCATCGTACAGCCGAAACTACTGGGCCTAGGAATGTGAAATTTTGCACACGGCTTGCTATTATAATGTAGGGAAGCACTAAGAAGGGGTTTTTGGAAATTTAACCTTTAAGGGGGTGAAAAGGGGGAATTAGGAAAGTACGTAACCCACGCGGACGAAGTCGCGGCCAAAGTGCTAGTTCACAATAAGCGTATCGGAATCGCCGATATTTTTATAAGAATATCGGTATCGTATCGGCGAAAAGGCGTATCGACGCATCCCTAGTTTTAGGCAATTTGTAGCTGGTCCAATTCGCGGTTGAACCAATCGAAAATAGGCTTGTCTACCATTAAATGGTCTGCCAGTTAGATTATAAAAACCCCCATTTTTCTTTTGTTAAGTAAACTAAAATTGACGAATATACGACAGTTTTAAAATTCACAATACATCCTGACGTCTGAAGAAATCTTGGCTTTTGACGCGTTTTATCTTTATAAATATTCATTGAATTAACGAAAGATAAAATACGTGTCCAATAATGTATTGTACCCTATTGCATGTACGTAAATTAATATATTGTTAACTGTGGTCGCTAATGACCTTAGATGTTGAAAAGCGACCTTAAATAAATAATTTAAAAAAAATACGTGTCCATTATTTTTCAAAACTCTAACTAACGAACTAATTAGATTTGAAAACTAGAATAAAATTACATTAATTTGTTTTTTGCAGTGAAAATTTCTTTAGCGGCGTTGTGCATTTTTTTTGGAACGGGTAAAAAATGTTAAACTCGCGTCAGGACACGTGACCTGATCGAAAATTCGTAAGACGGCTTAGGGCGCTTGCGCGAATGTTCGTGTGTGTTTATTACTATTGAAGTTTTCACTTCTGCCGGCACTCCCAGAGTGCAACCCGTCGTTTTTTTTTTACGAATTAATGGTCAAAAGCGAGTCTATAATTAAATTAATAAAATTAGTAGGTATCTTTTAGTATCTAATCTAAATAAATGCTTAGTAAATAAGTCTTACTACAAGAAAGTTAAACATCTGTTGAACACACTTTTTTAGACAAGTGTTCAACAGATGTTTAACTTATTGTGGTACGACGGTTAGGGAGCTTCCCCATGACGCGATGCGACACAATTCGACCGATTACAACTACAAATGAAAATCATCCTTACCAGTACGATGTTATGACATAAAACGTATGGTTGTCTACGAGTAGATGAAAAACAAAACACGCTCGCCACGACGACAAGTCAGTCAAATTGCATCATTATATCGTAGTAGCAAGGACGATTTTCGATTTTTAGTTAGTAGAATTTGCAAATCGCACGAATCGCGTCATGAATTAGCTTCCATAGTTTCATAACAGTACTGCACTCACTTCTTGGCCTTCTCCTTGAACCGTCCGCTGTCGTCTTCGTCGGACAGTATCCCGTCGATGTCTCCCAGGATGAGGTCCAGGTCGTCGTCACTGTCCGTGCGGCCCGGCAGGGGGGGCGTCAGGGCGCGGGGGGGGGACCCGGGGGAGGCAGGGGACAGGGGGGGGATGTGAGGGGGGGTCAGGTTCTCTGTGAGAAACAAACAAATTGTTAAAAACTTCAAATGAATGGCTCTCAAGATGCAACGATAAGGTACAAAAAATACGAACTTGCTGAGCAATGACTACGATGGTCAATTTGATATGTTGTGCTAAATCAGAAGGTTGCAGTCGCTAAAACTTTTGACATCTCGCGACGCAGATGTTTATGCATTTAACTAGCACTTTTCCCGCGACTTCGTCAGCGTGGGTTACGTACTTTCCTAATTTCCCCTTTTCACCCCCTTAAACGTTAAATTTCCAAAAACCCCTTCTTAGTGCTCCCCTACATTATAATAGGAAGCCGTGTGCAAAATTTCACATTCCTAGCCCCAGTAGTTTCGGCTGTATATTGATATGTCAGTCAGTCAGTTCTCCTTTTATACACGGTTACATTTTGATCGTTTTAATCCCTTGGAGGGTCGAACTGGTCCATGAAACACTATCGATTTGTAAAGACAAAATTAAAAAATAATGTACTTTTTTTTTAATAACTCGAATCAATTCTCGCATGAGTGAACAAATAATGCGAACCGTTAGTAGGCAGCATTCTTATCAGTAACAACATTGACGCGGTCGCTGGTCAACGTGGACTCGCAAAAAATAGCCAATCCTAGACCAAGTCCCGCCCCCGGGCGCGCGCGCCGTATGCCTTGCCAATCAAACAGGGTTTTTGGCAAGGAATACGGCGCGCGCGCCCCTCTCACCCCGCGCACCCCGCGCCCCTCTCACCCCGCGCGACAGTGACACGTCATGGGAGTTTCCCCGGGTCAGTTTCTCTAAGACGTTATCGAAGTGCACTGTGTTATCTCGCGAATAATGACGTCTCGGAATTACGCGTATTCCAACCTTGAGTTCGTTGCTATGGTGCAGTTTTACGCAATCGCGGGTTTTGATGCGCAGGCGGCTCGACGCCCTTACAGTGAACCAAACGGGGTGGTCCAGTTGCTTGGCCAGCAAGGAGTCCGGACCTTACCCCGCTGAATTTTTATTTGTGGAGTGAAGTAAAACGTTTAGTGTACAAAAACGAGCATCAAACTCGTGAACAAATGAAAAGTGCGATAGTGGACGCCTTCGATGTGATAAAAAGTGACAGGGACACATTAGTAAAATTAAAAGACAATCTCATTAAACATGCAAGACTGTGTATCGAAAGGAATGGTTCGCATTTTGAACAATCATTACGTTATCGTGAAATTTAACTACCTAGGTACCAACCGTTATTAGCATAGCTCTTTCTAAATCGTTGTAAATAATTTTGATTCTTTTTAAATCATTGTACATAATTCGATTCCACATTTTTAAATACGGTATAACTAGCAGGCCTACCTACCGCTGGTATGTCTTATGCACAAAACAGTTATGTCGGTCCTAAGCCCGTAAAAGTATGAAGGAAAATTTGGAATCAATTTGTTTACCTACGCAAACATCAGCTGAGCGAGTCAATAACCTTATGCTTGATCGGGCCGTGTAGGTACCTACACTGCCCGATACGCGTGGCGCAACTATTGGTTTCATACATTTTGCGAGTATAATCTTATCACTTGCTAATTTTTTTATTTTTTATGTTACATCGCAGTAAAAGCTTGTAATGAGTAGTATTTTGTTAGTTAAACCACCGGTCCAAGGGATTAAAACGATCAAAATTTAACCGTGTATATATAGATAGTTATTTATGCAACTGTTGTACTAACCTAATACCTAATGATAACAGTTGCATACAAGACTTTCTCTACAATCATGATGTGAATCCTCTATAAAAGATTCTCATACCATAGGGTGTTGTACAGTGTTGTAAGAACTATGTAAATTCAAGAGAAGTCTAATTGCGAAGCATGTAAAATAAACAAACCTTAATAAGTAAAAGAATTATTTATTGTAATAATTATTAATAATTATTATTTATTTACTGTATTATTTACATTTTGGATCGTACAATTATTGAAATCGAGAGAAAAAATGGCGGGAAATAACACGATAAGACGAGAATCCGAAATTACGAATTAGTCTGCAATTTATTGTTCTTTTTTCAAAATGTTAGCGATCTGGTGGTGAAAATGTCATTGCATGAGAATGTTCTTTTTTTTTGAAATTCATAATATCACCCGTTTGGATGATATAATGATCATAATATCATTGAGTGTTTTAATGTTGGCAATACGCTAATTGTTATAGGTTCTTTTATAGAGGATTAATAGCATGATAGTAGATAAAAAAAATTAAAAACTCGTGCTAACTACCATTATAAATGTGAATAACTGAACCAATTTTGGTACAAAGGTTAATGAAATCCTGAAGACGGTTATAAGCTGCATATAACTCGAAAAAGGAACCTGCTAAGTCTCTGTCTTTTTACATTTAATGTCCATAAGATGTAAAGGGAAAAAAATGTAAACTGTTGTATCAGGCAGGCTACGGCCCGACATTTTTTGCTGAGTTTTTATAGATTTTTTATTTTGAGAATTATCTAAAAGCGCATTACCGAAGCTCTAATTGACATTTTATTTGTATAAATAATGGTGGCGAATCTTATATTTTCAACAAGATTTTATCAATTATAAACATTATGATTACAACTCCAACAAATTGACTGACTGACAAACTGACAAAAACTCACCACAAGTAGAATTAACTTCCACCTTCTCCTCTTTCAAGGGCGACCGATCTCTTACTTCCTTCGCAACTTTCGCTTCTACCCTCACTTTGTCCAACTTGTCAGTTTTGTCCATCTTCTCCATTTTATCTGGAGATGTCCTCGTGGTGTCAGGCTTGGTGTGCTGGACATCAGTGGCGGGGGGGGCGGGGGGGTGGCCGGGGGGAGGGGCGGGGGGTTGTTGTTGTTTCACAAGCGCCTCTTTCTCTTTGTCTTGTGTCTCACGTTCTCTGTAACAAGAGTTCATATCAAAATGCGCTCTGATCGACTCAAACCAACACGAATAAATTTTACGGCGAACATTTTTACGCCTTTTGTACGTGCACACGGAAGTAGTAAACTCGGTATTTTTGCGCGCACATTGCTAAACTTTTCAACAGTTTTAGATTGGGCTGCTGCGCTGCGTGTCGCGGGAGCGATTCCCGCACGGATAAATATTTGTATGATCTACAAACCGATGCTTCGGGTTTGTGTATGTGAGTTTACATGTTTGTAAAAGCACCCACGATACAGGAGAAATTCTAACTGTGGGGCAACGAAAAAAAAAGACCTTTCTGAAATACTCTGGTTCTTAGATATTCAAGTACGGACGTTTCAACCTGAAACGCGCTACTCAATGACATACAAACTTTTATGACGTAGAAACTAATTATTCTAAAATAACTATTTATTCTGAAATCACTTTAATACTCATTGAAATAAAGATGATATTCGTCTTAAAAAACTACTCACTTGTCCTGCAACTGCTTGTGCAGTGCGACGGCAGTCTTCCTACGTCGTACTTCCTTAGCTCGCAGCACTCTCTCACGGAGGTACTCTTGTTCACGGAGTCTGCGCTTGTATTCACTGTCCTGTGGAGTGGAAGTGATGGTTTTATCAGTGAAAAATTGTTTTTAATCTTAGTAAACAAGGAACTAAAAAAGCTCATTAATCCCTAAGGACTAAAAGTGACTTGATATCTTATTTTATCTTACTAATATTATTGTCCTGGTCGTACATCTATGACTTTGTAATTTTTATGTGTGGTTTTCTGCACCGAAAGTAACGCAGGGCAAAACTTGAATAAAGAACATGTAACTACTACTTTAACCAAGAATACAAGATCATGAAGAAGAAACGAGAGGTTTTTTCATTTTAAATTTCCAAATGTCCTTACTAGACAATTGGCTATTTGAAAATTCTAATTAGTCCGTCACTTAAATTTTCAAAAAATATTCGACCCGTATTTTGTTGTTTCATAAACTAAAATTGACTCAGATACGATGCTTTCAAAATTGGCAATACGTCACAATTTAGTACAATTTCTACTGAATTCTGACGTCACGAGCCCCCCACTCTCGAGTTTTGATGCGTTGTATTTTGGTGAACATTCATTGATTTTACAAAAGAAAAAAATTGTGTCCGTTATTATTTTAAACTCTAAATGAGGGACTAATTGTATTTGTAATTTATAGCTAATGTTAAATAGCCAATTATAAATGCGAAAACTTGTGAGGACGGACGTTCGTTACTGTCAACGGATTTGGTACACAGATAGTTGACAACCTGGATTTACACATGGGATACAATTTTATGTCGATTTTATGTTCCCGTGGGAAAATTTCGGAAGTGTAGCGAAGTCGCTGCTAAACAGCTAGTATATTATAAGTCGGCGGTTTTTTGTTTTTAGGAAAAGTTACGTTTTATACTTCACATTCCCGCTTTTGTCTTATTTTACTCGGCTAAAACGTACTATACCTTCATTATGTATTAGAATATTTACCTCGTCAGTGTGTCTGGTTGCCTCGGGCCGCGCTCGTCGTTCAGGACTGCGGCGAGGTGACACCGAGCGACGTGCGGGGGATGGAGAACGCATTCTGTGGGAAAAAGTAAAGAAGTTTAGACCTTATAACATGGAAATAAGTTTGAGAATATGTTATAGGTATGGACGGTTTGCTATACAAAAAGGTATAGAAAACTGTAATTAAAATATTTCAAGTTTCGTTTATGTATATAATACTACGACTAAATTGAAAACTGTCGGCAATTTAACACTTAAATATTGAATTTATTCATCAAAACTGTAACATTTTGCTTTCAACTGTAATAAATCGTTAGATCTCGAGAAGAATAATTATGGCAGGTAAATTCGACTCTCTCTAACTCCAGCAAGTCATTCTCTTTCTCTATATATCTCACTTCTCACTCACCGTCTCCTCAGGCCCGCTCTGTTGGCATTGATGAACTCCTCCTGTCGTCTTAGCAGGTCATCGTCGTCGTTGGGTCTCCTCGGAGGGTTCGCCAGCTCATTCTCTATCTCTATTGTTGTGTTTTCTATGTATCTAGAAAGATAAAAATAACTTAAAACCCGACTACGAAAAAATCGCGCACTGAAAAGTATAAAACAAGAACAATATTCATTTGACCGAGTAATAGCCGTGGTCGTATGCCACCTAGCCAATAAAGATTCAAAGAGTGTCAGCAGAGTGACGGGGCCCTCCTCTAGAGAGCTAAGCCTGCCGGGGTCACGGGACTGTACGAATTACCGTGACCCCGGAACGTAAAGGGCTATTGAAAGACACCGTGGATTTTAGTCAGTAAGAGTCTGACAGTCTCTCCTACCCTGCCCTGGGCGGGAGGACTCATTTGATGGTTTTACGACGTTAAAAAAAAGCTGCATCTGGTGCGACTGGAAGCCGACCCCAATATAGTTGGGAAAAGGCAGGCAGATGATGATGTCTTTGGAAACCAATTAATTATTTTATTGGAATAAAAGAAAATCTTCAGAGTATAAAAAAGTCGCGGACTACAAGGCTCGAGCTGCCGTCCACTAACTAAAAGGCCGTTAAGCCACAGTTGCTCGTTTTTCACTTTTTAATGTAGTCTTATACAACTTTCGATGCTCTATCTTTTGGTCTAAGAGTAATTTTTCTATGATTAATAGTTTAGGAGATACAGGAAGATTGCTGTGCAGTTAAACCACATAAAATGCATAATTAAAAATTAGAAAATGAATTTAATAAATTTAAATTAATATAAATGAATTAAACATATAACATATTGTGCAATAACACTATGCCTACATATATAATTTGCAGCTTGTTCCTAGATAGCATATTTTTTAAGAGACATCAATTCACAATTTTAGCGTTTTCTCGAAAACTACTTTTTGCACTTAACGGCCTTTTAGTTAGTGGACGGCAGCGCGGGCCGCTCAAGATGGAAAACTATTTAGAAAGAGACACTCACCTCTGCGGTGATCGTCTAGCATACTTCCTGACAGCAGCGCGCGCTAAGGCACTTCTTTGTTCAGCTATAAACCGTTCTGCTGCGTCGTCTATATCCTTCACTGGACCTGCACAAATATAATGAGGTTAGATTCTGAAGGTATGTGTTTTGGGAATTGAGACTTTATTGATGTTACATTGAGTTTAGTTTTCATTGAAACTTTAATGTAGGTATATTGTGATTCTTTTCTTTTAATATATTGTAATTTAACATACATAACAGTAACACATAAAATTTCAAATAGTGGCAATTTTCTTCAAAAGGTATGATGACAGAATCAATAAATTAAAAATCTAATAAGTCCGTCAGTAAGAGTTATGAAAAATAATGGACACGTATTTTTTCTTTTGTTGAATAAATGCATATTTACAAAGATATAACGCATCAATATTCGAGTGGGGGCACGTGACGTCAGAAGCAAGTAAAAATGGTACTTGCTTGTCACTAGCAACACAAGCAACCGTGCCGTCTAAATTGCTTATAATTCATCTATTAGCAATTTAGTCCCGCATTGGTAGACGCCCACGGCGTCGGACATCGCCAGACGATCTCCGGCCACCGTAGGCGCGGGCATGCGGGCAGCGAGTAATGGGCAACTCGCTGTCCGACCATGAACCATGCCCGGGTCGACGGCGCGTTGTGTTCCACGCGCTCCTCAAAGAGTGTCAGCAAAGTGACGGGGCCCCCCTCTAGAGGGCCAAAGCGTGCCGGGGTCTCGGGACTATACGAATTACCGTGACCCCGGAACGTAAAGGGTTATTGAAAGACACCGTGGATTTTAGTCAGTACGAGTCTGACAGTCCCTCCCGCTCTGCCCTGGGTGGGAGGACTCATTTGATGATTTTACCAAGTAAAAAAATAAAATGTGCTGGCATCAACATCGGGGACTACTGAAATTCTGTAGATCATTCCCCTGAACAGCCCGTTCCTCAGCGATGAGCGAAGCAACGGGAGGCATGAAAAATACATTAGTAACTATGGTTACTTTGAAAGTACGCGAATTCGCTACAAGCGGCGCCTCGTGGGGTGTTTCAAAAATTTCTATAAATTTTATCTTATCGCTCGCCACCCCGCACTAAAGCCTTTGTCAAACTGACAGGCGATAGCGAACCGGACCGAGTCCGAAGCGATACGAGACGTCAAACTGGGTGCAGAGAACCGAGGCGTGACAGTTGTATTAGCTGACTTTTTATGGACGACGTCAAACAGAGCAAACACGCTATCGGATCGCTTTCGCTTCTCTATGTGACTGGCTTCAAACAATTCCATAAATTACAAATAAAAACGCCTCGCTTGGTATTCGCCACGCCTGTCTGTTTGACAAAGGCTTAAATCACCGCTCACAGCGTGAACCGACCGAAATAGTAACAAACATAAATACACAGGGTTTTTTTGTATTTTTAAGCATACACCAATTTACAGTGATTATAACTACAAGATATGTTCACAAATAAGCAATAACTAGTTAGTGCACAAGTGCAGTTCTAAAACATGTAACTATCACAACTGACGCTGGAAATTAATAATCTATCTCGGTTGCTATCTTCGATTCGATCTTTTGTCTGTAACCAATCATCGACTGAACTTGCCTACCGAGTCTTTAAGATGTCCAATGAAAAGCAGCTGTCAATAACTGAAGAACGGTTTTGGATTCAAAATCGAAGCATTTATTTAAAGTAGACCAGTTACAGGCAGTTTTGAATTGTCAATGACAAAAAATATAATTAAATACTACAAAATTATGGTGCTACAGTCCCAGTCACAAGACATGAAAACAAGACATGAAAGTACCGTAGATGCCCATTCCAAAGAATAGATCTCTATGTAGAAGAACGGGCAAGAAACTCCATGGACACTCTTTTTAGTTCGCCAAAATTATAACAGAACCTTTGTTACATCATTCAATTTGAGATGGTACATTATGTGACAACGATGTAGCAAGTAAAAAGTGTCCATGAGAAATATAAAAAAGACAATTCAATAAATTAATTAAAAACTAAGATTGAATATTAATTTCGGGCGTAAATAATATAAATATAAGCACTACTATCTAAGTTTTGCTACAAAACCATGCAGAGTACACAACAAATAAGTTAGAATTACCGAATTTGTTCTCTATGGTAGGACTGAGCGGCGGCGACTTTTGTATTCGTGTCGGTATGTAGGCTGGCAACCCTATCGACAGTACTTACGTTTAACACAAATGAACGTTAATAGGGTAGTTTACTGCATAAATAAATTGAAAATCTGTTTAGTCCGTCAGTTAGAGTATTGAAAAATAATGCTCACGTATTTTATCTTTTCTTAAATCAAGTCATATTGACAAATTTAAAACGCTTCGAAATTTGGGAGTGGGCTCTCGTGACGTCATAACGCTTATAAAATTATACAGACCTAGTGACGTTTTGTGGTTTTTAGAAGCGTTGTAAGTTCGTCTATTTTGTTTTAAGTACCAAAAGAAAAAATAGGTGTCAATTATTTTTTGGCAATCTATTTTTCGGACTAATATTTTGTTTAGCCTATTTTGGAGAAAGTATACTTAGCGTTATTTCGTCGGCATTACTTTGTAGTTCTTATTGTTCGAGCATTTACAGAAATTCTAATTTAATTAGGCTGGCAACCGTAGCGAAGTTGTGTTTAATACTTAGAACATAACAAAATAATGGTAAAAACTTTTTAAAATGCACAAAACTTTTTTCTGTACTTTTTTGCAAGTCATTTATCGCAAAATTAGATGCTGTCCTACATCTTTTCTTACTATAACTATGTGTTCCCAATGACAAAAAAAAAACACATTTAATCATATTGTTTGATGACAAAAGAGAAATAGTGATTCCTACCATTTTATATTTTGACAGTGGCAACACTCAGCTAAGAAGATAACCTAAAAACTACCCAACAGCACAAAAACACAATATTTACCTTCAACAGGCGGCTGGAAATTTCCTTTAAAATGTGGATTGATCAACACTTTCTTGCCAGCCAAACCTCCGGGAGGCAAATTAGCTGGCAGAGGAACTGGTAACATCCTCACTTCCGGCTCCCTCCCTCCCTCCTTTACTCCTTTCTCCATACTCGGCCCCGGCAGAGGCAAAGCCTGTCTTATCGTAACTTGAGGCACATGACTAGAGTTCGGCACAATCTCCCTCATGGGAGGAGCAAACTGCCTAGGCGGGAAATTAGGCCTGAAGAACACTGGCCTAGGCTCGAAATTCGGTCTCATTTGGCCGAACTGAGGTCGCTCTTCCATATGAGGTCTGTATTGGAACCGGGGGGAGAGGAATGGGGGACGGTCCATGGTGGGGCGGAACATTGGCATGTCTTGAGGGAGGAGGGGACGCTCGGGGGAGATCTCGGGGGACATTTGAGGGAGGTTGGGGTGCTCTAGTCGTATGTCGGGCCTGATGTCAGGCCGCATGTCAGGTGGGAAGTCAGGCCTGTTCTGTGGTGGGTTTGGCCGGTGTTGCGGAGGGGGGAACGATGGACGCTGTTGCTGGTTGAAATTGCCCTAAAACAAAAATAGAATCATTATTTAATAGAAAATAGACAAGTTTTGTTAAGAAAACTACACGAAAAGATACACTTTTTCAGTATCGTCGCGTGTATCTCGGTGCGAATGAACTGACCCTTAAGCCTTTGTCAAACAGACAGGCGTGGCGAATACGAAGCGAGGCTTTTTTATTTGTAATGTATGGAATTGTTTGAATCCAGTCACATAGAAAAGCGAAAGCGATCCGATAGCGTGACCGAACCGATGCGAAGACGTGGCGAAGGCGTATTTGCTCTGTTTGACGTCGTTCATAAAAAGTCAGCTAATACAACTGTCACGCCTCGGTTCGATGCACCCAGTTTGACGTCTCGTATCGCTTCTTTATTTATTTAAAATATACATACCCGATGCATATTGTTCCGTCTGTAAGGATGTGACTGGTGCGAGAATCTCTGCACGAACTGAGGGTTCCGCCACGACGTGCGCCCGCGACCGAACCCGCCGCGCGGTATCACCACCTTATCTTTATCAACAAAAAAACCAGATTTATAATAAGGTCCGACCGAAACGGGTTTTCCGGCCGTAACCGAAACTGAAACCGAATATTCGGCCGTGGCTTCAGTTTCGGACGAAACCGAATCCGAAACCGAAACTCACATGGTCCAGTATAGAATTCCTTAAAATACTGAAATTTGGTGCATTTTACCCATTATTCTGCATTAGTTAGGACATAAAATGGAAACACAATATGGATATAATATAAAAAATATTTAAAACATCACTTTTTTTTTCATATTAACTTCTCACAGCAAAATGTTTATCGGAGACATCCGAACGGCGCACGACAATTCCCGAACAGAGCCGCGAGCGCGAGCGTCCGCCAAAGCGTTGCCGCCAGAAACGAAGTTAAGCGAGCGTGCACGACAACTTCCGAAATCAGTTTCGGTTTCGGCAAAAGTTTCGGCCAATTTTGGCCGAAATCGATACTGCCGCCGAAACTTGATTTTTGGTCGAAACCGAACCTTCGGTCGGACATTAATTTATAACCACATATCGCTTTCGCCAGTATAGTGCGATTCAACTAAGAAGGATAGTCTCCATGGTCAACAGTCACTTGAAAATAACGTTTAGAAATTAAATACTTTGTGCTAATAAATTTTTAATAGTTTCTTTCATATCTCATTAGACTTATTTTCAATTGTTTTTTTTTATAACTATATATAAGGGTTTAAAAGTGTTGCATGACGTCACAATATGAGGTCATCAACTATCCTTCTTAGTTGAAACGCATTATAATTTTTAAGTCCTATGTTATACAGCGAGCCTTTTGCCATAAACTCAGTGCAAATACCAATTCACAAAAAAAAACCAGTAGCAACGTGGAACCGAACCCGTGATCTCTTGTTCGGCAATTGTATGTGCTTTGTGGAATTCTGACTGCTCATAACAACTGTCAAAGATCTATGAATGACGGCTAAGACCATGTTTTATGGGATATCTGGAGCCTGCAGGGATCATACAGCATACTAATTTTCAAGCTCTTATTTATTTGCGCTACTGCATGCATGCTCTGGTCTCTGTTAAACTATTTTTAGAAGCATTCGAAGGCGATTTGCTAGCCTAATAAAGTGCCATAAGCATAAAGTGTTATTTCTGTTCTTCTATAAGTATGAGTAATATTTACCTAAAGTATCAGGTATATCCCTGACTTGAGGCAACCTCTGTGCTCCTGGCGGTCTCTCAGATATAAAACGTTCACGAGGTCCTCCTAAATCACCATCTGTTGACAAATGTATGGATTAGAATGGCTAATATTCTGAAAGTAAAACATATTTTGGTTAAGAAGAATTGAAATAAACACTTACTCTGTATTTGTGCATTCACATCAGTTGGGACGATCTGCGGTGATTCTATGGGGGATGCGGGCTGCAAGATTTAAGTTATTAATTATTCAATTAACCTAAAGAATAAACTGTATTTTATATTGCTGGTTCTTTTTAGAGGTTAGTGTCGGGTCTAAATCTTTTAATTTAACCCTTTAAGCGCTTGACTAAATATCAATTGCCGTGCCCCTAGCGCCCGGCTACGAATCGTGCTTTCCTCTTCTCCTCTCTTTCTGCACCTTTTAAGCTCCGATTTGTAAAATATCATGGTGTACAATAAAAAGTATTTTATCTGTCTATCTACATAAATAGAGAGATATAGAATAGATGCTATAAAATCGAAGAAAACAACAAAAATCGTGAATATTCTCTGTCGGATAAATACGACACAGGCGATAGGGGCACGGAAATGTTTGTCGGATATATACGACTCTGGCGGTTAAAGGGTTAAAAACCATCCATATACATTCACAAAATGTGTAAATATAGTGTCACATGATTTTTACATAGGAAGACAAAGTTATGAGATACTTTTTTTTATACATTTCACACTGCACCAAACTGCAGTTTTGAAAGATGCTTCTTTTTTCTTTACCCAACGCTGACCCATTGCTGGACTAAAGCCTCGCCCAATACCTTCTATGAGCGTGTATTCTGCCTTCGTGATATGTGTCCAAATATTTAGTATGTCTGAAGATTAAATAATACTTACTATAGCAGGTGGCACGGCATGCTCCTCATACGCAGGTGGTTCATATGGTGCATAAGATGGCAGTTCTTGAGGTATTGGTGCATTGGGTATTTCTACGGATATATTGGGCACCACACACTCCGCTTCGGCCATACTCTGGTATGGTATTTGTGGCTGGAAAGCAATTGAATTTGGTTAATTTGTGAGTAAAGGAAGATTGGTGAGAGTATTGTACGGTGAAACCATACACTTGCACTTTTGCTTACTCGCGCATTTTTACCTCAATTAACAAATTAATATAAGTGAAGCATTCAGTACTCGATTAGCGGTCATCGCGGGTGCTCCCTCGCTCCTTTGTATTACCAAACCTTTGGTCTGAACAATATATCTATGTTTATCAGCAGTATCATTTAGCCATCTTATTAACTTCTACAAGTATTTTTAATGTATTTATAACAATAAAGAAGAACACTTCATAATCGTTAGCCTAAAGACGCCTGACACTGCTGAACAAAGACCCTTTCAGACCTCCACACCGAAGTAACGCTTTTGTTTGACCGTAACTGGTGTTAAAGCAGATGTGATTCCTCATGCAGTTACAGCTTAAGAAAAAACCAACAGATTCTGTCAAAGCAAGATTGAAATGTTCTCAAAAATCGAAAAATGTTAGAAACTAGCCATTTATGAAATACTCTTGCTGCCAAACCATTCTGATTAATACTTTGTTATGACTATGTGATGACTATCCAAGTTCCATTGACAGTTTCCTGAAGACATAGAATCCGTTCCAAAAGACTAAAACTTAAGAAAGGACAATTCAATTACAAACAAATCTGGATCATTGAACACTGAGACAGAATATTACACAATATTATTGGATTCTTAAAACTTTATACACTTAAAGTGCAGGAGCTGCCTATAAATAAAGTGTTTGTTCAGTCATCAAGACATACATACCTGATTATACTCCATAACATGACTGGTAAACTCTGGTGGTCCCAAATCAAGGGACTCTCTGTAACCCGAACCGATTGACGTAGGGACATTCTGCGGACCAGCACTCTCGTAGTCATCAGCCAAGAGTTGTTCCTCCTCCTCATTGCCAAGGTTATAATCCGCTAGGCTCTGGTCTCCTAAATCGTCACCTAACAAGTCTTCACTGTAATAAAAATAGATATTTTATCGATCACGTTCTATGTGGAACACATGTCAAGAAATAGCGACGCAAAATACACGACACAAATATAAGCGTTTAAAACTTTTGTGGCAACGAAAATACTTAGATAGTTTGTTATTTATTGTAAGACAAGCATTTGTGGGCGTATTATTAAATTTAAACACAAAAATTAAACAAAAATTTGCTAAAAATACTAACTTGTCCGACATGTTGACAATAATATGTAGCGTTTATCTTGTCTATGGAATCCGAGCAAGCCACACGTTCAGAAATCGCTCAGAGGACCACAGAGCAGAGGACGAAAATAGACTAGAGTGCTATGAGAGGAGGCCACAGAGTACTATAATAATTATAAAATGGAGGAGGCCTTCGAGTTTCTTTTGCATTTTTTTATTAATGACTGACGCTGCACTTTCCATATAAGGGCTTTTTCACACAGAGCATCTGTATTCGGGAAGATATTACAGAACTACCTACTCATAGTAAAATATATCATCGCTACAGCTACCATCATCATCATCTGCCTGCCGTTTTCCCGTCTATGGATTAGAGTTGGCTTCAGTAATTTACATCGAGCGATTGCCCATGACCTCCACATCCCAATAACTGGGTAATGATGATGATGACCTTAAAGCATTTAAATATTATCGATTGGATCTCAAGATCTAAATCTTTTTCCCTTCATAACACACTTAGTTATATGTTTTATCATTACAAACCGGATAAATAATAATAATTGCTATCCTATCGCACCACGAAAAGTATAACGAGTATGACTCCAGTCTGCTTAGACAGGCGTGAAGAATGATGGCTAGGAACACAGCAATACATATATTTTGATCAGCGCGGGAATCTGACCCCGAACAAGTTGCGCAGCAACCTGTCGCCCAACCATTGGACACTGAGCTAGCTAACTAAACTAAGCACTAACAGATTTGCCATGCTACACACATTGTTATTTTTAGGGTTACTTACGTCCGAATGAAAAAACAGGTCACTTATAAGAACACTCGTGTGCCCATCTGTTCGCTTTTAAAAGTTATTTTTTTTTGTTTTCGGATGATGGCTTAGTTCGATTTATAGATCTCAGAAAAAATATTAAAATCCAGGGCCGTCATCATATAAGGCAATGGGCCCCTACCGGCCCTACATTGGGATACTTTGATACACATACTCGTAACAGCTATTATCGTTGTGTAGAAAAGCTGAATAATCATTCTAATTTTTTTTTATTTTTTATTCAATGCTATGCTAGCATTTGACAACATCTCACCTTATGAATGATGTGGTCGACGGTGAATTACGCTTGCCTAGAAATAACCTTTTCACTCTTGACAAAATGACTGTTAGGTTGTAGCTATGATTATATGATACAAAAGCGATAAAGTTGATAGTTACTGCTATGATGCTCACAGGAACTCTTGGGTCCCTGAGGATAGCGGGCCCTGGGCACTTGCCCAGAGTGCCCATTGGGCAAAACGGTCCTTTTTTATCGTGGTAAAATCATCAAATGAGTCCTCCCATCCAGGGCAGGGCGGGAGAGACTGTCAGACTTGTACTGACTAAAATCCACGGTGACCTTCACTAGCCCTTTACGTACCGGGGTCACGGTAATGGAAAAGTCCCGCGACCCCGATAAAAACGGCCCTGGAAATATCTAGGTATATGTCCATAGCTGGAGCTCAATTTGCCCTGCAGTTACAGCGATCCTTTTCAGTGTTTCCTATAAACGAATCTAGATAGTAATTATGCAATCAAGAAAACGTTTATTTCAATTGCTCATGCTTATTTCTTTCTTTTACATAGCATATTAAGGGTTTAATAAGAGTAAAACAAAAACAGAAAAATAAAAATATTTATTTTAGCGTGTACCTATAGTGTACAAACAACATTATATTTTTTTGACGTTGCCCCACACTAGGAATTTCTCCTGTGTCGTGGGAGCGTTTACAAACACAGAACTCACATGCACAAACACCCAGACCCGAAACAACTACTTGCAGATCATACAAATATTTGTTCCGTGCGGGGATCGAACCCGCGATCGCTAAGCCACTGGGCCACCCGTCTATACATATATCTATGAATGGAGAATTTTTGTAATACTTTGTTAATTGTCATTTAATTCAATCCAAATAATAATTTATTTACTTAATAATAATATCTAGGTTCCTGAATATATTTTCTGGACACTTTAGGTTTCATCGTTTTAATTAAAAATATTGAGAAGAACATTGCGACCAACTGAAACAAAAACAAAAAAAAGAATTAACATTAATTTAGAAAAAGAACCTAGTGTACAGTCAGCAGCAATAACATTTAAACACAACAAAATTCAAACGCAATTTACTCGTAAAATACTGGTTTCCACTTTGAAATAAGACCTATTTCGTAATAATTGGTGGCCCAGTGGTATCGGCCTCGACTTACGAAAAATAGGTCGTGAGTTCGAACCCAGGAATGAGTATTACTTTGTGTAATTTATTTCTTCACCACTGGCTCAACACTGCTCTTAAAGCGGTGAAGAAAAACATCGTTAGGAAACCGGCATGTACTTAGAACCAAAAATTCGAAGACATGTAACAAAATCTATCAACCCGTACTCTGCTCGCGTGGTGGATTATCCTAAGGCCCACTTTCTGGTCGCGGGACTGTACGAATTACCGGGACCCCGTAACGTAAAGGGCTATTGAAGGACACCGTAGATTTTAGTCAGTGAGAGTCTGACACTCCCTCCCGCTCTGCCCTGGGTGGTAGGACTCATTTGATGATTTTACCACGATAAAGCAAATATATTTACCTCAAAAACGATAACGACTATCAATCCAATTCCAAGGAATTTTCCAACAGTTTTGAAAACATCTGTAATCATAGTTGTACAGCCGGTGGGATAGGATTCCTCTTTAGTACACATTGTTATATTTCCATATTCGCCTAAATCTATATCCGATATATTAAAATTTGTGGGTAGACTTGATAAGTCTACCGGTAGGTTCTTTTGTTGTAAATTCGTAGGTAGATCGTCTATCGTTAGATTGTCCAGCGGTGGTAGACTCTCAATTGGAAATGTGTTGTTTCCAGTTTGCGCGCAACACGTTGGTGGTGTGAGATTGTAGTCGTTTACATACGCTTCCGGTCCCGTTGTCCCGCAGCATTTTAACTGTAGAAAATAATACAAAATGTTAAAATAAACTTCCAATAAAATATTTAAATTTTACTATGGTATGTAGACGCCATCTCTTACAAGATTGATTTGACTGTAGTGTCAACATGTTGGTGTACTCGTAGTACTTTGACACTGCTACAATAGATATATCGCTAACGTCACTGTATGGGTATGGGTATGGGTTTGGGTAACGGCACTGTAATCGCACGAATCACATCACGGGGAAGCCCCCATGATGCGATTTGTGCAATTTGCAATTTGTACGAACTAAAAATGAAAATCGCTATGATACATGACTTAAAACTCGCGGTTGGCCAGGGAGAAATATTATGTAAAATCTTCCTTTTGTGCTTCATGTCCAATTTTTTTAATTCCTGGAAAATTTTACATAAAAAAAAAATCTCTGCCCCCAAGTGGTGGCCAAATTAGCAGTCGAAATTTTCTTTCCGCAAAAAAGCTGTAAAGTATTAAGTATCTATTCTGTAAGTTTGAAATTCATTTATTTGAATTTGTGCAAGCGAACCAAACAGGCTTAACAGCCTTATACAGAGTGATAGCAACGTTTTTGCGATGAGATAAAGATCACTATGCGTCTAGTAGTGATGCATGGACTTATAGGTATTTTATGAATTCGGAGATTGTAGGTTCAAATCCTGTTTGCAGTCGAATTTTTCTTTTCACAGAAATTCTTTGAAATTCTTCGTGACACATGTACAGCCTGTTAGTGTAATCAGTCTTAACCTTGAAACCATAGGTAGTTGATTTAATTATAAAAATGTTTGTCTGAATTTAAAAATAAATAAACGAATTTTTCTTTAAAAAAATCAAAAATGTTTCTGTCCTACACCGTCCGTTAATTCATGGATACTATGCGCCCGAGTTACGTATTCACTGCAAAGGGCGTTAACCTGCCAGTGCGGCAGGTTAACGCCGTCCGTTTAACTACATACCTACATAAGTTTTAACTAACTACATCATTGTAATAAAATACAGGTAACCTGTGATGTAACTAACTTCCCTTCATACTTTTCCTGGCTTAGGACAGGCAAAAATACCTACCTTTGTTGCGTGACGAGTCCAGATGTAAGTTAGGTTATCACCCGACGCGGCGTAAACCCGAACCATTTCGGTCCACTGTTTGTGTACGACATAATCACTAAACACTAACACTTGCGCGAAAAATTAACGGTGGGGCGGCGCGCACTCGTGCGCTGCGCTGCGAGCGTTTGTTACGGGACACACGTACGTTCGATAACGACACTGCCGGCAGACTGAGGTATGCGCAGGGTGAAATAATTTTGGGGAAAAATGGAGACTTTATTGAAAAAAAAAAGGTTTTATTTTTTTATTGAATTTACGTTCTGTAAGTGATACCAAACCACTGGTTTCAAGTTTAAGACTGATTACACTAACAGGCTGTATATGCTACTTAATGCTTCACTACGGATGTACTGAATCCAGTGTTCGCAAGATCAAATCCTGCTCGCGGTTGAATTTTTCTTTAAAATCTTTCAAATTATATTAGACATTTACTTACTACGTATTCAATAACGTGGAAAGTCGCGTTCTGGTAAGGATCTTCAGACATAAATAAATCATTTACAGTGTTCTCCACCGTTCGTGTTACAGCAGTTAGCTTCACGAACAGAAGAATAGTTATTACTATTTTGGCTGCAGCTAATAGGCCCAGAAAAGAAGCGTACTGAAATAATAAAATATTTATATTTTAATATTAATATCACACAATATCGTGGCTAAATAATTACAGCCACTTATGCCGAGCTTCCGGGTTAATTAAGTCGCGCCTGCTGAGGTTGGTCTATGGATGGGTGACCATCTGTCATAGCGAGTTTCCTTCGTGCCTCAGAAAGCACGTAAAGCTGGTCCCTGCTGTCTTTATGTAGATCTTTGACAATCGTTATTGTTAGTCAGAAGCTCATGTTTGACAACCAGTATTAGCATGGAGTACTGTATTACCCCAGTTACTGGGTTGTGGTGGTCCAATAGGCAGTCGTTCCACGTAAAATATTGATATCCAACTGCATCTGGTTTGACTGGAAGCCGACCCCAATATAGTTGGGAAAAGGCTAGGCAGATGAACGATGATTGTTAAAAAACACGCCAGTGTTTCTGCTATTCATCTGCATCTGGTTAGAATGAAAGCCGACTCCAATATAGTTGGGAAAAGGCTAGGCAGCTGATGACATTATTTATAAGGGCACGCTGCGTGTGTGTGACTCGTGGGTTCGATCTCCGCACTGAAATTTGTGTAACCTACAAGTAGGGTCTGGGTGTGTGGCACTCATGGGTGGGTGCGTTTACAAACACTTTCCAAACATTCCTAGTGTGGGTTGCCCAACACTAGAAAATTAAATGATTTTCGTTTTTTTATATGAAAAAAATAATACTTACAGTTATAAGCAGGCATTTTGTTTCAGTAATAGCCCCACAACAACCACAGAACGCAATCAAGAAGATGACAGCTCCTAAACCAATAATAATATACGGGATGAAATCCAAATCCAAATCATATTCAAAATCTGTTGGTAATTGTTCTGAAATTTCAGCTGGCAATTGATCTGGAACTTGCGTTAATGTCTTCAATTGGAAGATCAGGACAACCCCTCCTGCGATTATCAATAAGCTGATGAGCTGAAAAAAGACAACGTAACCATTATTGATCAGTTTGAACACGCTTCGCTCCGATAGACTTCACGGTCGGATTGGATCGGCCCGGGGCACTAGCCACAGGCCAGGGTTAATCATCGTCATCATCATTATCACCAGCCTGTATTCGTCCACTGCTGGACATAGGCCCAATGTGTGCCACTGAGCCCTGTCTTGAGCTTTCCTCATCCTCATATCCTCATAGCAGGGACCTGAGTCTCAGGTCCCTGCTAGCTACCTTTCGCAGATCGTCGCTCCACCTGGCCGTCGGGCGTCCTACACTACGTTTGTCAAGTGTAGGGTTAACGCTGCCGACTTTCAGGAATGGCCTTCTCAGGTACATCCACTTTTGAACAGATTTATAACTAGCCTTTGCCAGCGGCTTCGCCCGCTCCTACCCCCCCCCCCCCTCCCCTTATAGCCTATGTCACTCAGGACCAATACAGCTTTCTATTGGTGAAAGAATTTTCAAAATCGTTTGAGCAGTTCCTGAGATTACCCCCTACATACAAACAAACAAATTTACCTCTTTATAATATTATATTTATAATGAATTATCCAAAGATTTTTCTGATCTAGTTTACATTTAGATCGAAATACCTGGGCCCCCGATCCTACAGATAGCGTGTCTAACTGTAATTCCCACAAGCCAGGGCCGTAGCGGGCACACACAGCCGGGGCCCGGCTGAAAAATAACACCTAAACTACAGTCCACGCCACGATTCATACCCTTTTGACTCGGTGCTAGTGTCAATGTCATTACATCAAATTACATTTTTTTATCGTGGTAAAATCATCAAATGAGTCCTCTCACCCAGGGTAGAGCGGGAGGGACTGTCAGACTCGTACTGACTAAAATCCACGGTGTCCTTCAATAGCCCTTTACGACCCGGGGTCAGGGTAATTCGTGAGCCCCGCGTCCCGGCAGGCTTTGGCCCTCTACAGGGGGCCCCGTTACTATGCTGACACTCCTAGAGGCGCGCATGGAACACAACGCGCCGTCGACCCGGGCATGGTCCATGGTCTGACAGCGAGTCGCCCATTACTTGACGCCCGCATGCCCGACAACAAATTACATTTAAAAAAAAACGTACTATGAATTTTCCGTTAGGTCATGAGTGGCGGCACTTTCCACATAAAATAAACCTAACCTAATAACATAATTAAGTAGGCAGAAGCAGGGTCCTAACTGTTTCTTCTATTCATTCGTCTGAATCATATTGCATTTTTTTTTTCAAATAATCCTTTTGTACTTATCTAATCTATTTTCTGCAAACAATTATCGTTACAACAATTAACTGGTTATTCCCTCGGCGTATGTAAGGCCATCACTCCATAAATTGGAGACCATAAACTATGTACAATGTGACAAGATTAACGGTAAAGATGTGATGGTGCCATATTGTGACGTCATGCACACTTTTGGCGGGGCTCCCCTTAGAGAGCCAAAGCCTGCCCAGCCGACTGTCTTATCAAGGAATCGTGACCTCGGAATGTAAAGAGCTATTGAAGGACACCGTGGATTTTAGTCAGTACAAGTCTGAGAGTCTCTCCGCCCTACCCTGGTTGGGAGGAATCATTGACTAAGACCATTAGAGTTAAATAAACTCTTAGATAAACAACAATCGTACTCATATGAAATTAACATAAACGTGATAAGGGAATATATATTTGCCCCATAAACTATAAAATAAAAACAAAACAATAAAAATGGGTTAAAATCAAAACAATTAACGGAAGTCTAAAATTGAGAATAATAAATACAATCCATCTATTAAAAAAAAGTCTAAGTTCAACATTTTCAGCCCAATCAATTTAAATCTGAACTTCCAATATTACATTTTCTACTTAATTTTATGAATTCGTAACAGTAGATTTTAACAAATCCTCAAAACAAATCATAAAAAAACGGAAATTCATTATTTACGATTAATTTTGTTTTATTAAAAATTAAACTCATTATTTGTATACCGGATTTAGTTAAATTTTTCATTAAATTATCATATTTTAAAATACTAATAAAAGTCAATTAGTAACAATGTCGTGTTCAGTTGTTCACATATAAGTGACATATTTGTACAGAACAAAATAATGTTTCTATTCTATGTAAATAATTTAATAATAATGTTAATTTTTTATATAATATGATAGATAAGTGAAAACTTTTGTAAACATGTCGTTGGTGATCTAATCAAAAATATATAAATAAATAAAAAGAATACTAACCAGGAATATTAAGTTAACAAAGAACAAGACAAACTTCATAAGACACCGACACATTTTTCAAACGGTTTTCAAACACTTGGTTGCACTACACGTATCAGAAACTATTGCATGTCTGTGTATCAGAATTTTCATTGTTAAGCTTTTAGCTATTCATAAAAGCATCAAGTGTTTCAATATCTCTAAGTGGACTGATATGACTGGGCTAACCAACGTATATTTATTACCACTTAGGATACTCGTATCTCGCGCCCTCTATAGATTACAACAAAATAAGCAAACAATTTTCCAGTTTCAGGATTCCTCGTACCAAAACGATATCAGTTTTTACACCATATCTTACTTTTATAATGCATTCTTTAACTGATTATCTTAACTCAAATCTAATGTTGATAATTAAAATGTAGATACGAAATTGTTATTTATATCGTATGATTAAGTAGGTATTGTGTTTTGATATTATTTTTCGCTGTTATTGTTGATAATATCCGTGACGCGGTGACGCTCCAACTTACGAGTTACAGGAACGGCAAGCTCCCGGTGATTCTGCAAATGCTTTGAAGGAATGTGGTCGTTTCCGATTTGCAGCAATCTCAGTGCAGCAAATCAAGAATGCAGCATGTCGTAGAACCAAAAATTACAAGTTACTACCGGTTCTATTTCAATGCCACGTAACGTGCCGCACCTGTTATGATAATTAATTAACAACCTCATCATTATCATCTCATCTATGGCTTTACAATAAAACGTGATGTACAGAGTAGATTTTGATATCATTGAGTTTTATTTTTTTTAGCAAAAAATTCTTTAGACCGAAACTGAAATAGATTTGATCAAAACAAAGATATTGTGAGCTATCTGTAATAGGGCTTGGAGGCCCCAAGAAAATCCACATGGGGCCAATCGATAGTTGCTGCTGTGAAGCTGACAAGCTCACGGGAACTTGGGGCCCTGAACAAATGCCAGGAGTGACCACGAGAAAATACGGCCCTGTGTAGAAGTCAATGTGGGCTATCCCTAATTGGATGTTTGACAGTAGCTATAAATTACAAATATAATAAGTTCGTCATTTAGAGTTTAAAAAAATAACGGACACGTATTTTTTCTTTTTTAAAATCAATGATATTCACCAAAATCAAAGAGATTAAATATACCTACTATAGAGGGGCTATGCGAAGAAATGTCATAGAAAAAGTGTGATCCTTTTTTCAGTAACGCCATCTAGCATAATATAGCAAAATTAGAGCGGCTATTGGGAACACCAAATGTCAGTAACGCCATCTAGCTTTGAATAGCATACTAGAAACTTTGTATAGGGATGTTACCATTTAAATAAAAAAGGTATCGATAATAATAATAAAAGTTACGAGACTATTTTTTGTTCACATTTGAATAGATTGAATCAAATGCCAAAAAATTAGGAAAACAATAAAACGATTAGTGGTTTCAATGTGTACGAGTTATTTATTTATTTATTTTTTACATATGTTTGACGAAGCAGATGGAAGCCAATTTTCTTCTTTACGGTCTATTTGAACAAACCGTATCCACTTTTCACGTTCTACATTATTTACACTCGGAAACCTGCAATAACAGAACCCTACTTGAACGAATAGTACTTGTTCCTTTATTGACATTTAAATTAAATGATATGATTATGTTCAAGGGCCAATCTTCAATGTTGAGGATAATGACGTCCGATACTTTTACTACTAGTGCAACCATCCATTGACAAAAAACAAAAATATATATTAATTTGATTTTTAGTAACTTAAATGTAATTAAAATAATTTATATTTTTATTTTTTGTCAATGGATGGTTGCATTAGTAGTAAAAATATCGGACGTCATTATCCTCAACATTGAAGATTGGCCCTCAAACAGTATTATATTTTAAGTGTTATTTATTATTTACCTCATAAAATATCGATGACAAAATCGATAAACAACATCATATCTCTACAAGGCAGTAGTAAAGCTATTCAGCAATAGAGGGCGTTTATTACAAAATTAACATAATGTTCTAGAACTATTTATTAAAATAATTATTACTAAGTAAATATAACAAATACTTACGAAAATAAACCGAAGTTAGATCCAGTCGTTCTACCATAACGAGATTTACAATACCGTAATGCGCAACTTGGCATATTTTCTTAGAAAATATTTTTCTTTTGTTTGACAGTTTGTCAAGAAAACGACATATCATGCCGGCGTACCACACTAGACTGAGCGACTTTTGTCCACTAGGTCAAAAGTTTCGGATTACGATTTTTTTCGCTATGCCCCGTCTATTGTGTAGTACAATTTAATGTCTTTGACCAAAATACAACGCATCAAAACTCGAGAGCCCCACGCTCGTGACGTCAGAATTCAGTAGAAATTGTACTGAATTGTGACGTATTGCCAATTTTGAAAGCATCGTATCTCCGTCAATTTTGGTTTACGAAACAAAAGAAAACATACGGGTCGAACATTTGTTTTTTAATCTAAGTAACGGACTAATTATTATTTTTCAGTCAAACAGCCAATTCTGAAGAAATCATCATCTACCCACCCTTTTGTCAAATCAGTAGAAGCACGGCCGCATATTGTAAGTTCTGATGCTTGCCGGAAGGCATTCGTTGCATCATACATTTTGTATTAGATGCCGCGCACTTTAAGAAAAATTCTGACGGATCTTCTGCTGCCTCTGACGCACGCCGCCCGGACACATGCATTTTGTAGTGTAAAAGTTGCAGGATCAAAACTTCTGATATTTAGTATATGTGTTGCATCAGAATTTTTCTGATAGATATTTCTTACAGTAATGCCCTCGCGCTAAATCGGCTTTCCTCTTACAGTCTTACTGAATATAGCTTATTACCAATACTATCATGTTTTAAATCGAATTTGCTGTGATTCTCCGAAGTCATTCTGTGTCATTTACCACCAGGATCACGTGTTCTATTATTTACAACAAAGAGTACTCGTAATAAAGATAATGTTCATTATCGTATAAACTTAGTGATAGTCTTAAGTGACATCACAATTGAGGGGAATAACTAAGCAGGTAGTAATCAATCCTATTTCCTAATCAAAACGTGAGCCGAACGTATGTTTGTAACTGGATCAATCAAAAACAGCAAATTTCTATAAGAAATGACATGGCTAGATTGACCATTGAGGAGTTCCCTCGATTCCTCTAAAATCACGTCATCAGAACCTAACGTGACTTACCATGGGATGGCACTATATGTGCAGCCCTTTCAACAGTGGCGTAGCTAGGCCAGAAGGGGCCCCGTATCAAAACTTGTTTGGGGCCCTTTTAATCTAAGTTTAGTAGAACAAAGACAATAGCATCCTGACTCGTGTAACTAATGCTATTACTGACTGATAGTAGCTCATTTTTAGTTCATTAGCTCATTCAAAACTAGATATAGCCTTTTTGAAAATAGAGTTCAATAATTGGAGCTTTACCGCCCCGATAAGTATTCATTTAAGAGCAACATTTTATGTTTTTATTCCAATCGTCGGGGGCCCTTGACACTTGGGGGCCCCGTATAATTGATACGGCTGATACGGCGGTAGCTACGCCTCTGCCTTTCAAACAAAAAAAGAATTTTCATTCATCGAGAAATCAGGGGGCATACAGAAAAAATCATTCCGACGATGTGAGAACCTCCTTTTTGCAACGTCCGCGTCGGTTAGAAAACTTAGGTATAGGTACGTGAGTTTCATCAAGAATTTACCCTAGTATAGAACGTAAGGCCTTTCAAGGGTGTACCCAAATCGTGAACCTGAGTTAAGCTGTAAGTACACATAGTAATTTATAAGCTGGGTTCAAAATTAAGACAGCTCAACCAATTTTTTTTTTTTTGAAAATTCGAAATCCGTATTTTTTTGGGCCTATGCGAAACCGTGACGGGTCTCTTCAAAATATTGATTACTCATATTCATTATAAGTTGTTGTTTTCATGTTAAGTGGAATGAATGTGGTTTTTCACAGGAACTTATGATTAATTAAAAGATAACACGTGTTATTATGAGTGTATCGTCATTTGTTTTATTACAGACTGACTAGGTATTTGCAACGTATTGAGTAAGATCAATATCTATTCATATCTTTAGTTTCTTTACAGTTTTTGTAATTACTATCCGCTTTCTTCCGTCCACATAATTGATCGGCTTCCCATATTACTCTATCCCGTTTGTGATCTCTACTCGACCTGAGAGTGTTCGAGTAGAGATCACAAACGGGACAGAGTAATATGCAAAATAATATGCTATCTTTCATCCAGTTCACAACATATCTGGTCCACTTTTTTTTTTTGATGTGGAACCTTCTTTAGGGGCGTTGTGCACTTTTTTTGGAACAGGTAAAAATGTTAAACTCTCGTCAGGACACGTGACCTGATCGAAAATTCGTAAGACGGCGCAGGGCGCTTGCGCGAATGTTCGTGTGTGTTTGTTACTATTCAAGTTTTCACTTCTGCCGGCACTCCCAGAGTGCAACCCGTAGTTTTTTTTGTTCTTCTTCTTCTTATCGTATGGTTGATGAACAACCTGGTGTCAGAGTTTAAACCGCCCGTAGGCCTCTGACATGGCTTCACACACCGTTGTAAAATCTCTCAGGTGTGCTGGTTTCCTCACGATGTTTTCCTTCACCGTTTTTAGCAAGTGATAATTAATTTATAATACGCACATGAATTCTAAAAGACATTGGTGCGTGCCGGGGTTCGAACCTGCAACCTTTGACTTTGCAGTCCAACGGTCGTACCACTCGGCTATCACTGCTTGTTTTTTTTGTTATCTCTATTGCTTAAGCATTATAATCATTGTATGGATTATGTGGTATAGGTGCTAGAAACTTGCCATGAACGTTATAACCATTTATACCTTGATCCCTGAATTAATAAAGGTTGTGTTAATTTCCCAAATAGACAAAACTGCGGGCACAAAAACGTAAGTGGGTCCACTACTTAATTCTAACTTCTGAAAAGTTAGAATTAAGTAGTGGACCCACTTAATTCTAACTTCTGAAGTTTTTGTATCCATGGCTCCACACAATATGCCTGTCCGTACCAGTTTGAGTGATTCTTTGGCCTTGGGGTACGCAAAAGTTTTGTATAACTTTAATTGTAGAAAAAAAAATGCGTTCCTGAACGAAAGTGTGACTGTCACAAAAATATTCCCGTGTGTCACTTGACCCTTTGCCTGTCCTTTAGGACGAAGGAAAAAAAAAAAAAAAATCCCGTGTGTCATTTCTGTCAATGTCAAAAATTTGACAGGGAAGAAGAATACGGTTGCGACTTGCGGTGCTTTGCTTATTTGCGTTGGCTTGTGTTCGCATTTAAATCATTTTCTTTCATGAATTATGGCAGAATCAGATGGTGACATAGAGTTTCTGGATGAAGATGCGGATATCGTGCAACAATGTGTGCAAGCAGTCCCACAACCAGTCCAAGTCCCACAGTTAATTCCTCGATTAGAACAGAAGCCAGCGCCTCTGCTAGTCGAACGCTTGCCGGCTGAAAGAAAACGTAAACGAAAGAAAGACGAAGATGATTCTGACTACGACCCTAATGATGACATTCTGCCGCCAAGTCCACCAAGTTCAAAAGGCAAGAAGAAAAAGCAGCAAGTTGTTAAAAAAGTAAAAACGTACCATAAAGAAGCTGTTCCACATTCAAAACCTGGTCAGAGTTTAAAAGCAGGTTCTAATCAGGGAAGGAAACCAAAAACAGTGACGTATTTTCCTCCCAGAGACACCATCCCCCCACCTTTGGATAGAAAAAAGCATAACATAAGGATCCCAGATTATGATGACCCATTGTGTTTGCCTGTGAAAGCTATACAATATGAAGAGTCTGATATAAAGAGGATGAATAATTGGAATAATGTGTGTTTGGAGCATTTCAAACATTGTGACAATCTGTTGAAACCAGAGAGAGGGGACACTAATAGTTCTACGAGAACAGTGGTGTTCCGGAATGTTGCTAATAAACAATCAGGTTTGTTTTTTTTTTAATTGAAGAAAGAACATGCACAAAAATAAGTGTTGAAAAAAAAAATTGCAAAGTAAATTCAAATTAAGTGAAAATTTAAACATCTTTAATTCATACAGATAACCACTGCTAAATTCCACATAGAAAGCAACCTCGTTGCACTACCTGTAAGTGCGTTTTCATCTGGAGGTTATTTGTGTTAGTTCCGAGTCTTGTCTGTTCTATTACTTGTAATTGCTTATTTTAACTTGCAATATTCTGAATTCCTTACTACGTGTATCATTCAACATTCTAGGAAAACCAGAAACTACAATTTGGAGTAAGACTTGCGTGGAAAACGAGGACGGAGACAAGAAGTCTGAGATCTTTCAATGCGTTCTCCCTCGTTACAAGGAGAAGAAAGTTTTGACTACTTTCCATCTCATTCCTAGGAAGCCTAAGCCTTACCATCTGTCCGATGAGGTGATCTTGAGTAAAGAAGACGGTAAAGATGGAGAAGTCCTTGTTGTATACAAGCCTAGAGAAGCATCATCAGCTGTGTACAAACTGGTTGCTCCAAATGATAGGTAATTCATTTTTATTTGTATCTATATATATAAAAGGAGAACTGACTGACTGACATATCAACGTACAGCCGAAACTACTGGGGCTAGGAATGTGAAATTTTGCACACGGCTTCCTATTATAATGTAGGGGAGCACTAAGAAGGGGTTTTTGGAAATTTAACCTTTAAGGGGTTGAAAAGGGGGAATTAGGAAAGTACGTAACCCACGCGGACGAAGTCGCGGGCAAAGTGCTAGTTTGGTATATGGCGGCGCTGTTGCTAGGCAATTGGCTGTTGTGCTGCGTGTTTGCGGTTCCTTTCCATAAACGAATATTTGTGAGGTTTGTGTGTTATGAGTTTACCACAAATAACATAGCAGAAGTTCCTAGATTTATGCATTTTTTAATATTATTTTCATTTACAATCCGTCGCCAGATGATAAGCGAGTTTGTTCCTCTATAAATGGCAGTTATTAAAAATTTAAAAAAAATTGGTGTAGTATTCATAAATGCAACATGCATTCCTGGGAGTCGAAAATAGGTTCTCCTCTTGCCCAGAACAAGAGGAGAACCTATGTTCGACTCCCAGGCAAAATGTTATCGGGTTTTTATTATAAAAACTCCTCAGAAACAGCTGTGGTCTCTGGTTTGTGCCCAGGTGATGACAATGAGCTATTTTATTATTATTATTCAAAATAAGTGGGGAAATCTGGTTGTGCTAAGACATACTAGACTCAGCAGTATCTCTATTTACGAATTATTAGCCAAAATGCACTCAGCATCGTTAGTAGAGCCTTTTTTTTATGTGGTAAAATCATCACATAAGTCCTCCCACCCAGGGCAGAGCGTTCTGTGTGTTCTGGCGATTTGTTCTGTGTCTGGGTGTAATTTATCTATAATATGTATGTATTTAGAAATATATATGTATGTTTATCAGTTGTCTAGTACCCATAACACAAGCTCTGTTGAGCTTGGGACTAGATGGCGTTGTGTGATAGTTGTGGAATATTTATTTTTATTTACTTTAAACAACTACTTGTATCTGTTGTTATGTTTCAGCTGGGCGTTAATCTATCAATCAGTCAGCCAGTCAGTTTCTTCTATTAGTATAGTCTATATTTTTCTTCTTCAGAAAATCAACGGACCCTAAAGAAGATACAGAAGATAAGGAAGATTTTGATGAAGACAAGATGTATATGAAAGAGATGGTCTACTGCAAGATGTGCGCACCTTGCTTCCAGACTTCCTGGAGAGGTGTCAAGAAGAATACTAAGAGTAAGTTACATTCAGTAGGAGATGCCCACGGCACTGGACATCGCAGGACGATTTTCGGCCACCATAAGCGTGGGCGGACGGCGAGTAATGAGCGACTCGCTGTCCGTTCATGGACCATGCTCGGAACGACGGCGCGTCGTGTTCCACGCGCCCCTCAAAGAGCTGTCAGCTAATTTTTAAGTACAATTACGCCCTAGGCATGGGTCAAAAACACTTACCCGCTATGTGGCAGCCATTTTGTTTTTATTGTTGAAATATGCTCTATGCGAGTACAAAAAATGATAACTCTCAAAGTTTTAGTCATACTGAGAAAAAATAGGCTTATTCGAAAGTCAATAATATTGTGCAATGTTTGCATTACAAAGCAACGTGTTGACAATTCCATAACTTTTGAAAATTATGCAATTCAACCAATAATTGCAAAGTACTACAAAAAAAACCCAGACAACTTTTTTTATTTTTTTTTACTAGATCTATAGATTTTGAGCTAAGTTACAATACGACACAAAATTCACAACTGTGTGTCTAATACTTTCTTTGTCGGAACCTTAAACAGGAAATCATTTAAAACACATAACATTAATACTTTTCATAAATATTTTTTCCAATATTAAATGACGATTAAAATATCTAAAGCAGCTGATCAAAGTGGTCACCTCCAGCTTGTAGCCACACTACGGTTGTCTGAGCCACCTGGGTTGCTGAGCGCCTAATCCTAACCTATGCCATACAATGAAATGATCCTTATTTGAATATGAGTAAAATTCCAATTTTAATGCCAATTTCACTCATTTTTGTGGACATTTTTAATCATCAAAAAACAGCTAAAGTCTCTAAAAAAGTTTTCCCGTATCTTTTATGGATGCGGATTTATCACCCTGTTAGCGAACATAAAAGAAAGACCCTGCATTCTAAATTTTATCCAAATTGTTTCCGCTTTCGAAATATGGTTAAATCATCAAATGAGTCCTCCCACCCAGGGCAGAGCGGGAGGGACTGTCAGACTCGTACTGACTAAATTCACGGTGTCCTTTAATAGCCCTTTACGTACCGGGGTCACGGTAATTCGTGAGTCCCGCGACTTTTCGAAATACGTTAACAAAAGTTTGGATGTATGTATACATACCTATAAGCGCCTTTTGTAAGATGATGTGCTAATTCTATAATTTTTTATTTCCAGAGAGCATTGCTTGTCCGATCTGCAGTCGTTCGTTCGTCACTGTGTACAATCTGTTGGCGCATTTCAAGACACATTCGTCTGAAGATATGAGGGAATACAAGAAAGTTATTTCTTCGATTCTGGCTGAGGTGAGTTAAACTACTTGAACAATACCGGTCTTTCACATTAAAAAATGAGAACAAATTTCCTCTACGACAGTTTCAAAATCATTATATTTGGAACGGATAAGGACGCGACGCTGCACATATTTTGGAGCGACTCAAAATCTAACTTTATTTATTACACGAAAAGATACACATTTCCAGTATCACCACCAGTATATAATATTTACTTCGTATTGCGTCGTGTCACGTCGTATTTGTCGCTCACGTAGGACACCGCGTAAGACTAGATTTTTATTCAGGGTACATATTGGGCAAGCCACGAAAAGGAATCTAATTCTTTGAAGTTCTACATTTTTTTGAAGTGAAAACTTCTTTAGCGGCGTTGTGCCCTTTTTTTGGAATGGGTATAAAATGTTAAACGCGCGTCAGGACACGTGACCTGATCGAAAATTCGTAAGACGGCGCAGGGCGCTTGCGCGAATGTTCGTGTGTGTTTATTACTATTCAAGTTTTCACTTCTGCCGGCACTCACAGAGTGCAACCCGTCGTTTTTTTTTGCAGTCACGTTTTGTGTTGTATCTGATTTTTTTCTTTTTTACGTTCATCTTTTTTAAATGGCAGGCGTGTTTTTTTAGTTTAATTAAGTAACTGTTTTAATATGTCTATATCTGACCAAAAAAGGAGTGTTTTTACTCACTTTATTGTGTTGTTCTAAATTACAGATCGTGGACTATCATTACAAATGTCGCGTGTGTCGCGAGCAGTTTATAAGTATCAAGAAGTTGAGGCAGCATCTCCCTACACATCAAGGTAAAGAAATAAAATCTTTAACCCTTTAACCGCCAGAGTCGTATATATCCGACAAACATTTCCGTGCCCCTATCGCCCGTGTCGTATTTATCCGACAGAGAATATTCACGATTTTTGTTGTTTTCTTCGATTTTATTGCATCTATTCCATTTCTCTACATTTATGTAGATAGATAGATAGAATACTTTTTATTGTACACCATGATATTTTACAAATCGGAGCTTAAAAGGAGCAGAAAGAGAGGAGAAGAGGAAAGCACGATTCGTAGCCGGGCGCTAGGGGCACGGCAATTGATATTTAGCCAAACGCTTAAAAGGTTAAATATTCGATATCAAATGGTACCGACACTGTTTTATATCTACTACTTCAATAGAGAAAGGTGTTTGAAGTATACAACATTATTTTTAGTATATGCGAAACCTGAATATAGTTTGTTCAGAATCAGCAACTGATTCGATTCCTATAATTTTTACACCATGTTATTTTTTTTTTTCAAAAATATTTTAATTAAAGTTTATTTCCAGTTAATTACAATACAATCACCGCACGGTTAGGTACCTATTGCCAAGCTATTATCACGAGTGTATAACACAGGAGACGCGGTTTACGCGGGTGTACCGCGAAATGAGCATGTTTTTGAACGGACAGCCAGGTAATATACAAACTTATAACCTTGTGATTTTTTATGATACGGTTTTAAAATTTTGTACATAGATTCTTTACACAAGAATACTAGACAGGTGTATCGGGTTTCGCATAAACAAAAAATAATGTTGTATAGTCCTCCTGACCGACCGCAGTCACAGGTGAACTCTGTTTCTTTACACTCATAGTTTCGATGGGACGGCAATCCGACACGAAGGGAGAAAGAGCAGGACTAACAGCTTAACCTCTCGGGCGCGTTACGTACACCCGGGTGTACATAAGCGAAAACGCCCCAGCGCCTTACGTACACACGTCTGTACATAACAGACAGTCGCTCATTGGACGTTGATTTTTATCATTTTCAATTATAAATCGCCCGAGAGGTTAACGTGCTTTTCGAGACACGGGGTTTCATACCGTCAACTTCAGAACTCAGGGCTGCTAGTTACACGGAAATTCTTATAGAAAATCCCAAAAGCACTTTTTGCCCGACCCGGAAATCGAACCCAAGACCCCACGCTTGGTAGTCGCGCTTGCGACCATGAGACCAGCGGGGCAGCTTGAAGTAGGAAGGTCCTGAACATTTAAAACAAGTTTTACTGACTCGAAGAGCTACCTGGGGGCGTATTATGACGTCTTAAAACCAGGCTTGTTCCAGTGAGTGAATGAGGTGGCGCTAGACGACTTGTATAGCTCTGTCTCTTTCACTCACTGAAACAAGCCTGGTTTTAAGACGTCATAATACGGGGTCTGGCTAAGGTGCAGTGCAAACGACAGACTATCCGTTACGCACCTTTTAGTCTGTGAAAATAGAACCTTAACAAATTAATGCTGTCCTTTCAGTAATCTCTACAAAAGTATAAGATATACCCAAATTCTCTATTTCTGCTTCTTCTCATGTACTTTAAATATGAAATAATACATCGAAATGTTTCCAGAGTCACTACAGAATTAATCGCACAAAAAGTTTGTGCTGCAGCTTAATTAAATAACCGAACTGTATACTTAAACCCCAAAATCCTCACATACTCCCCGAGTCTACGAGTACCATGACGTATTTGAGCGTGAGTAATTCCAGTGTGGGAACGAGGTGGCGCTAGACAATTTGTATAGTTTTGTCTCTTTCCCACACTGGAATTACGCTTTAAGACGTTTTGGTAGGCCACCTGGTCATACACGCACTCCAGTTGTTTTGGATAGGGAGTTCGGAATTTTAGCAGTCCTGATAAAAATACCGATATTTGCAGAAAACTCTGACTGCTGAGGCCAGCAGCTCGCTGATGACTTTTTGTTTCAAGCGGCACATTTTGACAGGGATACAAGAAGTCTCCGTGACAAAAAGTCCGTACCAAAAAGTTTCCGTGACCAAAAGTCTCTGGGACAAATAGTGTCCGTACCAAAAAGTCACCGTCCGTCAACTCTTACTTCGTTTTTTTTATTTCCTAAATATCGTCATAGATTATTTATTTATTGACAGTACTTGAATGTTATTTTTTTTCAGGTAACGAGGTATTTACGTGCGAAGTTGGCAACCACATGGCAAGATAGACATACAGAAGAATTGTGTATTAGATATATAAATAAATGGATTCGATACAACGAAATTGGACTTTTAAGAATTTATTTATGGGTCAAATCTACAAATCGGTTCCATCAACCGATTGAGCTGAAATCTCACGCATTTGATTGGTTTTTAAACGTAATTAATTAATTTAAAATTACGGGGATTAGGACGTTTAAAATCTTAATTTTAAACGTCCGAAAATCCCCCTGCGTGCCGTTACCTATAGACCAATTAAAGATATAAATAAGGAATCTTTTGATCGGGATCTCGAATTGCTAAACTGGAAAGCGATTACCAAGCTGCAAGACGTAAACAATATGGTCAATGAATTTAATACAAACTTACTGACAATATTGGATGCCCATGCACCTCTAAAGACGAGTTATGTTAGAGAGTGTTGTTGTCCCTGGATTACTGACAATATTAAATTCATGATGCGTTTAAGAAACAAAGCACATGCAGACTTTTTAAAAGAAAAAACATCTTGCAAGAAGAATTATTATAAAGAATTGAAATCATTCGTTTCTAGGTGTTTATTTTACGAAAAGTCTGCATACTACAGACATAAAATCAACAGTAAAATTAATGATTCCAAAACTCTATGGAAAAATTTAAAGTCGAACCTGCTGCCATCTAAACGTACAGAATTACCAATGCACTTTGACGATCCTGACAAAATTTGTAATCATTTTTTGAGTGTGCCGGGAGCGGGTGGGGTTAGTGACTCAGTGCTTGAGTTTTTTAAATGCAACCGAAATAACAGTTCTACTTTTAACTTGTCACCCATAACGCACAGGGAAATCGCTAACGCACTGAGTGATATTGAAACCAATGCTGAAGGTTATGATGGCATTTCTATAAATATGATTTTACAATCACTAGCCGCGACTTTAAACGTCATAACCGCATTAATAAACTCATCCATCGCAACCTCATCCTTTCCTCAGCCATGGAAAGTTGCTAAAGTGCACCCATTGCCGAAGACCCCTACTGCATTGGACATAAAAGATCTTAGACCTATAAGTATTCTGCCAGTGCTTTCGAAAGTGTTGGAGAAAGTAGTATGTGCACAATTGGTAAAGTATTTAGAGGATGATAAAATCCTTCCAGATGTTCAGTCTGGTTTTAGAAAAGGTCGTAGTACAGCTACAGCTTTGTTGGACGTGACTGATAATATATTGTCAGCTCAAGATAAGGGAATGTGTACGCTGTTGGTTTTACTTGATTTCTCACGTGCGTTTGATTGTATTAACGTTAAATTATTGTTGTCAAAAATGTTTTTCTATGGGTTTGGGGAAGACACCATAAAATGGTTTGAAAGCTACCTTAGCGATCGCACGCAATTTGTTGAAATACAACGCGCAGATGGGTCAAGGGTTGTTTCTAAGCGTTGCTCAGTGGAAAAGGGAGTACCGCAGGGCTCGATACTTGGCCCAATACTATTTATTTTATATTGTGCAGACATAACTAAAATCATAAATAAATGTAAATACCATATATACGCGGATGATACTCAGGTTTATATATCGTTTAAGCCAGAAGACTACGAACAAGCATTGCATGATTTAAATGCGGATCTTGAGGGCATAGTACAGTGGTCCAATGACAACACGCTTGCATTGAATGCGACTAAAACAAATATATGCTTTTCGGTACTGCACACCAGCTTAGTAAAATTAAACCCTGCGCCTCCTGTGTAACCGTTATGGGTCAGCCTATCGAACGAGTCTATGAAGCACGTAATTTGGGTCTTGTGATGGACGCGGAACTTCGTTTCCACAAACACGTGACGCAGTGTATCCGTAATTGTTTTTATAGGCTTAAGATTTTATATAAAGCTCGTTCGTATCTCAGTGAAGAATTGCGAGTACTGCTTGTGGAGTCTTTGGTTTTATCTAAATTGAACTATGCGGATACAGTGTACGGTCAACGACTACTTTCAAAAACTGAGAAACTGATCCAAAGACTTCAAAATGCCTGTGCGCGTTTTTGTTTTAAAGTTCCTTTTAGAGGACATGTCACACCTTTTTTCAACGAGCACAGTATTTTAAAAATGAAAGCAAGACGTAAACTACACTTGGCGAGCTTACTCTTTGGAGTTATCAGAACCCAGATTCCTGCTTACTTGTTCGATAGGCTTTCATGGACTAGTAGACATAGAATTGGTCAGGGCAGAAAATGTTCGCAACAGCTTTCCATCCCACAGCATAAGTCGGCGGCTTTTAGAGGCAGTTTTCGGTACGCAGCTAGTAAGTGTTGGAACAATATCCCTCCTCCCATTAAATATAGTAAAAGTTCCTCGACATTTAAGTCAAAATTGAAGCAGTTTTTACTAACTCACCAAAAGGAATTTGAAGACATTCGAGCCGACATGTCAGCTATTTGAGAAACCCGATGTGTATTTATTTTTATTTTTTATGCGTATATTATATTATTATTAATATTGGGTCTATTTTTCTTTTACTTTTTATTTATTTAGTCTGGTTTTATTTCCTTGAATTATTTTTGTTGCACTCAATCTTGTTTTTTTTTTATTTTTTTTCACTACGTATTTGTTTTTATTTTTGTGCACATATTTTATTATACTTAATATTAGTACATCTTGAGTACACACTGACTCAGTACCTATATTTAATTTACGTATTTGATTTCGAGCGTATGGCACTCGTGGGCTGCAGCTGAAAATCAGCGTCAGGTGGCAAACTTTGTGTTGCCATCTGGCATAAATGCTGAGCTGAGGCCCTTTGGCATTCAATTGTCAAGTTTTTATTTCCTCTTTTTTACTACCTACTCTCTCTCTTTATAACTTTATTTGTATCGTTTAGTTTTAAGTTTGTGCCAATAAACACAATTTTCTTTCTTTCTTTCTTTTACAAAATTAAAGATAAATTCACCTATGATCGTTGAACTACATTCTCTTTCACGAAACTAGCGCCATCTATCCTCTATTATCGTAACTAAATTCAAAGCATCATAACACCATGTTGCAAAGGTCGACAAACTAATCCCCTAGATGGCGTTAACAGTTCTCACAGAATTATATTTTGAATGCCTTGTACGTTTGTAACTCTTTTCATGTAGACCGTAAATAGCTCGTCCTTCGCTTGTTCATATTTAATTATAAATTAATGACTAAAGCTTTGGCCAGACGGCGTAACTCTGCTAAGCCTCTTCGTTTCGCCTTTTAAAAACCTACCACCTGGACATAAGCTGCCATAATAGGTGACCTGTAAAAGGAAATCTTAGCTAAATATAAGCCGAGCCCAGGATAATCGTAGAAAAGAAAAAAAATCTCAAATAGAGATTTAATAATGAATTTGACTGGAGTGCAAATGTGACGATCACATCGACGCTTGCCGAAGTCTCTCTTGATTTTGATGAGTGACCAAAGATTATTACCAAGTTGAGATGTCAGATTCACGGCTTTGGTCTAAGCGGTAAATGGCGCGAATAAGACATTAATTACTTTGTAATTACACGAATTCGCTACTGTCGACGCGCCGTGGCGTGTCACAAACATTTCAATACATTTGATCTTAACGCTCAAGGGTGAAAGGGCCGTAATGCTCGCTTGATTTTTTTTATTCAATTTCTGTCTGCCTCCCTTCCATTTCATGGTCCACGCACCCCTAGACTTTAATCAGCGGCATATCAGAAGTTAATTACTTTACCGGTCCCCTCTGCCGATGTCCGGACTCCTACATACGTCTAATGTGATTTTGTGATCATCTATCAAAAAGGCAATACAGTTTAAAGTAAGTGCTAGTCTAGGTTTATAAATGGATATCAGAAAAGCTTGGAGTTTGTATAACTCAACAACGCCTGGACCAATTAGGCCAAAAATAAAAGAGACGGGGTCCCGTGCTCCAACTAAAACTTTTTGTTGCACTGTACAATAACGTCATCAGTTGGAGCACGGGACCCAAAATCGAAATTGATGCTCCAACAACCCGTGCTCCAACCAGGTGTAGTACAGGTCCGCCCCTAATAAAATTGCAGGTCAAAAATTACAAATTAACAAAACAAATAGATATCTCTTGCACAACAGCAACAGATTGCCAGCCGATTTTCAATTGATTAGAACAGAAAAAAAAACACGATCAAAATCGAACCCTCGTTGATTTACAACTTGCTCCGTACTCCTGTCCCTAAAGGATGAACTGTCATATTTCTAGTACACATAGTAGGATTCAAATACAGTATTACAACTGGCGTAGAGACGGCGAAATTAATCATGCATTTCTCGGTAGCAATATTGATCTTGGTGGCCTGCCATGATGTTTTAAAGCGAGAGTTATTCCATTGTGGGAACGGAGTGGCGCTAGACGACTTGTATAGCTCTCTCTTTCCCACGGTGGAATTAGTCTCGATTTAAGCCGTCATGGTAGGGTACCTGATCTTCGTCTGTAACCAATCAACAGCCGACTTTCGTAATTTTTATCCCAATCTTGGTGAAAGACGTAAATTATGGGAGATTTTTTTAACGTGGTAAAATCATCAAATGTGTCTTCCCACCCAGGGCGGAGCGAGAGGGACTGTCAGACTCTTACTGACTAAAATCCACGGTTTCCTTCATAGCCCTTTACGTTCCGGGGTCACGGTAATTCGTAAGACCCGCGACCCCGGCAAAATTAAGGGAGCATGGAAGAAATTAAATGTTGTACCTAGTAGTTGTAGATGTCAAGTAATAAGGCAAAATGAAATACGCTATATTATTAAAAATAAATGTTAGGCCGAAAAATTGATTAATAAAAAAAATTTGACCCGTTTTATTTTTTTTGTTACGTAAACCGAAATTGACGACGATACAACGCTTCTAAAAATCACAAAACGTCACTCGGTCGGTAAAATTTAACAGGCGTTATGACGTCACAAGCTCCCACTTCCGAATTACGAAGCGTTTATCTTTGTCAATATTGATTGATTTCAAAAAAGAAAAAATTCGTGTTCATTATTTATCAATACTCTAACTGACGGACTAAATAGATATTTAATTTATTTATGTAGTAAACTATCCTATTCTTGTACTCAAAGGCACACATGTGAAGCTTATTAGGATGCATCAAAAAAAAAACTTCGTGAGTTAGGTACTCACGAGGGTTAAGGTCAGTTGTTTAATTAATTATTATTGTTAAAATCCCATACTTCTTTTTTAACAAATAATCATAAAATGTACATAATTTGTTACCGTGGGTAAGAAGTTACATTTTAAATGTGCAAAGAAAAAGTTTAATAGCCAACCCTCAAATCCGTGTATCTAGCAAAAAAACCGAACTTGATTCACTGCCAAACATTACACTGTGTCCCTAGCCTTCTGTCAGAACTCATGACGTCATATTGTCAAAATATCTAACCCTCGTGGCGTGGTCATTGACTCTTGGTTACGAGGAGGGATGAAAGTTCGATGAACCCGCTTACGTCACACCTTATATTTTTTTGGGGTGCCAATTTGAGGGTCCGACGAAATCACTGCTAGGAAATGTTTCATTATAGTTTTTCTGCAAATCGGATATTTTTCGGATAGTTAGATATATCGGTCGACAGATTCGGGGTTTTCTCAGATGCTAAAATTAGAGGTCTTAAAAATATTGTAGAATCTAGATTAGCATTTCTTTTTTTATTTGCAAAATCATCAAATGAGTCTTTCCGTCTGGAATGGGACGGGAGGGATTGCGAGATTCGTACTGACTAAAATTCACGGTGTAGTTTCAAAAGCCCTTTATGTTTTGGGGTCATGGTATCCTGATAGATCCGCGACCCCGGCTAGCTTTAGCACTTTATGGGGGCTCCGTCTATCAAAAATGGATGCTAGGCTCCGTGCAATTCCCGCATGGGACAAAATTCGACTTCAAAAAATCTCGGGTTGTTTCGGGTTTGGGTATTCGTATAAATGTAAGTTTTATGTTTGTAAATCCACCTACGAAACTAAGGCCCACTTGCACCACAATCACTAAACGGGTTTAGCGCTAAACTGCCTTAGAATATCACTGTATCCCTGTCAAATTGTTTGAAGTTGACAGAGACAGAACGATGTTTTAAATCAGTTAAGCGCTAAACCTGTTTAGTGATTGTGGTGCAAGTGGGCCTTAGTGTATAAATATAAAAAAAAAACATCCAAGAAAAAAGCACATGAAACTATACATACACCCATAACACAGGCACAAAAGAATTCCTTCGCGAACACTGACACTGCATATCATTTAGGTCATAACATGTCGATATTAAATCGATCAGCGACACGAAAGGGTCCACATCGAATATCGTCGCCACCCTATTGCAACAATACATTCAATAAGGAATTCGCTACAGAGGGTGAAGGAGGGAGCGCATCACATTTTTGTGACACTGGAAGATATTATTCCAGTTTCGACGTACAGTATGTCAACTAGGAGCAAATTAACTGGGTCGCGGGACTGTACGAATTACCGTGACCCCGGAACATAAAGGGCTATTGAAGGACACCGTGGATTTTAGTCAGTACGAGTCTGACAGTCTCTCCCGGTTTGCCCTGGGTGGGAGGACTCATTTGATGATTTTACCACGTAAATAAAAAAGGAACAAACTAGCTTACGCCCGCGAATTTTCTCACGTGAAGTTTGGTAATTATACCATGGGCACTTTATACCGTAATGTGTTAATCCATGTTATAAACTATCTATGAACTAATTGTCATTGAAATCCGTTCAGTAGTTTTTGTATTAAAGAGCAACAAACATCCATCCAAACAAAACTTTCACGTTTATAATATTAGAAGAATATAAGAGGCTACTCGATACATAGGGAACAGTGTATAAGACGGGGACGCGAGGTATGATGGGAAATCACACACTTAAGGCAAACTTAACACAATACTAACATAGCGCAAGCGCCAACAGGACGCCATTTGTTAATGGCCGCTTGCAAATGACGTCCTGATGGCACTTGCGCTACGTTAGTGTTGTGTTAAGTATGCCTAAAGAGTGTATGTCCTCATTATACCTCGTGTCCCCGTCTTAGACACTGTTCCCCTATGATGTATTCCCGTTAGAGCAACGATCTTAAGAACAACGATTGTATTCTCATTAAAGCGGTAGCTTAAGTCAAAGCCATTAAGAGAATTACGCATCGAGACATAGCATAATTTACATACGTCGACTAAAACGGTTTTTCCACAAAAGTGTCAAGTTAGTGTACTGATTATCTATATACTGTGACTGAAGTTTCAACTAGCGATTATTGAACCTTATATTTCTGATTTGTCATCTTTTGAGGGTGTCGACGTCAAGACAAGTCGATCGATTCGTGAGTTAAGGGCGCTTGACTAAAAATATAGTTTCCTTGCTTGCACTTTATCACCCACCGACTGTGGATAATAGGCCTCCATTCGTCTTTTTCTTTTTCTCATGCTTTCCCTGTCTGCTAGTCTCAACCATGTTATAATAGGGTAATTTACTGCATAAATAAATTGAAAATCTGTTCAGTCCATTACTTAAACTACTGAATAATTATGAATCGCACACTTTTACACAGACGCATGCTGTTCCGCTCAAACATATGAAATCATATTACAAGTATATTATGTATAAACATACGCACCTATCTATCACGCTTTCGCAATTTGGTTACCATACTTGTAAATAAATAATATCATGTGTGGTTTTGTAAAAAACTGGTCAAATGCGAGTCGGACTCGCACATGAAGGTTCCGAACCATCTATAAATTATTAAACACGGCAAAAAAAAACATGTCTGTTGTACGGGCAACCTCTTAAATATTTATTTTAATCTGTTTTTTCAATTTATGTTGTTATGGTCGCAACAGAAATACATCATCATCATACATACATTATTTTGGTTATTTATTTATTTTATAACAACATTTAAGTACGTATCTGACCGTGACATCACTTTGGGATTATCAGAAAACCAGCGCTGTGACAATTTTAAAAATGTCGCAGCACATGCTGAGATAGGAGCCTTTTGGCCTCGCACAGGACTAAATTGTTTTTTATTAGTTTTACCTTTAGTCGTTTTATTTTATATATTTTGTTTCCTTTGTTGTTTTTATTCATGTATTTTTTTTTGTTCTGTCCTGTGTGTGTCAATAAATCTCTTTTATCTTTCTTTCATCTGTAATCAATTGTCTATCACTGTTTATAAGACAGAATGGTGACAGACAGACAGACGGACGGTCCAGTCTTAAAAACAAAACAAAAATCTAAAATCCATTTCACGGAACTTAACATCAAATTGGAAACAAATTCCCTGAACACACTCTACAAAGGTAGTAAAAACGTACACATAGATCATATTTGCTATCTCTGTCACAGGAATTGCATCCTGTGTGTCCCACCCCTAAGGGGGGAGGGGGGATAAATAAGGGGGGATTGTATACAAGTATGGAGTTTAATGATTTTGACAGGCCTGTTGGTCTAGTGGTTAGTGACCCTGACTGCTATGCCCGAGGTTGTGGGTTCGATTCCCACCCAGGACAAATGTTTGTGTGATGAGCACGATCATTTGTTCTGTGTCTGGGTGTCATTTATCTATCACTAGCGACCGGCCCCGGCTTCGCACGGGTGGACATTTATTATTTAAGCTCTCTGAAAAAAAAAACTCCGGGATAAAATATAGCCTATACGGATTCGGAAGAATCCCTCTAAGTAATTGTAAAAGAAATTTTGAAATCGGTCCAGTAGTTTTTGAGCCTATTCAATACAAACATACAAAAATACAAAGGTTTCCTCTTTATAATATTAGTATAGATATGTATGTATTTAGAAATATATAAGTATGTTTATCAGTTGTCTAGTACCCATAACACAAGCTCTGCTTAGCTTGGGACTAGATGGCGTTGTGTGAAGGTTGTGGAATATTTATTATTTATTTATTATTATTAATGATGTACTGATATTGAATACTGCTTATCTTAGCTTGCTTGTTAAAAGTAATTGTCTAGCTTTTTGCATGGGTGAGTTTTCTTTGTTCATGTTTTGTAGGAGTCGTGAGATCGTGTAATCCCATCATAATAGGGTGGTTCATCAGCATGAATAAATTAGAAATCTGTTTAGTCCGTCAGTTAGAGTATTGGAAAATATTTTTTTTTCGAAGAATATAGAATAAGGTAAAACGCTTCAAAATCGGGAGTGACTGACCGACCGAATGACGTTTTGTGATTTTCAGAAGCGTTGTAACTTTGTCTATTTTGGTTTACGTAACAAAGAAAGAATACAGCAGCCGTATTATGACGTCTTAAAACCAGGCTTGTTTCAATGAGTGAAAGAGACACAGCTATATAGCGCCACCTCTTTCACTCACTGGAACAAGCCTGGTTTTAAGACGTCATTAATACGGCCACAGGTCAATTTTCGCCTCGTTGGGTGTTTCAAACAATTCTCGCTCACAGCGGTAATAGTTCGTGAACGGACTGATAGTCAATAAGAGTCTGAAATAGTCTTTCGCTTTACCCTGGTGGAAAGACATTTCATGATTAATGATTTCAAGTTTTTTTTTAATCGTGCTAAAATCATCAAATGAGTTCTACCACCCAGGGCAGAGCGGGAGGGACTGTCAGACTCGTACTGACTAAATTCCACTATGTCCTTCAATAGCCCATTACGTTCCGGGGTCACGGTAATTCGTTAGTCCCTCGACCCCGGCAGGCTTTGGCTCTCTACAGTCAGCTCCGTCATTTTGCTGACACTCTTTGAGGCACGATTGATGGTCCATGGTTGGACAGCGAGTTGCCCATTAAATGATTTTAACAATAACATAAAAATGCGTGTAAGAAACTGAAGGAAAGTAAAACACACTTGTTCAACAGCGATTATTATTATACTTTATTTTATGCGTGGTTTTTGACTTCTTATATAATATAATGAAGAGCTGTTAGCGGTTTTGTAGATATAAGTAGCAATGGCCTGCCCGGTAACCTGGAAAAGAGAGAAAAATAATTAATTAATATTTACTGTCTGTAGCAGTGGTGGCCTAGTGGTATCAGCTCCGACTTACGAGTTGTAGGTCACGGGTTCGAGCCCATCCTGGCGCATTCATCATCATATCAGCCCGGGATCACCCACTGCCGGGTATAGGCCTCCCCCTTTTCATGCCATATCTCTCGGTTCTGTGCTTCTCTTATCCAACTATTCCCCGCGATCTTGACGATATCGTCAACCCAACGGGCTTTTGGGCGGCCCTGGTTTCTTTGCCCCAACCTTGGCCACCATTCAGTCAAAACCTTACTCCATCTGCCATCTCTGCTTCTAGCCAGATGCCCTGATCCCGGCGCATTACTTTGTGTAATTTCATCATAGCTGTTCACAAAACGTTGAAGGAAAACAACGTAAGGAAACTGACATGTTGTAGAACCAAAAATTCGAAGATTTGTGACATCTACCAACCCCCAGTGGGCACACTTTAAAGCTCATACAGTTCCAACAGAGATGAAATCTGTGTCCCAGCTATGGGAAATTTACACGATAATTAATGCATGACACCATGAAATTATTTTGTACATTATTGACTTTGAAGTTCGAGAACAACTAAGGATTCGAACTAGGATGCCGTTTGTGAATGCAACAACGTATAAACTTAAAAAAAAAACTCAAAATGCTTTATTTTACTTGACTTTAATAATAGTCTTTTATGAACAAAACATCTGAATGATATGATATGAATCCTACCACCAATTCAGTTATGTAGTAGTAGCCACACAAACATCTATCAAAGAGATGCCAACACAAACTTGTATATACAACAACCAAGTAAGTAAACCCATAGTAAATAAACACACAGCATACGCACACAATAATATCAGCACACACTGATGTCCACAACCAAACCATGTATAATCCTTCATGCACGCTCAAATTTCAATTAGTACCACCACTAATTGAAATCAGCGTCCAGGCAGGTACAAGGGGGATAACGTCATACAAATAAACCCCCCTTAGAACCCCCTTCACCCCCAAAGCTGGGGTTGTCTGTCTGTCTGTGACCATAGCAACCCCCTAGCGAGGTTATTATTAATTTTGACGAGAATACTCTGATTGATCGGGGCATCAAATGCAGACTTCATGTCGGCTATTTGCAAAGGGACGTTTCGATTTTAATGCTTTGAAAGGAAATATGTATGGACTGTTTATTAGTGTGCCTTTGATCTGTTGTTTTGGATAAATTGGTAGTGATTGATGGAGATTAGAAGTGGCAGAGTAAAAAGAAAAGTAATTTTATTGTAATCGAATTAAAGCTTGTAATCGTAAATCTACTCAAAGCCTCAATGGTTCTACTGCTACATAAATGGAAAATTATAAATATAAATCAAGAACTATGCTACATTTAGGACAGAAGATACTCAATTCTTTATTGCATTCCATCTGTTACGAAGATATTAAAAAATAAAAAGGTACAAGATCAAATATGGACCCTGTCGGGCTCGCAAACTTAGGAGAGAGGAAGAGGTCTGAGTTACAATTTAATTAAATCAGTATTCTTATTAAATGTCTCTCATTTGGTATATAATTATATTGTTAAGCTTCCGCCCGCGACTCCGTCCACGCGGATGTCGGTCTTCGCGTGGATGGTTTATTTCTCCATTTTGAGTAACTCTGACAATGACATCTTATAAATATCTATTGGACCCAAATACGGCTAAGCCTATAATAATTGAGGAGATCCCTCTATTGAGCTACGTAGTAACTGAAAAATAAGTTTTTTTTTTCTACGTATTTTTCCAGGATAAAAAGTATTCCATTTTATGCCCAGGATAATAAGGTATAATTATACCAAGTTTCATCGAAATCGAACCGTTAGTTTTCACGTGATGCCTGCACATACAGACAGACAAAATTTTTTTTAATCACATATTTGGGTTTGGTATCGATCCAGCAACACCCCCCGCTATTTATTTTTTCAATATTATCAATGTACAGAATTGACCCTTTTTCAAATTTATTATATGTATTGATAATTTATACAATATACCTAATATATGAACAAATAGTGTTGTAATTTGTTTGATGTGTACGATGTGGGTGATAATACATCACCCTCGCCTTAGGTTTGGCTGAGAGTTCTGCCTCGAATGCAATAACAAACTTTCCCCACTTGTATTCAACTTATAGTTTGTTTCTAACTTTGGTAATATTTAAACAGGAACAATTTAAATGCCTTATCGCATATTTTTCTTGACCAACGTAAGTCCGACATTCTTATGAATAAACATGTTTCTCCAAATCTTTCTGAGCCTGTCTAGAGTCTAGTTATAAAACCTATTATGGAAATATTTGTTCCGTGCAGGAATCGAGCCCTCGACACGCTGATGATGTGCGATCAATATTAGAGTATTCTATCTATAAAAAATCTATACTTTTTTACATAGCCTCTTGGGGGACTTTTAAAACGTCGAAAAATTGCCACGGTTCGGGTTGGTTTGGTTTCCATGAAGAAGAACAGGCAAGAAACTCCATGGTTACTCTGGTGTTCAAAACTTTTTAAAATGAAAAACAACTCTTTTTTAGCCCGCGATGCTGAGTTTGTAGTTTTAAATTAGCCTCTAATTAATAATGGTTTGATTCAGATCCAGCCTGTCCCTTGCTGTCCTCCCCTGTGACGCCCTAAGCCGAGGTCCGAATCCCACAGGGGGTGCCCTTTTTTTTTTTTGCGTGGTAAAATCATCAAATGAGTCCTCCCACCCAGGGCAGGGCGGGAGGGACTGTCAGACTTGTACTGACTAAAATCCACGGTGTCCTTCACGAGCCCTTTACGTACCGGGGTTACGGTGATGGGTAAGACCCGCGACCCCGGCAGGCTCTGGCCCTCTACAGGCCCCGTCAGTTTGCTGACACTCCTTGAGGCGCGCGTGGAACACAACGCGCCGTCGACCCGGGCATCGTCCATGGTCGGGCAGCGAGTCGCCCATTACTCGCTGCCAGCATGCCCGCGCCTACGGTGGCCGGAGATCGTCTGGCGACGTCCGTCGCCGTGGGCGTCTACCACTGCGGGTGGGTCGGAGGGAGGACACTGTTCTCTCCCTCACGCGGCACGCCTCCTCCTTCGCGAGCATGACTGCTTCGCAGAAGGAGGCGACCGCTTCCCACTCCGTCTCGCCCCGCAGCATGGCCTCGACCAATGCCGGGCGCGAGAGGTCTCCGCCTATCGCCGTCGTGAGGACACGGCGGTGCTCTGCCCAAGCGGGGCAGTCCTGCACCGTATGCTCCACCGTGTCCTCAGGACGGTCCTCGCAGTGGTGACACCCAGGCGTTTCCTCCCTCCTTATCAGACACAGGAACCTCCCGAAACTTCCGTGTCCGGTGAGGACCTGCGTCATGCGGAAGGTAAGGACGCCGTGACGCCTATCCAGCCACTCCTCAAGCAGGGGGTGCCCTTAGCATGTGGTCACTTAGTTTGTAGTATGTTAGTTGTAAGCCCCTGGCTGGAGGACTTAGAGTCATTTAAGTCCGGTTAAGGGCCAGTTTCGCCAGACTCTGTTAGTTAGTTTAATGCCTTGTTACATGTGTTAACCGACTGTTAAGGTTAGTGAGTGTTCCACCACGTGCTAATGGTACTTCAATTTCATTGATCGGCTGTTAAATTTAATGTCTGCTCCATGGTTCCGTTACATTGGTAACAGACGACTAATACTGTCAAGATAACAAGTTTGTTTTTTTTATATGGAGGTTTTTACTGATGGCCAGTACGCAGTAGACTAAAAAGATATCAATATATCAATATCAAATTCATTTATTGCAAATATGGGTAAGTAATACAGGTGGATTTTTGAAAAAGAGGAAAATTGTTAGTGTCGCCATATTCTGCACTAGGCATGCAACATTTAGTTCGGAACTTGGTTAGTCCCTTAATTAAGAAAAAAACAAAAAAAAAAATATAATTAAATACATTCCAGTTCAAAATTACGTTTTTTTTTTTTTTTAAATTGCGAATTAAAGTATATAATGTCAAAGTAATAATGTCAAATTATATAATGGCAAATTAATAATGTCAAAGTAAATTCATTATGTTAAAATGTCAAGAATTAGTAAATAGCACCGTAATTAAAATTAAGTTTGATAATAATAAACAATTAATGATTACAATTAACATTATTAGAGTTTGTCACACAAATATTCATTAACACTATAATAAGATTTTTCCAATAACATTTTTTTAACATTACATTTAAATATGTCCACATTTTTTGAATCTATAATACATTTTGGTAAATGGTTATAAAGTCGAGGTGCCATCCAAAAAATGCTATTGCTAAACAAAGTAGTTCTACTGCTGTCAGGGAAATATATTTTTTTGTTATTGCGTTGACTTCTATAATTTTTGAAAAAAACCAAGTTGCGTTTTACAAACATTACGACTTCCAATATATATAAACATGGTAGTGTTAATATTTTTAAGCTTTGGAAAAAGGGCTTACAACTATCTGTTTGTTTTAAACTACATATTGCTCGGATACATCTCTTTTGCATTTTAAATACAGTTTCTTTTTCTGTAGAATTGCCCCAAAACATAATGCCATATCTCAACAAAGACCTACTAAAGGATCACGGCGACCTCACCTTCCGCCTGACGCAGGTTCTAACTGGATACTGTTGTTTCGGAAGGTTGTGTAAGAGTGGTCGTGGCAACCGAGTGTCTGGTGCATGGACACTTGGGTTTCACCACTGCGTGGACAAGGTGGAGGCGAAAGGTGGCACCTATTCAGGCCATGTTATGGAGCGGCGGGTAATGGAAAGCAGTCACTTCTTTCTGAGAAGTGAAGTTAGTGAAGGAGGAAGTGGAATGGGTGAGGGAGAGACAATCATCCAGGTCACACGACGGCGCGGGTTTGTGGGCGTTTTGTAATGGGTTACCCGTACGATCGAAGACTTTGCCCTAGTCGATGGCACATGCGCTTCATGGTCACGCGCGCTTCTAAGAGCTGGCAGAAAACTCACGGAGTTCTTACAGAACCAAATGCCTGCTACGATCGCGGGACTATCTAAACTCGATATCGCGGCCATTGAACGCAAAGCAAAACCGAAAGAACAGGATTTTTAGTCAGTACGAGTCTTACATTCCCTTCTGCTCCACCCAGGAAGTAACTAAATATTATTTTAACACGAAAACGATTACTCCAGACTTATTTAAAATACAAACTCTTTACACAACGAAATGAACAAACTCAAACTCATTTTATTTTTTTATATTAATTAGCTGTATCATTGACATATCATCCAGCGAAATGGAAAAGTAGTTCAGTTGTCTATTGCATCGTAGAGTTTGTCATCTTTTTGTTTTGGTTGATTTATAATGTGAATGAATGGTTTTGTAAGTATGTCATTCAAATGATGATTAATCTAGCAATGGTCTGTTAAATTGTTACCATGGGACACATAACATTATAACAGCGCTGTTAATTTTAAAAGCACATTAGCCAATGTCTGGTTACAAAGAGTTCGGTGAAATTGGGTCTAAGTAATTCACAAGCTTCTCTAGGTTGACCAGCGAGATGCCACTAACAAAAAAATAAATAAATATCGAACCTCTTTTGTGTTTCAACAGTCTGTCTCGTCATAACAAATATCTACCTATTCTATCTCATTTCCCAGTCTACCTTTATTACCCTCTCCGCCCGCCATGGCGTTGGCAGCTTATTAAGGCCGACTTTATTAAATTCCACTCTGCCAAAGGGACTTTTGCCGGCGTCCATAGCACCCCTTGGTCGGTAGAGGGGTTGTGTTTTGACTGCGTTCAAATGTTTTATGCTCTGTAAATTATTTATTAGTTTTAAACAGGGGTCGAGATTATCAAGATAGTAATTTTATTTGGTTATTGCAGGATAATCGATCATATTCATTAATCAAGCTGATTAATAACTTGATATTTTTAAGTTTTGACACAAACGCTCCTTTATTAAATCTCATTTAAAATTAAAAACGGGTTTTTTTATTATTTTTTTCAGTAATTTTTGAAATTATCACTCTGGTTCTTTATGAAAACCTAATAATGCAAATAAAAAAATAAAAAGTTTTACTAAGAATAAATAAAACAAGTAAGGTGTAGAATACCCTGCCAGAGTCTTCAAGCTAAGAGTAAATAAATAAACTGTCAACTACATCATTGCTTACTATCAGGCGATATACATCTATACATATAATAAATCTGTAGAAGGGTCAATTCTGTACATTGAAAATATTGAAAAAATAATAGCGGGGGGTGTTGCTGGATCGATACCAAACCCAAATATTCGATGAAACTTGGTATAATTATTCCTTATTATCCTGGGCATAACATAGGATACTTTTTATCCTGGAAAAATACGTAGAAAAAAAATCTTATTTTTCAGTTTTATTCATAGACGTTGTTCTGTAGAACCGCGAACACACGTTGCATTACCCGCAGTGGATTTAGCGCCGTAATATTTATAAGATGTCATTGTCAGAGTTACTCAAAATGGGAAAATAAACCATCCACGCGAAGACCGCCATCCGCGCGGACGGAGTCGCGGGCGGAAGCTAGTAATAGAATATTTCTATTTGTGGATAACTATCGGCCCGCCCCGGCTCCGCACGGGTGCAATCTCTACTATATTATACATGTTTTATATATATAAACCTTCCTCTTGAATCACTCTATTTATAAAAAAAAACCGCTTCAATACCCGTTGCGCATTTTTAAATATGATAGACAGACAGACAGCGGGAAGCGACTTTGCTTTATACTGTTTAATCGAAATTCTGTTTTCTGCTAATTTGGCCTTCTTAGACCCTCTGTACTAGATTTAAAGCATGTTTCTAGCCACCTCTCTGTTCCCTTTAACACCAAAATCAGCTGCGGTTAGTTACAAAGTAATTTAAACGCACTCGTGCGGTCACGCGTCGTTGCCTGCGTGGGGGAGACACGCGTGAAATGTAGAGTAGGCATATGTCGTTGGTTTAAGTGACCGCAACGGACATAATTATACTAACTTTTAATAATATCACTAGCTGTACCTTGCCACGCTTCGCTGTGGCACATTGTGATTGAATGGTTGCGAAATGGGAAACAAAATAAAGAATACATTTCATATAAGTTTAATTTTCCTCGCTTCCGGTAGATAGCGCGGTCACTGGTACACAGCTTTTCATCATTAAAAAAACTGTTTTTCGTGGTCGCGGATATGTGACTGATGCAAAAAATAGATAAAAATAATCCTTGATGTGGATTATACGTATACAATATGATGCTAAAATTTCAACTCAATCGGTGCAGAACTTTTTGAGTTTTTGAAGCGTACACAAACCAACATAACATTTTTATATATATAAGATATAAGATAGATATCGATTATAAAATAGGGAACTGCCCCCGGCTTTACCTTGGAACAATTAACAAGTACACAATAAGCGATAAATACTTATAAAATGAAAACTGCTGAACTAAACTGAATGACAAATGGCAAGTATAGGTACTACATCGGATGAAAAGAATCATCAAAATCAGTTCACCCAGTTGAAAGTTTTGAGGTAACAAACAAAAAAAACAGACAGTAGAATTGAGAACCTCCTCCTTTTTTGAAACCATGAATTAAAAAACCGGCCAATTGCGAGTCGGACTCGCCCATAAAGGGTCCCTTGCAAGTAACATAATATAAAAGTTCTTGTAGTTGGTTGTAACTTTGAAAGGTAAAAAATAAATATTCCACAACCATCACACAACGCCATCTAGTCCCAAGCTAAGCAGAGCTTGTGTTATGGGTACTAGACAACTGATAAACATACTTAAATATTTCTAAATAAGTACATACATATTATAGATAAATTACACCCAACATTTTTCCTGGGTGGGAATCGAACCCACGACCTCCGGCATAGCAGTCAGAATCATTAACCACTAGACCAACAGGCCAAGGTAAATTGCGGTTCAGGATTTACGAAAAAAAAACGAATTACTTGATCTCGTTCAAACCAATTTTCGCTGGTAGTTTGCATGGTAATGTACATCATATATTTTTTTTAGTTTTATCATTCTCTAAAAATAAGCGCGCCGGCGCCACCGAATTATTTTTATTTTTCTAGCATGAGTCTTTTTTCACGATAATTCCTAAGTATGCATTTAAGTTTAGTTAAGGGAGTGCAGTTCTTTTTAACACGTTTTTTTTTAACACGCTTTTATTAGCTTGACCTGTATGTATGTATGTATGTAACGGAATCTTTTAACTTCATTTTCACCTGCTTCCAGCAGTCTGATTAACTTGAAAATTTGCACAGGCATCAAGGGCCGATGACAATACAATAATCTCATAACTTTATATTAAAGTCCTGACTAGAATCTTCAGGATAATAAAAAATATATTTAGATTACTGAGCATGTTAACGCCGATGAAAATGTCATTCTCTGTCTTTTGCTGCCGCATACAGCCTGTTCCTCTCTCTGGCTTCTCCCACTTTCAAAAGACAAATTCCTTTATTGGTCGCTGCTGACGATTGCTGCGCGATCATCCGTTCTCAATCCTCGAATTTTATAATTGGTCGCTGCTACCGAAATAGTGCGCGCGCATCCGCGTATTTTAATTTCTTTATTTCTTTTATTGTCGTCTTGAGACTAAAAATTCAGAAAATAAATTATAGTTTAAATAAACTCAAAAAAACACGCTTTAATAGCAATCGAACTAAAAAGAATAAATTTTAAGTATAAGAGAGTTTGTGTTACTACAATATAAAATCCAACAATAAATTTTCATAATTAATTTAGAATAAGATTAATATAAATATTAAGATATTAACAAAAATTCAAACAAAGTGAAAAAGGGTGGGGTGCTTAATGATATTTTTATAATAATTCTTATATTGCAAACAGTAACTAATAAAATGATCATCACATTCGATATCAAGCGTGGGGTACGCTTTTTCACTTTATTTGAATTTTTGTTAATATCTTAATGTTTATTATAATCTTATTCTAAATTAATTATGATAATTGATTGTTGGATTTTATATTGCAGTAACACAAACTCTCTTGTACTTAAAAAATATTTTCTACTTTTTAGTTCGATTGCTGTTAAAGCGTGTTTTTTTAAACTATAATTTTTTTATTCAAAAGAATCATTTGTTTTGTTAACAAAAAATCGCGTTATTTAATCTCACAAAAATCTTATTATTTAATCTCACTTATTGAGATTTCAACTTATTGGATCCTATGGAAAACTGGCGCGCGTCCGTCCGCCGCTCGTTCTCCACGGATCTGACGCAAAGCTGAACCGTTCGACGCGCCGCCGCGCCGTGACGTAAGTTTATTATACATATACACTTTTTAGGGCTCCGTAGCCAAATGGCAAAAAACTGAAAACCTTATAGATTCGACATTTTTATCTGTCTGACGGTCTGTATGTCACAGCCACTTTTTTCAGGTAAATTGCGGTTTACGATTTACGAAAAAAAAAACCGAATTACTTGATCTCGTTCAAACCACATTTCGCTGGTAGTTTGCATGGTAATGTACATCATATTTTTTTTTAGTTTTATCATTATCATTTTCTTATTTTAGAAGTTACGGGGGCGAGGACACATTTTACCACTTTGGAAGCGTCTCTCGCCCACACTGTTCAGTTTAGAAAAAATGATATTAGTAACCGCAATATCATTTTTAAAGACCTTTTAATTGACCTTTGAGTTTCAATTCTAAGTATGGGGAACCCCCAATTGTTTTTTCATTTTTGTGTGAGAATCCTAATGCGGTTCACATAATACATCTACTTACCAACTTTCAACAGAATAGCTCTTATACTTTCGAAGAAAAGTGGCTGTGACATACGGACGGACAGACAGACAGATATGACGAATTTATAAGGGTTCCGTTTTTTGCCATTTGGCTACGGAACCCTAAAAATAGCGCGCCGGCGCCACCGAATTATTTTTATTTTTCTAGCATGAGTCTTTTTAACACGCTTTTTTTTACGATAATTCCTAAGATATGCATTGAAATTGAATACACATATACAACATAATTTCAGTATATGCGAAACCTGAATATAGTTTGTTCAGAATCAGTAACTGATTCCATTCCAATAATTTCTACACCATGTTATATTTTTTTTATCAAATTTTTTTTAAATAAATTTTATTACCAGTTCATTACAATACAATTACCGTGCGGTTAAGTACCTATTGCCAAGCTATTATCACGAGTGTATAACACAGGAGACGCGGTTTATGCGGGTGTACCGCGAAATGAGCATGTTTTTGAACGGAATATACAAACTTATAACCTTGTGATTTTTTATGATACAGTTTTAAAATTTTGTACATAGATTGTTTACACAAAAATACTAGACAGGTGTATCGGGTTTCGCATAAACAAAAAATAACGTTGTATATATGTGCTTTGTCGATGTGTAGTAGCTTCAGTTCGGATAGTACTGAAGTACCTGTGTGTCTTTTCAATTCTTATTTTCCCAGACGCGGCTTATTTACACGGTTGGCGCAATGGCCGAGCGATCGTCTGCTGCGCAACGTGTCGCGGGTTCTATCCCCGCACGGAACAAATATTTGTATGATCTGCAAGTAGTTGTTCAGGGTCTGGGTGTTTGTGTATGTGAGTTTCTATGTTTGTAAACGCTTCCACGACACTGGAAGAAATTCCTAGTGTGGGGTAAACTTGCCGGGGTCCCGGGACTAACGGATTACCGTGACCCCGGTACGTAAAGGGCTATTGAAGGACACCGTGGAATTTAGTCAGTACAAGTCTGACAGTCCCTCCCGCCCTGCCCTGGGTGGGAGGACTAATTTGATGATTTTACCACGATAAAAAAAAGTGTGGGGTAAACTTAAAAAAAGAAAAAAAATTGTTACCAGAGGCTACATACTTTTTTTTAGCGTGGTATAATCATGAAATGAGTTCCGGGGTCACGGTAATTCGTAAATCCCGCGACCAGAGGCTAACATACTTCGACGAAAAATAAATCTTTGCAATATTTAAAATTTAAAAATAAAATAAATAAATATTCTAACTGAATCGTTGTATGTGGTCTGGGTGTTTGTGTATGTAAGGTTCTATGTTTGTAAACGCATCCACGACACAAGAGAAAGTCCCACAGTGGAAGAAATTTGAAAAAATAAAAAAATTGAAAGACGGTTCAGTAATGTACGAAGTTCTTGTGCTGGGAAATGCCTCCTCTCCTCCATCTCCTTCTAAGTACTCTTATCAAGTGCCACCTCAAACCAACCATCACAATGAGCAATTAAAGTTAATTAATTAAATAAAAAAAAAAAATTAAAAGTACTTCTTACTTTTTTAATATTTTATTATCACAGTGAGCAGGTTGAATTTTTAAACCACTTTTTATATTATTTTTACAAAAAAAATAAAATAAGTGTAGAAACTTTTTTCTTTATCTATATCTTTATATATATAAACTCTTGCAAAAAAAAACGGGCACTTTTGATTTTTTTCTCTACTTCAATGAAGAAGAACAAGAAACAGGTTTTATTAATTTGACGATGTATTGACCATGTTATTTGAAGCATCCTGGCATGATTCTCTACATTCCAAAGGACTTCGACCAAACTGGGCTAACAGGTGAACAGCTGCATTGGGAAAAACGAAATTCATCAATAATTTAGTAGTAATATTTAGTAAATATTGGTCTATTTCGGGAGTGTCAAAATAAATAATATTAAAAACGAATAAAAAAGATTTTCAATTGATTATTTTGTGAATGGTGACAGTTGCGGTGCAGCGTCCAAGATGCTTTTTTTTTATTTTTAATAATATTTATTCATGACCATAGATACAAGTCTTTCAGTCGAATACATTTTGAACTTAAAATATTACATTAGTTAGTATTACATAAAATTATACTTAGAGCGTCCAAGATGCATTCAGTCATTCGCACTGATATGAGACATGGCTTCTAAGCCTTTAGACTTTGAATAAATTAGACATGGCGTTGGCCTTTTGAAATTGGACAAATCAGACTTGGCTTAGATCTTCAAAAGTACAAGGAAAATTCAAACAAGACTAGGCTGTATGGCTCTGTTCCTTTGCCTGCCTTTTGGCGAATTTTATAAACAACAACAACAATGTCATTCGCTCTGTGTTCGCGCCCTTGTTTGAATATTATTGCGAATATTATTTGGATTTTGGATATTTTCGACGACTTGCGCTATTGAAAATGGATGCTGATGATTTTCTATCTAACGACCCTGGCTCACTCTTGGACTCCGTACCCGCTTTAAACGTTTACCCTGGCATTTCTTCGGATAATGAACCCGTTTTACATGACGACTCGCGCGTGAACATGGACTTCCCGATGTTGCCTAGTAAATCTATGCATTACATGCAGTATTTAAGCTGGGCAAGATATGACAATATAACTCCACCTGCTCAGTTTTTAGACCACGTTTTATTATCTTACGAAAACGAATAATTTTACAAATAAATCATTTATTTTAAAGTGTTGAAGTTTTTTTTAGTTTTTTCTTATATAATCAATTTGATACAAAACTTCCTATATATGTGTTTTCTACGTACTGTAAGCTACTCCATAAAATCAAAAATAGTGCAATATTTTTATGTTCATGTTCAAGCCCAAACGCCATACAAAGTGGTCGAAGTCCTTTAAAATATGAAATTAATAAAAGAAAATTAGGATTATTCTAAAATTGCTTTACTAATGGTGCGAATTGCTGAAACGATTTTTAACTGATTACGATATTTTAAAACTTTTTAGATATTTTCTGCAAATTAAATAATTTAATCTTTCTTTATAATATTAGTATAGATAGTATTTAGGTCGGATGGAGGACCAAAGGGCGTCCGCACCCCTTCGGTCTTCCATCCTACTGACGCACGGCGGCGAGTGGATCGCTACTGCATTTTGTATACTATAGCTTTACTTAGGTCTAGTACAAACATACATAGAGCTACTATATCGATAAACAGTACAGGTGAAATTGGAATTTCAGCTCTTGGTGATATACTGAGAGTTGATAATCCAACGAAGTGCTTGAAGTTTCATGAAGTTGTAACAAAAAGTGCATCTTATACAGTAACTTTAACTTTGAAAGGCGATTCTTTTATAAAAGCTTTCTGTAAAACATCTAGACGGCATTAAAATAAGGTAAAAACGTAAATCTAGTGTGTGTGTGTGCAATTTATTGATGCACATATTAGCTCATTCTGTATTTTTAACACGCTTTTATTAGCTTGACCTGTATGTATGTATGTATGTATGTATGTATGTATGTAACGGAATCTTTTAACTTCATTTTCACCTACTTCCAGCAGTCTGATTAACTTGAAAATTTGCACAGGGGTCAAGGGCCGATGACAATACAATAATCTCATAACTTTATATCAAAATCCTCCTCTAAGGGGGTGGAAAAGGGGTGAAAACGTTTGTATGAAAAATCTTATTCCTTGGGTTTATACACTTGAAACTTAGTACGAATATGAGTATAAGTAAATAAAAAAGATGGACATTAATAATTTTTTAAAACTACCCTCCATTGGTAACCTAGACGATGTTAAAGTTTGTACGGGAAAATCATAAAGCGCTAACTGATGAATTTAAAACTCAGTATATACAAATTAGGTCAAATTTAATTAAACCCGTGTTTTTGGGTTTTTCGAAAATCACCCCCCATGTTGATGAAAAGGGGTATTCAAGTTTTAAGGTAAGGTTATCAAACGCTAAACGTAGAAAGCTGACTTTTGGATGGTAGTTGCCGATAATTATGTAGGTGAGAATTAAGAAGGGATTTTGCAAAAATCCACCTCTAAGGGGGTGAAAAGGGGTGAAAACCTTTGTTTGTAAAATCTTATGCCTTGGGTTTATAAATTTGGAACTTGGCAAGAATACGAACGTAAGTAAGTAATAATAAAAAAAAAAGATTGGCATTATTAGTTCTTTAAAACTACCCTCCTCTGGTAATTTAGATGATGTTAAAGTTTGTATGGGAAAATCATAAAGCGCTAACTGATGCACTTGAAACTCAGTATATAGAATTTCGATCAAAAATAAACAAACACGTGTTTTTGGGGTTTTCGAAAATCACCGCCTAACTTGGTGAAAAAGGGTGATTAAGTTTTAAGAGAAGGCTGCTTGCTTCGATAAACCCAAAACTTGGCATAAATAGTTTCCCAATCGAATAAAGGATGCGTAATTATCTATATTTCAAAAATCAACCCCTAGCGGGCGATCATTGGAAAATCAGTTTGTCTACAATAATATTTCGAGTTCGAAGTTAGAAACACGCGAATTCGCGGGCGGAGTGCTAGTAAAAATATATTTAGATTGATAATTTGAAAATTGAAAATAATGAAATGTTTAGAATATTTAAAAATTAAAAAAAAAACACAGAAAATTTAGAAAAAAATAAATAAAATAATTAAAATAAAATTTGAAGTAGACACTATAGCTCTGTAATAGTTTGCTGACGGTCACTGCAGCATGTAGAGATTCTAGAACCGTCTGCTGTGATATGATAATAACTTCTACTGAAATAGCTATTTCATGAATTAGGATATGCAACATCTGTAAACTGTACAGCGCAACTTTAACTATTGTCGAGCACTAAATTTTCACTCAATTTTAAATTCACCCAATCCAAAATAAGGTGAGAAACGCGCCGATGGATGAATGGCAAGAGGGTGATTAAAAATGTCATGTCGCTAGCGTCAACCTCAGGGCACCGGGCACACCCTGTTGCATAAGAGCCTTACCCTTCTATCGGACCTCTGGGAGGGTTGACCGTTTAATTGTCCATTACTCGTCGGAACAAAAATGAAAAATGAAACTACAACACAAAGAAAGAGGAGATTGGAGAAAAAAAGACAAAAAAGAATTAAAAAAATTTTAGAACTCTCTAGTGATGAACTGATTGAGAGAAAACAAAAAAGGCGACTGTATATGAAAAATTATCGAGCCTTACAATCGGATGAAGACAGAGCTGCTTGTTTAGAGCACATGCGGCAACATAACGCTGAACTTCGAGCTTCACAATCAGAAGAAGACAGAGCTGTTCGCTTGGAGCGCATGCGGCAACATAATGCTGAACTTCGAGCTTCACAATCAGAAGAAGACAGAGCTGTTCGCTTGGAGCGCATGCGGCAACATAATGCTGAATTTCGAGCTTCACAATCGAAAGAAGACAGAGCTGTTCGCTTGGAGCGCATGCGGCAACATAATACTGAATTTCGAGCTTCACAATCGGAAGAAGACAGAGCTGTTCGCTTGGAGCGCATGCGGCAACATAATGCTGAATTTCGAGCTTCACAATCGGAAGAAGACAGAGCTGTTCGCTTGGAGCGCATGCGGCAACATAATGCTGAATTTCGAGCTTCACAATCGGAAGAAGACAGAGCTGTTCGCTTGGAGCGCATGCGCCAACATAATGCTGAACTTCGAGCTTCACAATCCGAAGAAGATAAAGCTGCTCGCTTAGAACATATGCGTCGGCATAATAGAGAAACTAGAGAATTACATACGGCGAGTAAAACAGCTTTCATACAGGCAATTAACACGTTTTGTGATAGGGCTTGTGAAATTTGCACTAAACGTTGTTATACACATCAAATTTCGAAATGGACAGTAAACATTACTATAGCACCTTATTTGCCTGATGAACTTAAACATAAAAATTGCTTGATCGTTTGTAGTCGCTGCAAAGCTCATTTAAATTCAAAGAAAAAGACTGCGCCACCTAAATCGTATTGGAATAATCTTGACCCAGGACCTATTCCAGAAGTTATTACAAACCTGTCACAGGCTGAACAGCGATTAATTTCGCGAATTATTCCCTTCATTAAAATCATCAAGTTGAGTGGCGTGTTTGGACAATTTAGTTTCCGAGGCCAGGCGGTACTGTTTGCTCAAGATGTCTTTGAAGTTACCGAAAATCTTCCTAAAATGCTTCCAAGAAACTCAAATAATACTGGCATAGTCGTCGTTACGGAGCGTCTTGAAAATATTAATGTAACGCGACAGTTTTCGATATTTAGACAAAAAGTATATGATGCATTGCATTGGTTAGTGGCAAACAATCCTCTGTATAAAGATGTCACTATCGATAATGACGTAGCGATTAATGAAGAAGATATAATAAGAGTAGAAGAAGTTCCGTCCCAAAATGTTGATGAAACCAATGAGGGACCCACAGAGAATAATAGTGCTTACATGAGGATTAATGATTCATCAAGAATTTTACGTGCTTCATGGCATCAGGCTAATGAACATATATTTATGTCCGGGTTTGCCGGTGTACAATGTTGTGCGATGGTGTTGGCAAACATTGTACGAGCTTCTATTCTTCTACCACAATGTTGGTCAACAAATATTCTTAATTTGAATATGATTGCAGGTGATCAAATCTACGCAAATATCAGATTTCAAACGGAGAGAAATTTCGCGGCTTATCCTATCCAAAATGATGGACATTTGCTCGTACGAAATTTTAACGTTATTAAAGATGATCTGGTTATATACAACAAAAGATTTGAAATAAGTTTTGATGATGAACCAAGCTTATTCGGAAGCTTAAATGACCAAATAAATCAATCGAACTTTGGACTTACACTCCGGCAAGCTTTCGTAGAACTTTTTACGAACCATAATGCAGGCATATTGATATCAGAAGGAAAATCATTTGGAGTAATGTATTATAACAATAAATATTACTTCAGTGATTCTCATTCATGTGGTCCAAAAGGTGCAAAAGCGAAAGATAACGGAAGAGCTTGTATTATTGAGTGCGATAATTTAGACGAATTCGTGAGGATATGCAAACGTACAACAAGTAACAAAAATGTTCAATTTACAATTGACTACATCGATGTTGAAGTTTTTGACATACAGGACTCTGTGGAGCCAGAAAATCAAACACATCCAAGTACTGAAAGAGTATTAACTCTCACAGCTCCTACTTTACAGGGACCGACAAGTCAAACGATTCCACTGCAAACGTCGGTAATGGCACCTATTGATGTTATGCAACCCAATGTAGAAGATGAAATACAAGTTTCACGCAACCTCAATGAAATTACCCGCAAAACGACTGATAATATTGTAAATGTAACTCATGAACTAAAAGCAGAAGAATTTGCCTGGTTCTTTCTATTTCCGTTCGGGAAAAACGGGCTTAACGAACCAAGGCCAGTACATATAACACCACTAGATTACTTTCAGTATAGAATTTTAGGAAGTGACACTAGATTTCAACGCAATGATTATCTTTTTTATGCATTATCGTTCTTTGAATATCATCGAGTAAAAAGTACTATATCAGCATGTGGGAAAAAAATTTGTAATCAAGATGGAGTAGTCGAAGATATTCATCTTTATGTAAAAAATTTGAGAGGATCTGCAGCTTATTGGAGATCAGCTTTGAATGAGCTTCTGGCCCAAATTAGATGTTTAGGGCCTCCAACATACTTCTTAACTTTTAGCTCAAATGATCTCAACTGGTTAGATTTACGAAAGGCCTTACTAATAGCTGATAGTAGACCTGATGTAGATCCAAGTACGCTCGATATTTATGAAACACAAAACCTTATAGAAAAATACCCAGTAATATTGAGCCGACAATTTATGGTTAGAGTTAATGCGTTATTAAAATATATCAAAAAGAATCCAGAGATTTTTGGAGGAAGAGTAAAAGATTATTGGTGGCGTATCGAATTTCAACGTCGGGGTAGTCCGCATCTTCATACGGTAATATGGATAGAGAATCATCCAGAGTTTGATACAGAGGAAGGAAAACTTCTTATTGATCGTAACTGTTCCTGTAAAATGGTTACAGTAGAAGATCCAGAACTTCATGAGCTGGTTAAAAAATGTCAAATTCATCGACATACAGAAACTTGTACAAAAAATAATACTTCTGTAAGATGTAGATTTAACTTTCCACGGCAAGAATGCAATGAGACTCGGATAGTTTCTCATTCTTCAGATGATTTTATTCGTAATGGAGGAAGGATTTGCTTACTTAAGCGACGAAAAGAAGATGCTTGGGTAAATAATTATCATCCAGATTTGTTGAAACTGTGGGAAGGTAATATGGACATTCAGCCATGCGGTTCAAATGAAGCGATAGCATACTATATCGCAAAATACCTATCAAAAGGAGAACCTGAAGGTGTAGATACTGGAATAGCACAAGCAATTCAACAAATACAACGTGAAGAGTCTGATATTTCACGCAAACTCTTTCGTATTTGTATGAAAATTCTTCATGAACGACAAGTATCAGCTGCTGAATGTGCGTATCGCCTATGTCATCTCCCGTTACGTGATAGTTCACGAAGTTGTGTTTTCCTTAACACCAGAAAGCCAGAACAGCGTTATAGAGTATTGCAATTTGACAAAACAGGTCATGCCACTGGCTACTATAGTAATATCTTTGAAAGATATGAAAAACGTCCTTTGAATCATTCTAATTATGATTTTTCTAATATGAGTCTTACGGAATTCGCAATGTTATTCGAACCGTTCTATGACAAGAAAAGAAACGAAACAGAAGAAAGTGCTGATCATGATGCTTATGAAGTTCAGTCAAACGTACGTCGCCAACTAATTACGCTATCAGATAACAGTAAAATGGCTGTGAGAAATGTTTCTGCAGTCGTAAGAGTGCCATACTTTATAGCATCATCTGATCCAGAAAACTTTTTCTACAGTTTACTACTTCAATATATGCCGTATCGATCGGAAACTGAATTACTCGAAGGATTTGATAATGCAAAAGATGCTTTTTTAGCTCGAGAAAATCAACTAAAGGCAATGAGTAGACACATGCGCCAACATCGAGAGCGTGATCAACAGCTTGAAAATGCATTTAACCAAGTCCATGCGTTTGAAATTTTGGAGCATCCAGAAATACTGAATCTTGAAGGCGAAGAAGAAGAATTGCCTGAAATAAATATGAGCAATGAAGAATTCCAAAGAGCACAACAAGCTATGAATATTGATCAAAGGCAACTCTTCATTTTCATTACAGAGAGTATAAAAAACCAACTTAATGGCGATCAAACGCGTGAAAGAATTTTCATAACTGGTGGAGCAGGAACTGGGAAAACTTTCCTGTTTAATTTGCTGAAAAATCAAGTAAATCGGTGTTATGGAAAATCGGCAGTGAGAGTTGGTGCCCTCACTGGAGTTGCAGCACGATTAGTCGGTGGATCTACATTACATCGTCTACTAAAATTACCTGTGCAGAAAGATGGGGTCATTGTTAATATGCCCCTTTTAACAGGTAATTATTTAAGAGTAATGCGTCAACAATGGCAACATGTTGAATTTTTGTTCATAGACGAAATTTCTATGGTACCTTATGAGATGCTTTGCATGATTGACTCTCGTCTGCGTCAGCTGAAAAATCCAAACACATTTTTTGGAGGAATTAATGTTTTATTATTTGGTGACTTAATGCAACTACCTCCAGTACGAGGACATCAAGTTTTTCAACAACCAGAGCATATGAAACCAGCTACACATTTATGGCGGCTCTTCAAGCTGGTTGAACTGAAACAAAACATGCGTCAACAAGGAGACACGACATTCATTGATATACTGAACGCTTTGAGGATTGGTGAATTAACATCTCAGCATCTCGAAATACTTCTAGAAAAAGTTTTGACAGATGCTAGCAACGAATTTTCAATTGAGAAAGCGTTAAGAATATACCCAACAAATGATCAAGTAACTAAGCACAATGATAAAGTTCTTCAATACTTTGAGACCAAAGGAACAAATATTTATACAATAAAGGCACAAGATCAACTTATTGATGCTACACGAAATTTAGGTAATAAAAATGTGGAATCTGTTATACCTGATGATATTAATAAGACGGGAGGTCTTCCTAAGATCTTGAAAATTTTCGTGGGGGCTAAAGTAATGTTGAGATCAAATATTGACGTGGCAAAAGGTTTAGTTAATGGCAATATGGGTATTATTACTGAAATTATCTGGCCACATTTCCGACGTGATCAATTATATGATTCAGACATACCATCAGTCCGTATCGACTTTGGTCAGGATGGTATACATCTAATTAAGCCAATATCGATACAGTTTCCAGCTAAATTTAGCTATGGTACTGCTGAAAGACGAATGTTGCCGATAATTCTGAGTTGGGCATCTACTGTGCACAAAATGCAAGGTTGTACAGTAGATAATGCAGTTATTTATTTGGGTTCTCGTTTGTTTGCTGCTGGACAAGCTTATGTAGCTCTAAGTCGCGCCAGGTCACTAAATGGAATTCGGATAGAAGAACTTGATTGCTCAAAATTATCAGGGAAAGTTCATTGCAATAGAGATGCGTTAGATGAAATGGAAAGATTGCGTAAACAGGAATGAAGCAAACTTAGACCTATTGTGTTATATATAATATATCAAAAATCGAAGCATTTGGCTATAAGTTTTTTCTTTTATTGTCGTCTTGAGACTAAAAATACAGAAAATAAATTATAGTTTAAAAAAAACTAAAAAAACACGCTTTAATAGCAAACGAACTAAAAAGTAGAAAATAATTTTTAAGTATAAGAGAGTTTGTGTTACTGAAATATAAAATCCAACAATCAATTATCATAATGAATTTAGAATAAGATTAATATAAATATTAAGATATTAACATATATTCAAATAAAGTGAAAAAGCGTGGGGTGCTTAATAATATTTTTATAATAATTCTGATATTGCAAACAGTAACTAATAAAATGATCATCACATTCGATATCAAGCACCCCACGATTTTTCACTTTATTTGAATATATGTTAATATCTTAATATTTATATTAATCTTATTCTAAATTCATTATGATAATTGATTGTTGGATTTTATATTTCAGTAACACAAACTCTCTTATACTTAAAAATTATTTTCTACTTTTTAGTTCGTTTGCTATTAAAGCGTGTTTTTTTAGTTTTTTTTAAACTATATTATTTTATTTATACCGTCAAACAGTACCATGATTAAAACGGTTTTTTTTATGAAATGATAAGAAATCTTTCTACATTCTGTCATTTTGTCTTCTTTAATCGACAAAATCCTTTTCTATTGTGCCATGCTACGAGTGCTGTGGGTCTAAAACGGACACTTAGTGAATTCCTAGCAAAATCACGAGCAATTTTCCTTTGATTTTTTAAAAACGAAACATGCACGTATTTTGAGGGTCATTTCACGATTCCACATTTAGAACTGTCAAAGAAATGAATTGTAGTGAATTGTGATTTAGTGATAATTATAGGATTTTTTGGTAAAAGCTTTTTTTTTACGTGGTAAAATCATCAAATGAGTCCTCCCACCCAGGGCAGAGCGGGGGGACTGTCGGACTCGTACTGACTAAAATCCACGGTGTCCTTCAATAACCCTTTACGTTCCGGGGTCACGGTAATTCGTACAGTCCCGCGACCCAACTTGAATAGCCTGTATAAAAAGATAACTAACAAAAGTTAATTTTGTTTAATAAGTCAGAATTTAAAAAAAAGAACAAAAATAAATTTAACCCGTGGAGCGAAAAACTTAGTAACAATTAAAAAAAAAACGACGGTTTGCACTCTGGGAGTGCCGGCAGAAGTGAAAACTTTAATAGTAATAAACACACACGAACATTCGCGAGAGCGCTCTGCGCCGTCTTACGAATTTTCGATTAGGTCACGTGTCCTGGCGCGAGTTTAACATTTTTTACTCATTCCAAAAAAAGTGCACAACGCCGCTAAAGAAGTTTTCACTTCAAAAAAAGAAACGCAGGCGGTAATTGTATGAAAATTGGCCTAGTTAAAGGAGTGCACTTCTTTTTTTTATTCAAATGAATCATTTGTTTTGTTAACAAAAAATCGCATTATTTACTCTCACAAAAATCTTATTATTTAATCTCACTTATTGAGATTTTCTGTGCAAATAAACGATTATTCTCTTCTATTTATTCTATTCTATTCAACTTATTGGATCCTATGGAAAACTGGCGCGCGTCCGTTCGCCGCCCGTTCTCCACGGATCTGACGCAAAGCTGAACCGTTCGACGCGCCGCCGCGCCGTGACGGCAGTTTATTATACGTATACACTTTTTAGGGCTCCGTAGCCAAATGGCAAAAAACGGAATCCTTATAGATTCGTCATGTCTGTCTGTCCGTCTCTATGTCACTTTTTTCGAAAGTATAAGAGCTATCTTGTTGAAACTTGGTAGGTATTATGTGTTTCCCATACTTAGAATTGAAACTCAAAGGTCAATTAAAAGGTCTTTAAAAATGATATTGAGGTTACTAATATCATTTTTTTCTAAACTGAACAGTTTGCGCGAGAGACGCTTCCAAAGTGGTAAAATGTGTGTGTGTCCGTCCCCCTGTAACTTCTAAAATAAGAGAAACTACCATGCAAACTTTCAGTGCAAATTGGATTGAACGAGATCAAGTAATTCGTTTTTTTTTAATACGTCATAAATCGTAAACCGTAATTTACCTTTCATTCAATCAACTCAAATATAAAACAAACTTACAAAGAACTACAAGAACTTTTATATTATGATGATACTTGCTGCTACGGGTTCATGGGCGCGTCCGACTCGCACATGGCCGCTTTTATTGTGTGTGTGTGGCGTCTCGCTGTACAATATGGATGAGGTATGTGGTGCTTGGGAACAGTTTTATTGATTAATAGTTGAACTAAGTAGTTTATTTACGGAGACCTCTCGCGCCCGGCATTGGTCGAGACCATGCTGCGGGGCGAGACGGAGTGGGAAGCGGTCGCCTCCTTCTGCGAAGCAGTCATGCTCGTGAAGGAGGAGACCGCCCTCCCTCCACCCCAGCCGCAGTGGTAGACGCCCACGGCGTCGGACGTCGCAAGACGATCTCCGGCCACCGTAGGCGCGGGCATGCGGGCAGCGAGTAATGGGCGACTCGCTGTCCGACCATGGACCATGCCCGGGTCGACGGCGCGTTGTGTACCACGCGCGCCTCAAAGAGTGTCAGCATAGTGACGGGGCCTGTAGAGGGCCAAAGCCTGCCGGAGTCGCGGGACTAACGAATTATCGTGACCAGTGTTGCCAGTCGGGGCTTGTCAGAAGTTACCTAAAATATAAAAAATGTAACCTTTTTTGTACAAAAAGTAACCTTTAATTTTTTTTTTTACTGGAAAAGTTTTAAAAGTTAAAAGAATGCTAGAACATAATATTATTTGCAAGTAAGGGCGAAGTATATTATTATACCATGGACTAAACAACAAGTAGCGACCACAGACGATGTAGCGACTATCGCGGCGGCGGCGGCGGGCGGCGGGGGGTGGCTTGCAACGAAACGAACAGCACCGAATGAATCCGATTCGTCGAGTGAGTAAGCGGGATACAAGTGGTGTAAGTGTGAAAGAGAAAGAGTATAACGTGTGTTATGTTCGACAAATTCTAATGCGTTCCGTTTCACCTTGCTTGTTTATAAGTAAGAAATTATAAGTTAATTTTACAAATTCCGAAAAATCACCTAAAAGTAACCTTTTCATTAGTGTAACCTAAAAGTAACCCTAGCAGTTCAAAAATCACCTAAAAGGTTACAAACCTTAACCTTCTAGCAACGCTGATCGTGACCCCGGTACGTATAGGGCTATTGAAGGACACCGTGGATTTTAGTCAGTCAAGTCTGACAGTCCCTCCCGGCCTGCCCTGGGTGGGAGGACTTATTTGATGATTTTACCACGATAAAACAAAAAAAAAGGCATTTATTTAACTAATTATGAACACACAATATACAACACGAAGCCAAAAGGACAGGACATCATACAGGACTAATCTTACTTTTTTTATTGCTTGTTTTGTTTTTGTTGTATTACTTTTTATTTTATTTAATTTTCGGAATTCATAACCGAAAAATTCTTTACAGATTTGGAAAGCTATAATATTATCACCGACAGTGAAAAGTTAATTTTCGACCACTGCCGTGGGCACAAAACTACTAATTAAAAACCCGACTACCACGGCTATTACTCGCTCAAATGAATATTGTTCTTGTTTTATACTTTTCAGTGCACGATTTTTTCGTAGTAGGCGTTTTGGCGTTATTTGATATAATAATAAAATCAAAATAGCGAGTGAATTTCAAGCCTTTTCATTTGATACCCATGCCATGTTGACAGGCAAAAGGTTGTTAGAAACAGGCAAAGTAGAAAAAAGCTATATAATGTACACATACATATATTTCAAATGTGCTCATCAAGCCCTTTAATTTGACACCCATGTTGATACTGTGTGTTTCTTTTTTCAGTTACGACTTTACATCCCCTAGAGGGCGCCATATTGGATTTGGTGGCACGTCATCTACCCTATAACCAGCGGACAACTGAGACGCTTCTAACGACACCTCGTTTGTCATGTAATAATAAGGAGTTTAGAAGTTATGAGGGAACAAACAAACATACATACATACAAACACATACATACCGGTGAAAATCATAACCATCCTTTTGACTTTGCCGTAGTCGTGTAAAAAAAGAGTAATCAAGTACCACTCCACCAAAACTGTAATTACTGGGCTTTCCACCTCACTACATTATTTACACCCATCAAAGAGTTTTAATAACTGCATGGTGGGGGCACTCCGCCCGCGGGGCCCCGGGGCCCTGCGGAGACCAGAGATTGAATTAATATTGGCAGCCTCTCCATGTACAGGCTTGCACAAAATGCAGTGAACATTTTGGATTTTTTATAATCCATTTTTCTATATTTATTTATTTATTTATTTATTTATTTATTTCATGGAGGACTTACAGCTAACAAAATCATAACGACATACAAAGATGGGATCTTTAATTTTTTTTTATTTCGATTGCTTTTTGCAATTAATAAATGCTTGTATGATCTACAAGTTTGTTATTGTTTAGGACTGTTCTGTTAAAATGTTTGTAAACACAACTACTATACGGAAGAAATGTGCAACGTTGAAATTAAAAGATGGATTTTACAAAAAGAATTTATATTTTCCTAAAACCACTCCTTATTGTGGAGTTTTCAAGTCAATCGTAACAATAAAGACTTCTTCATAGTATGAATTATATTCATGAGTTCGTTTGCCAAAAGCTTTCAAAAACTTATTTCACATACAATTAAAAACTCATTTTATAAGCTTTTATTTAGTTTCACCTGTTCCGTTGTCTGTAGTCAAATCTTGCAAGTTAAATTTGATCCACTTCCCGGTTTCCGATTGAGCTGAAATTTTGCACGTACATGTATATCGCGTGACAATGCAATATTATGATTAAATGGAGCTGATCTGATGATGGAGTTGGAAGATACGTTAGGAACTCTGTAATGAAACATCGAATTTAGACTCGTTTGATTCGTCTTGACGAGTACTTTGTCTATCGTAAGTATATTTTTAAGAATAAAAGCCTACTTTTAGAAGGAACATAGTTTTTTAAATGAGTAACTTGTTTAATTTATGTCTGATGTCAAAACCTTTCTGTCATCGACAGTACGGATTGTATCCTTTGATTGCGCTGGCCAGTGAATTAGTACGGGAGCCATATGAAATGTACTTTTGAAAGCAAACCTTATATTAAAGTATGTAACGGGGATTATTGTCGGCACATCTTTGTGTAGGTATATGTATAAAGTAGAAATTAAATACAGTACAGGGTGATTTTGGTGTTTGGTTTCTGAAAGGAAATATCTGTAAAAAAAAACCAAAATAGTTTTCATTAATCGACTTCAACAAAAGGAGGAGGATCTCAATTCGAATATATATATTTTTTAATATTTGTTACCTGTTAACTTACGTCTGGGTACATTGTGTTGTAGGGCAACAGTGTATAAGACGGGGATGCGAGGTATGATGGGAAATCACACACTTAAACAAAACACTAACGTAGCACAAGCGCCACCAGAACGTCATTTGCACGCGGAAATTAACAAATGGCGTCCTGTTGGCGCTTGCGCTACGTTAGTATTTTTTTAAGTATGCCTAAAGAGTGTATGTCCCCATTATACCTCGCGTCCCCTCTTATACACTGTTATTGTATGTATTTGACAAGAATTTGTGTAGTTTACAAAAAAAAAAAACTTTAAATAATATACCACACCGACACACATTCAGAAAAAGTTTGTGATCACTAGAATAAACAGATTTTTTTGTGAATTTTATGAAAAAACAATTAATTTTTTTATTGTTTTATTATTCTAAATCTATATTTTTAAATAAAGAATCTTAAAAGAAGAAGAAGAAATCATAATATAATCAACCGTAACAAAAAAGATTTCGATTTTTCAAAGTCGTAATTTTTTTTTTACATGTGCATATCACATCCACTATAAAACATAAAGAAGAAAGGCAATTCCACTGTATGGTTTGGGACCTTACACCTTAAGAAGATGCTGATTGATACACTGATAGATGTGATTGATATTTATTCATAAAGTATTATTGTATGATAGATGAGTGCACGCGGTATGAATGCTATTCGTGTACTAAATTCACCGGCCCGGCGGGCGCAGGTCAAAGTCAAAGTCAAATCATTTATTTCAATCAGGCCATCAAAGAGGCACTTTCAAACGTCGAATATTAACATTAAAGGAAATGGGGATGGGATGGGATTGATTCTACACCCATTCGCAAGGGTAGGTTTGTATGAAGAAGAATGGGCAAGAAACTCCATACTTACTCTTTTTAAAAATGTTTTACAATATTTTTATATACATCATTTGACATCAATAATGTGAAAGCAATGTACTTTAAATCTAGACTAAATATTATTAAAAAAAAAATGCTGACTTACTTAATGATACAAAACTGTGCTGTGCTTGCACTGTACACTCATCCACACTCCACTCTTAATGGAATCAGTCAGCAATTAGCAACAAAATGATACGTGAAACCTGCACACGAATTAATTCCATCGACTTATGTAACCCCTTCGTGGGGGTGCACGGATTAAAATCCAGTGTTTAGATGTACCTACTTTAAAAAGGAGGTGTAATTTTAATGTTTTTTTACTAGTCGTGAGAATTTGCAGCTGCCAATCATGAGGACATGATTGTGTTCCGTTTAAGCCAGGTCTACCTCCCTCCTTGGCATTTTTTACGGCATATTAACATTTTTATATTAGATCGGATATTATCAGATGGTTCGTCGATTTCTGGTTCACTTCCTTTAATTGAAAAATGTGGTAATTGAACAATTTGTGATAAATTAACGATGCAGATTTTTTTTAAACGTTGCCTCACCCTAGCAATTTCTCCTGTGTCGTGAGTGCGTGTACAAAAATAAAGGTAAATTCAAATACACAAAAGACTCCAGGCCAGGAGCAATTACTTGTAGATCAAACAAATATTTGCTCCGTGCGGGAACCGAACCCGCAACATGCAGTGCAGCAGGCCAATCGCTGAGGCACTGCACCAACCCGTGGGTGTCCGTCGTGGGTTTTTCTCCCCTAGGTATTTCTTGCCCGTATACCTTTCATCTCTTCTTATAACTTCGGAGAAAATATACTGTAGTCTGACTTGGCTAGGTCTGGCTACCGCGTGTAGATATTGCTAAAGTGGCCTTTAACTTGAATAGCTTTCTTTTTATCGTGGTAAAATCATAAAATGAGTCCTCCCACCCAGGGCAGAGCGGGGGGACTGTCACACTCGTACTAACTAAAATTCACGGTGTCCTTCAATAGCCCTTTACGTTCCGGGGTCACGGTAATTCGTACAGTCCTGCGACCCAACTTGAATAGCCTGTATAAAAAGATAGCTAACAAAAGTTAATTTTGTTTAATAAGTCTTTTTTTTTTTAACTTCAATTTATCATTTGTTTTTTTTTGTTGGGCATGCGGGCAGCGAGTAATAGGCGACTCGCTGTCCGACCATGGACCATGCCCGGGTCGACGGCGCGTTGTGTTCCACGCGCGCCTCAAAGAGTGTCAGCATAGCGACGGGGCCTGTAGAGGGCCGAAGCCTGCCGGGGTCGCGGGACCAAGGGATTACCGTGACCCCGGTACGTAAAGGGCTAGTGAAGGACACCGTGGATTTTAGTCAGTACAAGTCTGACAGTCCCTCCCGCCCTGCCCTGGGTGGGAGGACTCATTTGATGATTTTACCACGATAAAAAAAAAAAAAAAAAAAATCATTTGTTTTGTTAACAAAAAATCGAATTATTTAATCTCACATAAATCTTATTATTTAATCTCACTGATTGAGATTTTCTGTGCAAATAAACAATTATTTTATTCTAATTATTCTATTCTATTCAACTTATTGGATCCTATGGAAAACTGGCGCGCGTCCGTCCGCCGCCCGTTCTCCACGGATCTGACGCAAAGCTGAACCGTTCGACGCGCCGCCGCCGCCGCGCCGTGACGGCAGTTTATTATACGTATACACTTTATAGGGCTCCGTAGCCAAATGGCAAAAAACTAACGAGAAAACTACTTTTGAAAGCAAACGAGTACCCATTATATTAATGTATGTAACGGGGATTATTGTCGGCGCGTCTTTGAGTAGGTATATAAAGTCGAAATTAAATACAGTACAGGGTGATTATGGTGTTTGGTTTCTGAAAGGAAAAATCAGTAAAAAAAATCCAAAATAGTTTTTATTAAACGACTTCAACAAAAGGAGGAGGATCTCAATTCGAATGTATTTGTTTATACTTGTTGCCTGTTAACTTACGTCTGGGTACATTGGGTTGTAGGGGAACAGTAAATAAGACGGGGACGCGAGGTATGCTTGGATCACACACTTAAGGCAAACTTAACACAATTGAACGTAGCGCAAGCGCCGACAGGACGCTATTTGTTAATTTCCGCTTGTAAATTACGTTTTGGTGGCGCTTGCGCTACGTTAGTGTTGTTGAACTTTATAGTATAATATACTACCCGACACACATCAAAAAAAAGTTTGTGATCACTAGCATAAGTTGTTTTTTTTTATTAATTTTATGGAAAAACAATTAAACTTTTTTATTGTTTTATCTTTTTTATCTTTATTTTTAAATAAAGAATCTTGAAAGAAGAAGAAGAAATCATAATATAATCTACCGTAACAAAAAAGATTTCGTTTTTTCAAAGTCGCCGTATTTTTTTGAGCATATTACATCAATATTAATATAAATCAATGCCACTTTTCCTTGTAATTTTATAACTCAAGAAAGGACTCACCTATCCAAACCAAATGTTTAGGCTTTGTTCAAACTATTTGGTAGATATTGGTTTGGTGGTTTATGTGAAATTAGCATAAAATCGGTGGAGTGGTTCTTCATTTATCACATTTTTAGGGTTCCGTACGTCTGAATACAAAAACGGAACCCTTATAGGATCACTCGTGTGTCTGTCCGTCCGTCGCTTACAGTCAATTATCTCCGAATCTATTAGACCGATTAAGTTGAAATTTGGTACACATATCAATTCCTGTGACCCAAACACAGAGGTGTGACGTGAGCAGATGAAATCTGTATATGGGGGGTCATTTTTGGGGGGGAAGGGGAAAATTAAAAAAAAAATTCTGAAAACTGCATCGTGTGGCATATCAAATGAAAGGTCTTGTTGAGAAGATCTTAAATATATTTTTTTTGTAATTTTAAAATAAATAGTTTCCAAGTTATTCAAGAAAATAGACGAAAATTGACCATTCCCCCCCCCCCTTATCTCCGAAACTACTGAACCTAAAATTTTGAAAAAAATACAGAAATTAGTTTTCTCCTTATAGATTATATATACCTATAAGAAGTCCATGATATTAAAATAACATGGTAAATCACTCAATATTGTGCGTACCAACTTACATTTTTTTTTAATACGTCATAAATCGTAAACCGCAATTTATCTTTCAAAGTTACAACCAACTTTTATATAATGTTACTTGCTGCTACGGAACCCTTTAAAGGCGAGTCCGACTCGCACTTGGTCGGTTTTTTTTTAACAAATGTATTCAATAAATGGCGGATCATTTTGTTAATGGTGTCATATTGCAACTTTTTTTAGATGGGGATTGTGCTGTCAAATTTAAACTTTTTTCAGTGTTGACAGTACGCATGTTGTTATGTCATTCACTTTATACGTAGCGGAGTATGTACCAGGCCGCTAGTCCACTATAAAATATAAAGAAGAAAGGCAACTCTAAACTCCGGTCTCTATGGAATCAGTCAGCAATTAGCAACAAAATGATACGTGAGACCTGCACACGAATTAAATCCATCGGCTTATGTAACCCCTTCGTGGGGGTGCGCGGATTAAAATCCAGTGTTTTGATGTACCTACTATAAAAAGGAGGCGTAGTTTTATTCATTTATTCATTTATTCACTTAACAATTTACATTGTGTTAGAATTTACAATAAAATATACATAAAAAATTAAATATCAATACATAATAAAACAATACTCGTAATTTTATCAATATCAACCAAGCAAATAATCCAAATCTAGTAGGTACCAATTATATCAAATTAAATTATAATTAATTATTAATCAATAGTTCAATACAAAATAAAACAATACTCGTAATCACAAAAAATAGGCAAACAAGAAAAGATCAAATACATAATATCCTCAATCAAAAGACTGTTTACATGTCCAACCACAAAATCTCAAGAACAACCTTGTCCAAATATCGTGAATTAAACGAAATCAAATGTCAATTTAATCAATATCACCCAAGCAAATAATCCTAATCTAGTACCAATTATATCAAATTAAATGTCAATTTAATCAAAAGTCAATTAAATCAATATTAACTAAGCAAAAAATAATCAAATATAGTACCAATTATATCAAATGTCAATTAAATTAAATGTCAATTAAATAAATGTCAATTAAATCAAATGTCAATTAAATTAATTTAATTAACTGTCAATTAATCTAATGCAATTAAATTAAATATTAATTAAATCAAATGTAAAGTAAACCAAATGTCAATTTAATGAAATGTCAATTAAATTAAAAGTAAAAAAAAAAAAAAAACAAATTTCAAATTACTCAAATGTCAATTAAAAGTATCTAAATGGAATATCAAAAATATGTAAATCACAAAATCATCTGGAGTCATTCGACATCAAATCGGATACAGAATATAAACATTTTTCTAGTAGGAAGGCTTTCAGTTTTGCCTTAAATAAGTTTGTGTTATAAACCAAGGATTTTAGTTCGGTAGGTAGCTTGTTATATAATTCTACTGCCTGGTAACGTGAACAATGCTTTGCTATGTTAAGTTTCGGTACCATTATATTTTTAATAACTTTCCTTCTTGTATTTTCTCTCAGCTGTCTTTCTTTTTGTGATTCATATTGATGTATATATTTTGCAAACTTGCTTAATAAAACTAGTATATATAAACTTGGAACTGTTAGAATGCCTAATTTCTTAAAGTATTCTTTACACGAATCACGCTGTGAAATTTTCACGATGGTTCTGATTGCACGTTTCTGAAGGATGAATGCTCTTTGGCAGTTATAATCATAGCTATTTCCCCAAAACATAATACTGTATCTTAGCCTCGATTCAACCAAAGCATGATAACATCCCTTTAACTGCCTCAAGTCTATTTCATCCCTGAGGCTCCTAAGTGCATAACATGCAGACGATATAGAGGAATCGATAGCGACAAGCTCCTGTTTCCAGTTTAGTTTTGTATCTATTATTATACCTAAGAATTTAACCTCATTAACCAATACTATCTTTTCTCCCTTCAATGCCACATCTATAGTGTCATTGTTACGTGATGTAGTCTTAAATAACATAACATTTGTTTTATTAATATTAATGACTAAATTATTTGCTATAAACCATTTTGAAAGATTATCTAGGCATTGATTCACTTTTGTGGACAATACTTTTAAATCATGCTCTCCGATTATTATGTTCGTATCATCAGCGAAAACAACACACGAAACGTCAGGCTGTGCTGAGTACATGAAATTTAATAAATCGTTAGTAAAGACGATATACAATATTGGACCCAAAATTGAACCTTGAGGCACCCCTCGTCTTATGTTTGTGCACCTTGATTTATGTACTACTTCGTTATTGTTTCCATCAATATCTTTTATTTCAACAAACATTCGTCTATTTTGCAAATAAGATGTCATGAGTTGTAAAGCGTTACCTCTTACGCCATAATGTTCAAGTTTAGCAAGCAATAACTGATGATCAATAGTGTCAAATGCAGAACTTAGGTCAATAAATAGTCCAGCCACTTTCATTTTGTCATTTAGTTTACTAACTACGTCATTAAGGAGAGTGTCTATGGCATCTGAAGTGCCAATACCCTTTTGATAACCAAATTGTCTTAAATGTATTACTTTATTTAGATTCAAATGTACCATCAGTCTGAATTTAAGTAACTTCTCAAAAAGTTTAGACAATGTTGGTAACAAGGATATTGGCCGGTAATTTTTTGGGTCAGTCCTTGTGCCCTTTTTATATATTGGAATTACCTTAGCTAGTTTAAGTTGATCAGGAAAAACGGATTCTTTAAAACATTTATTAAAAAAATTTGAAAGAGGCTGTGCTAAAAATTCAATGTTTTCCTTAATAATTGTTATCGGTATATCGTCATATCCGCAAGATTTTTTGCTAGCCATGTGACACACAATCTTTTTTATCTCAATTGGTGTGGTCGGCTCGAAAGACAAGTTACTTCCAACTCTCACCGTTGTATCTTTCAAAAAGGTCATAGCAGTGTCTTTGTTAAGCGTCAATGATGATTTAAAAACGAAGCTATCAACGAATGTATCAGCAATATCTTGGGAATCATGTATAACTTTGTTGTCTATGGTTAGGACAAGTTTTTTCCTAAGTTTATTTTTTGTTTTCTTTGTATGTTCATTTACTAATTTCCATGTCTCTTTAGGTAAGTTTTTAGCTGTACTAAGATGAGCTGATATGGCTAACTTTTTAGCTTGCTTTATGACTCTTCTATAAATTCGGATATAGTTAATTTTATAATTGAAGATACTACCGTTTTTTGGAGTGCCACAACATAAAACTCTTTTCATTTTACTTGACACTTTGATACCCTTTGTTACCCATTTTATGCCCTTATTTTTCAAAGGCTTTATTTTTATGGACTTCTGTGGGTAACAGGTACGAAACATTTTACTGAAAGTGTCTAAAAAATTATTTAATCCCAGATTACCCATGTCTATATTCGAAATGCTCTTTTTAAACGCATCATTATTTTGTGTATTGAATAATCTTTTTTTAATTGTTATGGTACACTCTCTGCTATTTGTCTTCTCATTGATTATATCAAGAACCATATCACAAAAAAGTCCGCCATGACCATCAGCTAATCCATTGTGATCAACCCAACAACGCTCTATACAATCCTGATCCACATTTGTTATAATATTGTCAATACAAGAGTGTGATTTATTTCGAATGTAGGTAGGAGCTTTTATTAGGTACCTAAAATTATAGCACCTCAATAAACTTATAAACTCAGAAGTTTTTTTATTTTCAACCAGAACGTCAATATTAAAGTCGCCACATATTAAGCACTTCCTATCAAGAAATTGTTCTAACAGTTTTTCTAAACTGCACATGAAACTTTCCAAATTTTTTTCAATTGGACTTCTGTAACAACAAAAAATATGTAACCCAGTTTCAAGATCTTTAACACCACATATTTCAAAACTTTCTGATCTGTATAACTTTTTAATTGCGTCAATGTTTTCGCATTGTTTACTGTTACGTGCCAGAATCAGGCTACCCCCCCTCTTTTTGTTCATCCTTGTGTTGTATGATGCTAAATTATAGTTGGACATATAAAAGACATTTGCCGATTTGTCATTTAGGAAATGCTCTGAAATGCACAAGTAATCCAAATCATATTCATTCGATTCAATATACAATTCAAGTTCTGTTTTTTTATTACTTATGCCACATACATTTTGATGAAATATTTTAAGACAGTTTGTTTTCGACAGTAAAGGAACTAAGGCATTTTTGTGTAGCATGTTTCGAAGTGAATCTCTTTTAGTCACGAAAAAGATCATTATCATCGGTGATGACTGACAAGGTATTTAATTTTGTTTGTGTGGCAGAATTGACCAACACTTTTGGTGGCGCAGTTCTGTTCCCGTCAGTGTCGAAACTGAAGTCTGTTTGTGTGTAAACATTCCTACATTGTACATTATTCAAATAATCTTGTCTCTTAATCATATCTTGCACATAATTTAAATATTTTGTTTTATATTTTATACTCAGTATTTCCTTGTGTATTAATCGGCATGCAATCAACTTATTAAAATAACCGTTTGTGTTAGTATAATAATCATTGTCCAGTGATATGAAATTTGAATTTTTACAATTTTTACAAACTAATTTCAACATGTAATTCAATTTAGAAACATTTAAAAATTTATTGTGATAGACCTTACTAACTAAAATATTTGTTGTTGAAATGTTGTGCAGGGTGTAATGCAGAGCACTTATTACACTTAACGGATTATTATCATTAGAGCCCGCCATTATTAAAATAAAGTCAGATTTTGTAAAATCTTTACACATAGATAAACATGAATTTACTATTTGATTTAGAGGTGCGTTTGGTTTAATTACTGACATTACACTAAAAGATTCTCCCAACATATTATGTAATTTTTCTCGCATACCGTAGCCAGTTTGATCGGCGAATATCGCAATTCTGTTCTTTGGTGCGGGTAGTGTTACCTGTCGAAGCTCACAGGACTGATTCTCCACATGCAATTCTGCGTTTTCTTTTGTTAAACCTACTAGGTGAATTGATGTTGACGTAACATTATTATGTTTTCCATTTGCTTTCACATCTAGGAATGTAGTTGATGGTTTTTTATTTTGCAGTTCGACGTATGATAAGTTTGATATGTCCTGTATAAAACAACTATTCAGATCCCCGTTATTTCTTATGGGTGACGACAGTTCTGTCCCTACTATCGAAGACTCGTGTGTTGTGAAAACATCTAACTTATTATTTGGGCTTATGGTCGATAAGGCATGCAGGGTAAAATCTCTTGAAGAAGTTCTTGGAAACCCTGTTTTCATTGTTATTGTTCTGTAGCGCCTTTGATACTGAGGTGAATAGAACTTCATAGGTGTTTCTGTAGGTTTGTTTGAAGCTAATCCCTCAATTCCAACTGATTTAAAAAACTTTATTTTATTCTCATAACAACGATTTTTTTCTTTTAAAGTGGTATTTTCGATGTTCAAGCTATCTATTTCGTTGTTTGCCGATTTTAATTCAAGTTTTAGTTTGTTTATTTCTTCCTTCATTGTGGCGATATCATCACTAAATTCGTTGTTTTGGTTAGGTAAACTATGATATGAGACATCGAGGTCTAGTTCAGTATCGCTGACATGTAAACAATGTTTTATTCTTTTTCGTTGAGTCACATTTGTAAGTTCTTCCATATTGCTGTATGTTTATTGTTCCGAAAGTTCCTAACAATAATACACAAATACAAAAAGTGCTGGGCGCCGCAGGATTTGAACCAGCGTCTCGCTGATCGTCAGTCGTAACTCTCCTGAGTTAGCTAACCGTACATTCATTCATTCATTTATTCACTTAACAATTTACATTGTGTTAGAATTTACAATAAAATATACATAAAAAATTAAATATCAATACATAATAAAACAATACTCGTAATTTTATCAATATCAACCAAGCAAATAATCCAAATCTAGTAGGTACCAATTATATCAAATTAAATTATAATTAATTATTAATCAATAGTTCAATACAAAATAAAACAATACTCGTAATCACAAAAAATAGGCAAACAAGAAAAGAACAAATACATAATATCCTCAATCAAAAGACTGTTTACATGTCCAACCATAAAATCTCAAGAACAACCTTGTCCAAATATCGTGAATTAAACGAAATCAAATGTCAATTTAATCAATATCACCCAAGCAAATAATCCTAATCTAGTACCAATTATATCAAATTAAATGTCAATTTAATCAAAAGTCAATTAAATCAATATTAACTAAGCAAAAAATTATCAAATATAGTACCAATTATATCAAATGTCAATTAAATTAAATGTCAATTAAATCAAATGTCAATTAAATTAAATGTAAATTAAATCAAATGTCAACTAAATCAAATGTCAATTAATTAACTGTCAATTAATCTAATGCAATTAAATTAAATATTAATTAAATCAAATGTAAACCAAATGTCAATTTAATGAAATGTCAATTAACAAATTTCAAATTACTCAAATGTCAATTATAAGTACCTAAATGGAATATCAAAAATATGTAAATCACAAAATCATCTGGAGTCATTCGACATCAAATCGGATACAGAATATAAACATTTTTCTAGTAGGAAGGCTTTCAGTTTTGCCTTAAATAAGTTTGTGTTATAAACCAAGGATTTTAGTTCGGTAGGTAGCTTGTTATATAATTCTACTGCCTGGTAACGTGAACAATGCTTTGCTATGTTAAGTTTCGGTACCATTATATTTTTAATAACTTTCCTTCTTGTATTTTCTCTCAGCTGTCTTTCTTTTTGTGATTCATATTGATGTATATATTTTGCAAACTTGCTTAATAAAACTAGTATATATAAACTTGGAACTGTTAGAATGCCTAATTTCTTAAAGTATTCTTTACACGAATCACGCTGTGAAATTTTCACGATGGTTCTGATTGCACGTTTCTGAAGGATGAATGCTCTTTGGCAGTTATAATCATAGCTATTTCCCCAAAACATAATACTGTATCTTAGCCTCGATTCAACCAAAGCATGATAACATCCCTTTAACTGCCTCAAGTCTATTTCATCCCTGAGGCTCCTAAGTGCATAAAATGCAGACGATATAGAAGAATCGATAGCGGCAAGCTCCTGTTTCCAGTTTAGTTTTGTATCTATTATTATACCTAAGAATTTAACCTCATTAACCAATACTATCTTTTCTCCCTTCAATGCCACATCTATAGTGTCATTGTTACGTGATGTAGTCTTAAATAACATAACATTTGTTTTATTAATATTAATGACTAAATTATTTGCTGTAAACCATTTTGAAAGATTATCTAGGCATTGATTCACTTTTGTGGACAATACTTTTAAATCATGCTCTCCGATTATTATGTTCGTATCATCAGCGAAAACAACACACGAAACGTCAGGCTGTGCTGAGTACATGAAATTTAATAAATCGTTAGTAAAGACGATATACAATATTGGACCCAAAATTGAACCTTGAGGCACCCCTCGTCTTATGTTTGTGCACCTTGATTTATGTACTACTTCGTGATTGTTTCCATCAATATCTTTTATTTCAACAAACATTCGTCTATTTTGCAAATAAGATGTCATGAGTTGTAAAGCGTCACCTCTTAAGCCATAATGTTCAAGTTTAGCAAGCAATAACTGATGATCAATAGTGTCAAATGCAGAACTTAGGTCAATAAATAGTCCAGCCACTTTCATTTTGTCATTTAGTTTACTAACTACGTCATTAAGGAGAGTGTCTATGGCATCTGAAGTGCCAATACCCTTTTGATAACCAAATTGTCTTAAATGTATTACTTTATTTAGATTCAAATGTACCATCACTCTGAATTTAAGTAACTTCTCAAAAAGTTTAGACAATGTTGGTAACAAGGATATTGGCCGGTAATTTTTTGGGTCAGTCTTTGTGCCCTTTTTATATATTGGAATTACCTTAGCTAGTTTAAGTTGATCAGGAAAAACAGATTCTTTAAAACATTTATTAAAAAAATTTGAAAGAGGCTGTGCTAAAAATTCAATGTTTTCCTTAATAATTGTTATCGGTATATCGTCATATCCGCAAGATTTTTTGCTAGCCATGTGACACACAATCTTTTTTATCTCAATTGGTGTGGTCGGCTCGAAAGACAAGTTACTTCCAACTCTCACCGTTGTATCTTTCAAAAAGGTCATAGCAGTGTCTTTGTTAAGCGTCAATGATGATTTAAAAACGAAGCTATCAACGAATGTATCAGCAATATCTTGGGAATCATGTATAACTTTGTTGTCTATGGTTAGGACAAGTTTTTTCCTAAGTTTATTTTTTGTTTTCTTTGTATGTTCATTTACTAATTTCCATGTCTCTTTAGGTAAGTTTTTAGCTGTACTAAGATGAGCTGATATGGCTAACTTTTTAGCTTGCTTTATGACTCTTCTAAACATTCTTCTACAGTTAATTAGGAAGGTCAATTTGTGAGCCACTCGCCATGCAATCCGTACCGACTGACCGACACTGTTTTATCGACTCATTAGTGATTGAAGCTTAAACTAGATGTCACTAATTGCAACCTGTCCATGATTTAAATTTCTTTTCTAAACGTTTTTTCAAATGGTGTGATTTATTGAAGCACTGTTTCCACGAAGTACACACTGTTTTATTAGTTTCAACGGTATCATTAATCACTATTCTAGATAATGAACACTGGAAATATTATATATAGTTTTGTTTATTTGAGTTATTAGAAATACGAGCACTGTCTATTTTAACACTTTTTTCTTCCTTATTTCACGGAGAGTCTTGTAGATAACACTGTCACTGAATGTTTATTTTGTTAGTCTTTATATAAACACATTACTTTGCTTTAAGCACTTGTTTCACTATTTTTAAACATTTATTAAGTACAGAGCCGATGTTTACGTTGGCGACAGCGCCATCTCGAGTTTTAATGCTTTTAGGGTTCCGTACGTCTGAATACAAAAACGGAACCCTTATAGGATCACTCGTGTGTCTGTCCGTCCGTCGCTTACAGTCAATTATCTCCGAATCTATTAGACCGATTAAGTTGAAATTTGGTACACATATCAATTCCTGTTACCCAAACACAGAGGTGTGACGTGAGCAGATGAAATCTGTATATGGGGGGTCATTTTTGGGGGGGAAGGGAAAATTAAAAAAAAAAATTCTGAAAACTGCATCGTGTGGCATATCAAATGAAAGGTCTTGTTGAGAAGATCTTAAATGTATTTTTTTGTAATTTTAAAATAAATAGTTTCCAAGTTATTCAAGAAAATAGACGAAAATTGACCATTATCTCCGAAACTACTGAACCTAAAATTTTGAAAAAAATACAGAAATTAGTTTTCTCCTTATAGATTATAGGAAAACCTATAAGAAGTCCATGATATTAAAATAACATGGTAAATCACTCAATATTGTGCGTACCAACTTACATTTTTTTTTAATACGTCATAAATCGTAAACCGCAATTTATCTTTCAAAGTTACAACCAACTTTTATATAATGTTACTTGCTGCTACGGAACCCTTTAAAGGCGAGTCCGACTCGCACTTGGCCGGTTTTTAAGTAATTATTATGTCCTTTAGAGTTAAAATAAGAGGAATTCGTGGTTTTTTTTTTAACGTGTTATAATAATCATATGAGTCCTCCCACCCAGGGCAGAGCGAGAGGGACTGTCAGACTCGTATTGACTAAAATCCACGGTGTCCTTCAATAGCCCTTAACGTTCCGGGATCACGGTAATTTGTGAGTCCCGCGACCAATGACAATGTGGTGAGGAATTGAGTATAATTGTGGATAGTTGTAGCAATGTGTAGAAGATCATACAAATGATGGGTCGACTATTTACCTAAAGATGATAATTATGGACATATATAAATAATTGCTGGTAAATAATAATAGAAAGTTACCATGAATGTTTATGAAGAATAATGTTTCTTTAGGTGTTGTGTTAGCACTCATTTTCAGGTCAACACCTACGATTCGTATTTATTGATCTACTAAGCCGACCTGAAGCAAAAACAGATGTGTGGCTTAAATAGGGTGTATTATAATAGTCCCGCTGTAAGCCTGCTAGTAACTCCGCTGTGCAGTGGTAGACGCCCGCGGCGACAGACGATCTCCGGCCACCGTAGGCGCGGGCGTGCGGGCAGCGAGTAATGGGCAACTCGCTGTCCGGCCATGGACCATGCCCGGGTCGACGGCGCGTTGTGTTCCACGCGCGCCTCATAGAGTGTCAGCAAAAATGACGTAATAAAAGCCTGTCGGGATCGCGAGAGTTATGATTTACCATGACCCCGGTACGTAAAGGGCTATTGACGGACACGGTGGATTTTAGTCAGTACGAGTCTGACAGTCCTTTCCACTCTGCCCTGGGTGGGAGGACTCATTTGATGATACTACCACGTTTAAAAACAAAAAAGTAATCCCGCTGCTGCGCCACTGTTTCAAAAGCAGGTAAATTAGGATTTTATGAATGAAATCGTGCCGCTCCCACGCTGCCGCCGCTGCAGTCTCCGCCCCGCTTTCCGCAAAATTCGAGACAGAGGCCTCATTTTTTAATACCCTCTGAAAACTGAGTTATCTGCATTCGCTATACTTTGTCAGCGTATCGTGAATTATTCTTCTGCAACTAGCTACATTGTGTTGACTTAAAAGATCAAATCGTGATAGAAAGACAACATTATTAAAGGCTAACCGTCTTACCACATGCAAGATAAACATCTGTTAAACAGTGGTTTAAAAACACTGTCGACGTCAGAACAGTTAACAAAAAATCGCATTATTTGATCTCACTTATTGAGATTTTCTGTGCAAATAAACAATTATTCTAGTCTATTCAACTTATTGGATCCTATGGAAAACTGGCGCGCGTCCGTCCGCCGCTCGTTCTCCACGGATCTGACGCAAAGCTGAACCGTTCGACGCGCCGCCGCCGCCGCGCCGCGACGGCAGTTTATTATACGTATACACTTTTTAGTGCTCCGTAGCCAAATGGCAAAAAACTAACGAGAAAACTACTTTTGAAAGCAAACGAGTATCCATGATATTAATGTATGTAACGGGGATTACTGTCGGCGCGTCTTTGAGTATGTAACAAATGTTTATCTATTTGTGGTAAGGAATATGTTTATGAAAGTAGTTCTTGCAGTGTTCAAAAAATGATGATCACACCCATACATACATACATTCTTAATCTAGTATTGTGACCCAGAGAAATATTATTGAAGACACTAGGTTCTAGAAAAGACTAAATAAAGATTACTACAGAGTGCAGAAATAAGTAGAAAAAAATAATAATGTGTAAATAAAGATTATTATTATTATTATTTATTCGCGCAAGCGCCCTGCGCCGAATTTTCGGTCACGTGTACTGACGCGAGTTTAACATTTTTTACCCATTCCAAAAAAAGTGCACAACGCCGCCAAAGAAGTTTTCACTTCAAAAATCTGTTGAGTACTCTTGCCTAAAAACTGACAATTGCAAAACGGCATTTGACGTTGATATAAGGGTAGTGTTGCAGTTACACTTTTTTTAGACAAGAGTTCATCAGGTGTTTAACTGTTTGTAGTAAGACGGTATTATTTAAACTGAATTATATTATAAGTTGGGTACAAACATGCACTATGTTTCTAATGTAAAATGCATTTTATTGATATATTATTCTTACTACTTTAGATAAATATTATAAAATACATTTCTATATTAAATTATAAAAAAAACTAAAGTTTGTAAGGTAAAAGTAGAGATAATTTCTGAAACATCTCATCCAATTTTTCATATTTTTGTATGCTAAATAGGGTATAATATGAGTCAAAGCAACCTTAACACATGAATTCAGTATTCGGCAAAGGCTAGTTCAGACTCCAGAAAATTGAAAAAAAAAATTGCGTTGCACAACGTGTAACCCAACCTTTAATACTATAAAATGAAATATGAATTCTACTAGAATAACTATTACTAAATAAAAGTACTTATGATTTACACGGAGTTCCTTGATGACCGCTGATGAAGATGGTTCCTGGACATCAGTTCTCTCCCTCAGCCTGAAGAACTTGATGATGAAGTCTCAAGAAGGTAGCTGGTGAAGTAAAGTTTGGGAGTAGGCAGAGCGATTGTATCTTCCTTAGCATCAGAGAATCAAAGGTCTTAGTTGATTCTTATATGTTATCATTGATCCGCGCGGTTGAGCGGTACGCCACGCGGACAGGCGGAGAGCGCCGCACATCCGCGCGGTCGGACGGAACGGATATCATACTTGAATCAGTTTGATGGGAGATCCACTTCACGATTTTGTGGGACTTTATTTATTTATTATCTTATAGATTATTTTTTTTTAATTTTTGTTAGAATATCATCCAATCCGTTTATGTTATAGGTTACACTGAGTACCACTTTGTAACAGTTTTCAAAGTCTTCAGTTTTAAAAGATGAAGTGATTTTTGTAGTTTCTGGCCATCTGCGTAGAAGAGACGCGTTACTGCATAATATTATAATGAAAGATGTGGTAAAATTTTTAAATTCGCAGGTTTTTGGATAATTGCTAAAAGATTTTGTAAGCGATAGCAGTGTCAGAAAAAAATTGAAGTATAGTTAGCGTGAAAAGTGCTCCTATTTTGGTTTTTTTTTCTTTCCAAATCACTTTTTATGAACAACTAGCTGTACCCTGCCCCGCTTCGCTGTGGCACAAAAACTTTTTTTCAACAAAAAAAAAAAATAGATAAAACAATCCTTGATGCGGATTATATATCATGCTAATTTCTTCTCATATGACTGCGTCATTACGACTGCGGTTGTCAGCGAATGTTATCCTCGCTTCCGGTAGATGGCGCGGTCACTGGTACAGAGCTGATCGTTAAAAAAACTGTTTTTTCGCGGATGCGGATATGTGACTGATGCAAAAAATAGATAAAAACAATCCTTGATGCGGATTACATATCATACTAAAGTTTCAGCTCAATCAGTGCAGTACTTTTTGAGTTTTTAAAGCATACACAAACCAACATAACATTTTTATATATATAGATAGGGTACTTTACTGCATATCTAAATCCAATCAGAGTATTGAAAAACAATGGACACATAGTTTTTGTTCTTTTAAATCAGTGAATATTGAAAAAGATAAAACACTTCGAAATTCGGGAGTGGGGGCTTGTGACGTCATAACGCCTGTAAAATTATACCGACCGAGTGACGTTTTGTGATTTTTCGAAGCGTTGTATCTTCGTCGTTTTTGGTTTTCGTAACAAAAGAAAAAATACGGGTCAAATATTTTATACTAATTTAACTTTCGGACTAATATTTTTAATTATATTTTTTGAGTAAAGTAGCCTATTGTTTTTCAATCGCTAGTGCAGTGTTTCTCTTAACAAAATTTCGCATTGTTCATATAAAAATATATCAGTTCAAATATTGCTGGCTGATTATAAAACTTTCATTTTGTTGAGCTGTAAATTACAATTAGTGTTTGTGTGTGTGTTATGTGTACCTAGTAATAGATTATTGTTTTTACTGTACCTTAAGTGTACCTTATTTGTATGAGATTAAAGGACACATGCGTCAGGATGAAAAAGAAAAACACTCAGTCTCGGGTTTTTTATATATTTAGAACAAGAAATGTATAGTTACAACCATCGAGGATATTAAATATCATATTGTAAAAACTATTGTATAAAGTGAAGAATGTGACATTTTTTCCATATTTTTTTTATTATAATTAATTCCAATAAATTAATTTTAATTATAGACACATAAATTACGTGAAAATATTAATTAAGAATTACGTAAAACAGCCAAGTATCTACGGATGTAAATATATTGGTTATTAATGCTTATTTTAGGAATGAGTATTCTTTTTTATTCGAAATCTTTCTAATCGTTATCGATAGAAAGATGGCGTGCAGAATTTTGCAAACGCTCGCTTTTTCCCTTTGTTTATTTTTCGAGGAGAAAGATAGCGACTTTGTAGAACTCTACACATAATCCTTACGACACTCTTATAAATTATCGGAAACAACATTTATGACTAAGGGCGACACTAAAACTGTCATGGACACTAAAAATATATTAGCTGTCAAAATATTATATTTTCACTAAAGTTTTGACATTTTCATATATTTTTTAAAACTTTTTGGACTTTCAAAGACGGATCTCTGGAAAGTCGAGCTTCTACATCCCAACTAATAATAGTAGGAACTTAGAACAAAAAAGTAGTTCCAGTTTCAGTATTTACCTTAGTCGCCTATTCTTGTGCAAATTATAATTTCTCACAAAAGCATTAAGGTAGAGGTAATTTATTAAACCGACATAATAATTATTATAGAAATACCTAATTTTTAGGTACAATATCAACTAAATCGGTTAATACCACCAACACATATAGACATCTACCTTCTTAATTTTATAATAATTCATAAAAAGACGAAAATGAAATTTGTTTTAACATTGATTCTTAAACCGGAAGATCTTAAGTGTTTTTTTAAACTTTTTTTTGCATTTTATTACTTTTATAAAATACGTATTTGTATCAAAGTGACGTCAGCAAGAATAAGGAAAATGGCTGACAGAATTATTCATAATCTCATTTTTTTTAATTATTATAAATATCATTGCTTTCATTGTCTAGTACACCTTAACTTTGAAGTTGGTAAAATACTTATTCAATACTTTTATTTTTTGAGATTCTTATCTTACGATGCATTTTTTTTTCTAAATTATTTCCTAGCCTTATTGAGTCTGGGGGAAGTCGGACTGATTTTACACAATAGAAAATACACACGAAGGAGACCGGGGAAGGTATTTAGCACCTTCCCCAACTAGTATGATTATGGGAGTATGAGTATTGACTAGGTATGCACTAGGAGTATCACAATCTACTCTGTATGACACTAAGTTCGTTCCCATCGCGTTGAAAATATCGCAACAGATAGTGATGTGACACTATTGCAAACCGAAATACAATGTATCGATAGTGAACACGATAAAATTAATCTAACTACAATGAAATGTACCACTAATACAACAGCAAGTTCTACTTATGAATACGAAATGGGAACCAACTGTGATCATGCAGCTTAAGAGGAATCAACACCGAAAACGAATACTAATAAATAGACAGTGAAATTGATATTACATGATATTACTTTTTATTTTAAATTCGAAACTATGGGTTATTAATAATTTTTTTTATTCATAATTCGCTTACCCGAAGCAGGACCGATCCTTTGATGTTTATTTACATATTTATTGCAATCTGTTTATTTACCCGACGGCGTATTGTCAAGCTAATTTCATCCTAATATGTTTGTAAATAAAGCTTTTTATCTTTCGTCAGGTTGATTTTAAGTTATTTCTCGCTCCGGTTTTCACTGTCTATAACGATTATTCAGGGATAAAAACACATAGGGCTATTATAATCAGAATCGAATTAGATTAGTTGAAAGGAATTTTATTCGAAACAAGTCGTACAACACTATGTGTTCGGAACATTTGTGACGATGATCATGCGTTATAGGGAAGCGATAGGCTGCTAGAATTAGCTGTATTTATAAAATTATCGATAGACATTAAACTATTAAGCTATACTACTAGAGAAACGGATCCAAAATACAAGGAAGTACAAGGTGAGCAAATGTAGTATTTTAATAATTTTATAACAATACAGCTGTAGCAGCATACAAGTATCATTAGGTGTTGTGCATTGCGTTCTGAACTCTTACTAGCAATCTTGACATTTATGAAGTAATAGTAACACATTTAGTCGATGTCTCGAGTTTTCCACGACGTGAAAAATATTTCAATCATTACGCTGTTTTATCGATAAGGGAGCTGTATCACAACACTAGACGCGGCGTTCATTATTAAATTGAGCATCGTTTTAGGCGCGTCGAGTATGGGGACACAGTTAGTTGTTTACTTTGAAATATTTTTACGTGCAGAAATATAAAACTTACGTATTTATGTACTATGGAAGATCATTTCTTCATTTTGTGACCTAACTATCGGAATCGCGTACATCTCGGCCACATTGATAATTATTTGTGCTCAGCCGAGTTTAAGGCCATTCCTCTACACGACAAGCTGTATAGAAAAACTCTATATGCTTTTATTCCCATCTCACTATTTCTTATCATAATTTTCAGACTGGACAGTCAAACAGTTCACGCAGTTTGGAGTATTTATTTTCAATTGATTTACTTATTAAATATGGGCATTAATATGTTTTTTGTACGCGAGATTGCATGATTCCAATCACAGAACAGAGAGGTTATCAGGCTATGGACTAGCAACCTATATCTTATGTACTATCGCAATCTTAACGCTTTATTGCTGTATGTAGCGTCAAGCAGTGTCAGTGGTGTCGCTGAAGCCGCTTGAAGCTCAAATCCGTTAACGGACTGATCATAAAGATACATACATTACCTTATATTAAAAGTGGTGTTCATGATTGATGGGAGAGATTTGGTAACAAGGTTTTATGGCACTTTAATTCATTCATGATAGGCAAAGCTTTTGCTTGCGATTGGGAAAATTTCATGAATATCGACATAATAGGAATTTAGGAAATGATGTGTGCCGATGAGTTTTTTTTTTTTGCGCGAGAAATAAACTCCCCATTAGTTCTCTGTTCTGTGATTTAACTTACGTTAATATTTTATTTTATTAAAGTACGACCAATCGTCACGTGTCTCTTTAACTTTATTTTTGCTAATTTCACAGCCTCATTGTCAATTAGCCTATGCGTATTAGAGTATTGTTTCTGTGTTGCCAATTAATTACGATTTTTTAATATTTTTAATTAATATTTTATTTTTTTATTATTATTTCATAAAAATGCATCAAAACACCATTCAAAAAGTAGCCGTATGCTATTGATCAGATATCCCTTGACACTTAGTGGGGTTAGTTACTTAGCTTCGACGTTTTCATCCACAACCTATTTACCATAGCTTTGTAGACAACTTCGATGGTTCGAGTTTTAATTACTATTTATTTTATGTCGATATTATGGTCATAATTCAGACTCAGTCGATTTTTATTGTACTGCTCTCGCGGTCCGTGACGATTTTTCATAAAATAGGTTTCTTTGGATTGCTCTAGCGATACCTAGAAAGGTTTAGTTTTAATATTCTTTTTTTTTGTGTTTATAACACAGGACCTTTGACCAAAATATTATTCTTTGTTTACAGTAATTAAAACACGAACCATGCTGAATTAGTAGAACGTTTTGCGTGTATGCCGCTTACATCTATGAAGATATGAATTACAGTATATTTTAAAATACATATAAAAATATTAAGTTAATTATGGTGTAGTTATTACCCGTGTGTTCTGTTTTATAAAATTCACAATTATTTTTATTGCTTTCCGCGTTACGTACTACGGGCGTAGCCCTCTAAGCTATTGAGCACTATTATTAATTATTATTATTTTTTATAATTATTACCGAAAGAAGAGGGGCGCACAAAACATTCTACTAACTAGTCACGTAACACCTACCTAACGAACAATTTCACTCCAAAATATCATTTTTGCATTTTTATCATTCTGCAATCTCATTATTTCTTATTTATTATCTAAAAAGTCGATGAAATTTCAGTAAAATACTTTGGTGTTTTATGTTTCGATTCAATACGACGTATTAAGCTTTATTTTACGCAAATATTCGAGAAAACAACTTTTAAGAAGGATTTGTAAAATTGTGTTTAACTGAATTATGACTTTTTTTACCAAACAAAGTCAGCACATCCATGCTCCCGACCTATAATAATTGCCCGATATATTTCCCTAATAAATAAATCAATCTAGGTTAACCTTATCGAAAAAAACATCAATTTTTATCGACGTTAATAAATATACTGGTGATTATCACTTTTGTGTTCACCTGTACCATTCATGTCATGACTAGAGACGAGACTATTCGACGATAGTTATATCGACATCGATAAAAACTAACATTTAGGAATATAATAATTATAAATTATACATTAAATAAGTTAAATGCACACTAAGTTTACACATAAAATACAATTACATAATTGCACATACACTAAATTAATGACAATAAATCTAAGACGAAAAAATTTATGACAAAAATTATCATTAGGATTATTAATATCAACATTGATCATTAACTTCAACTATTCAAAATATCAAATATTTTTTTTATTACAATTTAATAATGATTCCTTTTGGAATATTATGACTAGAATAGTTGAAATTTTCATGCTGAATGAAAACAACACAAAACACAACAACTATTTTTAACCTAAGAGACAACTACATAGTATATTATATAGATAATAAGTATGTAGCAAATCTTGTGCTTCACACGTCGACCATACAAATCCTCATTTCTTAGCCAACCGTTAAAATTAACTCAAACAAAATCAGCATTTGAAAACGTCACTTCGAATTGACAGCTGTCAATGATGACAGGTGAAGTGACGTTCAGAAATGCATAGGTAACTCTCAAATTTTCTCTAAATCAATAATAGTACTCCTAATAAAAGTATTAAGACTAAAAAATGGAATGTAATCAAAGCATTTTTAAGCTGTATTGAAATCAAGCAATTTTTTTGTAGATTTTATATTATTAAAATTAATGGAAAAAATTAGTGATTCAATTCGCGCGTACTGAGTGCGGATAAACAAATAGTTTACAATAAATAGTACCTAAACAAAGTGGCGCGAACCCCACAGTACATGTTGATACTATGTCAATCAAACGCCTCTTCGAGTCATTTTTGACTTTTTTAATAATATTTTTTTATTAAATTACTGCTATTAGTTATTGCACGTTTTACATTTATAATAAATATATAAATACTTGTAAATTTTATTTTCATCTTTTGGTATGTAATGAGTAGATACCTATTTATTTTAATATTTGAAATGTTACAAAACTGTTTTTTACATAATATTAAGTATATATTTTTTTTTACAAAAATCGTAGGGTCGTTAGGACGGCACGATATTTAAAATATCTATTCAAGTTCGATGTTTATTAGTAGGTCTTTGTCGGGTTAAGTTTTATAGATCCTAGTGTGACGTGTTCTGACGCGGCAATACAGATTAGTTATTCATTTATTATTTTAAATTAAACAACTTTTTTTTCTATTTACAAATTTCGATTTAGACTAAGACAATTAAAGCCTAGGTCGAATAGACGCAGGGCCGCATCCATACATTATTATTATAGCAGGTACCGATCATAATATGTTTAGACATCGATTTTAATTTTATTTTTGGAACGATATCGTTAGACTAGAGTATGCACCATTGTTCCGCGAACGGACTCATCCTCGCTGCTAGGGGGGGTGGGGGTGGTTGGGAGGGTGGGTTGTGGTCGCCACACCCCCCGGCCCCCGCGGGCCCGCGCCCGCGCCCCGCTCCCCCGTCCGCCTGTGCGCGCTCCCCAGAAATGGCTCGATCGATTTTCGCGTCTCCGCGTCGCGAACTCGGAACATCCGTCAAGTCCGGACGACTCGGCATCGCCCGTCGTATCAAGTGTAATACCACCATCGAAAATGTATCTCAAAAATTTTTCTAATACTAACTACTGCCAGGCCTTCCTACCTCGGACAGTCGCTTCCACCCGCTCTTGATCTTTAAAATTTTATCAAAACCTATCACAGTTTTTGATTAGTTTTTTTTTCATCCTTAATTTTAATATATGATTAAAATATACGTATAGATAATATATATTTTTTCTTTCCAATCTTTAACAATATAACACTATTTGACTTCGATTAGTTGTCCGCGAGTGCCTCGACCCAGAATATTAGTTTCGCGCTATTATGTTAGAACGTTAACGTCATTTACTTTACCGGCCTTAACACGTAAATACGTACGTTAATGTAATTATTACGATATGATCGCATAAAAATTGGAGCATAGCATTTAGGCTATTATTGCTAAGATTATTTTATATTCGAAAACTATTTTCTCGATTTAAACCACAACCGTTCATAAGCGAAGTTTAATATCATTATTTTGTTATTGACTATTACCAATATGTATGTTTCGGTGATCTGGCCAGATGGTCCACATCTGATGTGGAGCGTGCTTATCATATTATTGCGTGGTGGTGGCGACCCTTCGCTCAGCGCCATCTTACCCGGGCCTGCGCACAGAGGCCGCGCCTCGACGCCATTTTGATTTCCTCAACACTTAACCCAATTTTTGAGGCCGACTGTACCCGGCACAGAACAAAGGGTTGCCACACGTTACAGTCAAAAACATTTCTCTAGGTTTACAATTATAAAAACGCCCGCCCGGCAACGCCGGCGAGGCGGGCCTCGGGAAGACAGTCTATAAAGTCAGCTCCAATATTTAGGAATGTCACCTACGTCTATATTACATTAGACTCATGCTTATCAAGTATTTGGCATTTTATACGTCACCGTAAAAGTCTGAAGTCCACCACTTTAGCATAACACGGTGAAAACGTAATATTTTACATATAAGTATATAACACGACAAAATACTAAATTTTCACTGAAAGGTGACAAGCCTGTGTCCACTATATGTTCGCCGGCACTGGTGTGTCGGCGCCACGGCTCTGTTGTAGCGGGCGCCGTGTATGAGTATGAATGTGTATGTATGGGTGCGTCCTGCTGTGCCGTCCTAGCGTCCGGCTAGGCCGAATCTGGGGCGATCCCCTTAGATGGTCTTGATCTTATTAGTCTTGAAGCTGACCTGCAGCACTCGGTTGCCGAGAGTGTATCCGTTGAGCGACTGGATGGCGACGACTGCCTCGTCGTAGTTGGTCATGGTGATGAAGCCGTACCCCTTGCACTTGTTGGTCTGGAGGTCGCGGATCACTTTGACGCTCTGGACCGCACCGAAGGGCCCGAACAGTTGCCAGAGAACGTTCTCCTCGGTCTCGGGAGCTAAGTTGTACACGAAGATACACCACTCGGAGCCTACGGCGCCGGGCAGCACGCCGCCGAGCAGCTCGCCCGCCAGCGGGCTGTAGCGCTGCAGACCTTTATTGATCGCTAGAAGAGACTTGCCTGAGCTAAATCTGCCGAGCGGCGCCGGGAAGCGCAGCGCGGCCGGCAGGTACGCCGCCAGCGGCGCCAGCGCCTTGCCGTTGTTGCTCGGGTTGTTCGCGAACTTCACTGTGATCGGCTCAGTAGCTCCCTTCGGCACCGTCCCGTTCAACTCCTGTATAGCACGCTCCGCCTCCACGCGCTGGTCGAAGCGGATGAATCCAACTCCCTTGCTCAGTCCCTGCTCCCCACCAGTGAATGGTCTTCCGCCGGAGTTCTCGCACAGAATCCGCGACGTAATAATCCTGCCGTACGGGCTGAACAGGCGCTCCAGTTCAGCCTGAGTCATGGTCTTCGGTAGTCCGGAGACGTATAAGTTCGCTCCTTTGATGGCTTCGCTGCTGGGCCGCGCGTATGACACTTTGATTGTCTTGTTCTGAAGACGCAGGCCGTTGAGTGTGGCGATGGCCTTCTCCGCGTCTTCCGGGCGGTGGTAGTTGACGAAGGCATATCCGAGGCTCTGTCCGCCGCCGTGCAGGGCATGGTTGAGCGCGTCAGGGAAGGCCGCACCCTTGTTGCGGATCAGCTTGCATGACTCCACCTCGCCGATGCTGGAGAATAGGCTCCTGATCTCCTCCTGCGTCATGGACTGGGGCAGGTAGTTAATAATCAGGTTCGTCTTCGACTCCTCGCCACCACCGTTTTGCTGTTCCCCGTCGCCTTTCGACATGGTGGCGGCTTAAATCATAAACGGAAAAAACGAAAGAGGAACGAAAAAACGCGATAAAAATAAAGTGCACGTCCGTCGGGGTAGCGCGCGCGAACGTTAGTGAGGGGTGGCAGCGAGTGAGGCGCGCATGCACGCCGCTATCGACCCGCCTTACATAACTGGGTTCGTTCACCCTCCCGTTGGTATAGTGTCCGAAAAAACCAGATCTACCCCGGGCGAATCGATCCGCGCCCGGGAACCGCGGCCCCTACGTAACTGGGTTCCGTGAGGGCACAACGAACGAGCTAGTACCGGGGAAACGCTGGGAATTAGGTGGAAATATACGAGGATTTATGATTGTGTCAACGTTACATTAAAACCTTTTTATTACGAGTGATGTGAGCATCGTAATTTGTCAACGATTGAGTGCGGTTGACCACAAAAAATGACATTACAAAATTATTATAATTATGTTAATCATTTTGTAATGTCATTTTTTGTCAACTAGGTCAACGTATTATTACCTCACAATTACCAAATAAAAACTCTTTTTCCTTGTTCGAAACTTTTCACAGAAATTCTATTTTTGAATTCATCAGAAGCAATCCTTTGTTTCATCAAACAAAATTGGTTTATTAGTAAATGAGCATTTGCTGGGAAATGCCAGTTGCGGTAATTTACTTTATAGCTTTCCTGGAAGGGGGTGGAAAGGGTTGATTCGGGGTAATAAGCAGGTGGAGTGACCTGTTATGGGGTTGTTGCATTGTTCGATGTGTTGTAATTGTTACCGTAATATTTTGAAGGTGATGAACTTTATGTAGATGACGGAAGGTCGATTATTGTGACGCAGGTTGGGATAGGTTTACGATTTTGAATTAAGTTTTATCTGTTCCTTTTATAGGATAAAAAGCGTTTGTTATTGAGTAATGATAAAGCTGTGATAGTAAAGTTTCATGGAATATTTGTTTTAAATACTGATAATAGTTATATATTTCATTTTGACAGTTAAACGATATTGATTCCGGTATTCAAAAATGCTGAGATTCAAAAATAATACTTATAATTACTCTTTTAAATTTCTTCCTTGTTTCATAATTTATTTATATCTGATTTTATGGAACGTAAGTTTTTTTTGAACGTGGTAAAATCTCCAAATGAGTCCTCCCACCCAGGGCAGAGCGGGAGGGACTGTCAGACTCGTACTGACTAAAATCCACGGTGTCCCTCAATAGCCCTTTGCGTTTTGGGATCACGGTAATTCGTGAGTTCCGCGACCCAAGAACGCTTGCCTGTCATAAATAAATATAAACCAGACTTTCCTGTTTTATATTCAACCTACTAATCGTAATACAGAAATTGCCAAAGGGATTTTGAAGTCACATAAATAAACTTCATATCGTGGTTTATAAAGCACTTTCTCGCGTGTTAAATTACCGTACGTTAAAACTAATTTATTTGAGCTATAAAAAATTGTTCCGGGTTGAAATATTTTACACGTGACATAGTTATTTATGACGCGGCATATTTCACTGAATTCATGATGTCATTAATAAAGGTTGCGAATTATAAGATGAATAAAGAAACGAATTGGAGATAAGCAGGAGAGGTTTTTGTTTGTTTTTTATGTGGTAAAATCATCACATGACTCCTCCCACCCAGGGCAGAGCGGGAGGGACTGTCAGACTCGTACTGACTAAAATCTACGGTCCTTCAATAGCCATTTACGTACCCCAGCACTGGGAACATAATGAGCATTATGCTAAGGGTTAGAGAATTCTCTATGATGATTATTTTATTTACATTTCTGCTTACACACTTTTGGGGGGCGGGGGGGGGCGGCAATGTCTATTATTTTTCTAAAAGTAACTAAATACAAAATCACTATGAAGTCTCCATTATTACCTGTAGCCATTATAATCTCAATTCAGTAAAATCCTCGTAGCCTCGTAGCGCTAGGGCGCATCGTAGCTGCTACGCCGTAGCACTTCCCCGTTCGCCCGTAGGCTGACAATCAAGGGTACAACCACGGTTACAATTTTATATTTTTAACAGTTTTGTATCTTTATTTGTATTTTATTTTTAAGCTAAGTACACATTAGATGTGTTTTAACTTGTAAGTTAATATATTCTAACTTGCTTTTTATCTTTTTCTAATGATGCTGTTTTAGTTTTCGTCGAAATCGGCCTCGAGACTCCTTTCAACGCCCTGTTGAAAAATTCACCCTGTATTTTGTATTTGCTCTATTAGTATAAGTGGTTATATTCTAAGTCTATTCACAATAAATATTTATAGGTTATGATTAAAAACATAACGAGACTTTTAGTTTTACCTGATGAAAAAGTGTGAAAAACAAAAATCTCTTCTAAAAGTCCCTCCCGCCCTGCCCTGGGTGGGGGACTCATAAGATGATATTACCACGCTAAAAAAAAAAGATGGAACATCTATACAAAACAACTTGCACATTGTAAAATTAAACTTGAATAAAATACAGCACTCGTATAATTGTCTTTCAGATGACATCCATATTCATAATGCATGACATAACTCGATGTAGAGAACCTTTTCCGAGCGTCGTTTTGTCTACCGTGTCAGTCATATTGAATGAAACGAGAATATACGTATAGAACGGCAGTTGTAGGTTTTGCATGAAGATAACAGTACTGCCTGGTATTTTAATAAAAACCGAAAAATCTTGACATTGTCATATTTTAGTGTTTTTAGTTATATGTATATCCTACTTCCTATCCTACTTATATTATAAATGTGTGAGTTTGTTTGGATGGATGGATGTTTAAAACTTCCTTCCATCCTTTTAGATTTAGTTAGAAATAAGTAATTTTAAGAATATCCTGAAGGTACCGTGAAAGTTAAGTGGGCCATTTATTAAAGCGATGTTAAATAATCATCATAAAATTACGGGTACAAGTACGGGTTCAAGTACGAGTACAAGTACGGGTACTTGTACGGGTACAAGTACGGGTGCAAGTACGGGTACAAGTACGGGTACAAGTACGGGTACAAGTACGGGAACAAGTAGGGGTACAAGTACGGGTTCAAGTACGGGTACAAGTACAAGAAAAGTACAAGAACGGGTACAATTACGGGTACAAGAACGGGTACAAGTAGAGGTACAAATACGGGTACAAGTAGAGGTACAAATACAGGTGCAAGTACAAGTACAGGTACAAGTACAGGTCCAAGTACAGGTCCAAGTACAGGTCCAAGTACAGGTACAAGTACAGGTCCAAGTAAAGGTACAAGTACTGGTACAAGTACAAGTACAGGTACAAGTAAAGGTACGAGTACGTGTACAAGTACGGGTACAAGTACGGGTACAAGTACGGGTACAAGTACGGGTACAAGTACGGGTACAAGTACGGGTACAAGTACGGGTACAAGTACGGGTTCAAGTACGGGTACAAGTACAGGTACAAGTACAGGTACAAGTACAGGTACAAGAACAGGTACAAATACAGGTACAAGTTCAAGTACGGGTACAAGTACGGGTACAAGTACGGGTTCAAGTACGGGGACAAGTACAGGTACAAGTACAGGTACAAGAACAGGTACAAGAACAGGAACAGATACAGGTACAAGTTCAAGTACGGGTACAAGTACGGGTACAAGTACGGGTACAAGTACGAGTTCAAGTACGGGTACAAGTACAAGTACAAGTACAGGTACAAGTACAGGTACAAGTACAGGTCCAAGAAAGGTCCAAGTACAGGTACAAGTACAGGTCCAAGTAAAGGTGCAAGTACGGGTACAAGTACGGGTACAAGTACGGGTACAAGTACGGGTACAAGTACGGGTACAAGTACGGGTTCAAGTACAGGTCCAAGTAAAGGTACAAGTACTGGTACAAGTGCGGGTACAAGTGCAGGTACAAGTACAGGTACAAGTACATGTACAGGTACAAGTACAGGTCCAAGTAAAGGTACAAGTACAGGTACAAGTACAGATACAAGTACGGGTTCAAGTACGGGTACAAGTACAGGTCCAAGTATCGGTACAAGTACGGGTACAAGTACAGGTACAAGTACGGGTACAAGTACGGGTACAAGTACAGGTCCAAATACACGATGGATGGATGTTTAAAACTTCCTTCCATCCTTTTAGATTTAGTTAGAAATAAGTAATTTTAAGAATATCCTGAAGGTACCGTGAAAGTTAAGTGGGCCATTTATTAAAGCGATGTTAAATAATCATCATAAAATTACGGGTACAAGTACGGGTTCAAGTACGAATACAAGTACGGGTACTAGTACGGGTACAGGTACGGGTGCAAGTACGGGTACAAGTACGGGAACAAGTAGGGGTACAAGTATGGGTTCAAGTACGGGTACAAGTACAAGAAAAGTACAAGAACGGGTACAATTACGGGTACAAGAACGGGTACAAGTAGAGGTACAAATACGAGTACAAGTAGAGGTACAAATACAGGTGCAAGTACAAGTACAGGTACAAGTACAGGTCCAAGTACAGGTCCAAGTACAGGTCCAAGTAAAGGTACAAGTACGGGTACAAGTACGGGTACAAGTACGGGTACAAGAACGGGTACAAGTACGGGTACAAGTACGGGTTCAAGTACAGGTCCAAGTAAAGGTACAAGTACTGGTACAAGTGCGGGTACAAGTACAGGTACAAGTACAAGTACAGGTACAAGTACAGGTCCAAGTATCGGTACAAGTACGGATACAAGTACAGGTTCAAGTACGGGTACAAGTACGGGTACAAGAACAAGTACGGGTACAAGTACGGGTTCAAGTACGGGTACAAGTACGGGTTCAAGTGCAGGTCCAAGTACAGGTACAAGTACAGGTCCAAGTAAAGGTACGAGTACTGGTACAAGTACAGGTCCAAGTAAAGGTACAAGTACGGGTACAAGTACGGGTACAAGTACGGGTTCAAGTACGGGTACAAGTACGAGAACAGGTACAAGTACAGGTCCAAGTACAGGTCCAAGTACAGGTCCAAGTACAGGTCCAAGTAAAGGTACAAGTACGGGTACAAGTACGGGTACAAGTACGGGTACAAGTACGGGTACAAGTACGGGTACAAGTACAGGTACAAGTACGGGTGCAAGTACGGGTACAAGTACGGGTTTAAGTACAGGTCAGGTACAGGTACGGGTACAAGGATGCCGATAATGAGCAGGGCGACGCCGATAATGAGTAGGGCGACGCCGATAATGAGTAGGGCGACGCCTATAATGAGTAGGGCGACGCCTATAATAAGTAAGGCGACGCCTATAATGAGTAGGGCGACGCCCATAATAAGTAGGGCGACGCCGGTTATAAGTTGGGCGACGCCGATAATGAACAGGGCGACGCCTGTAATGAGTAGGGCGACGCCGATAATGAGTAGGGCGACGCCGATAATGAGTGGGGCGACGCCTATAATAACTTTGGCGACGCTTGTCATAAGTAGGGCGACCCCTATAATGAGTAGGGCGACGCCTATAATGAACAGGGCGACGCCTATAATGGGTAGGGCGACGCCGATAATGTGTAGGGCGACGCCGATAATGAGTAGGGCGACGCCGATAATGAGAAGGGTGACGCCCATAATAAGTAGGGCGACGCCGATAATGAGTAGGGTGACGCCGATAATGAGTAGGGCGACGCCGATAATAATTAGGGCGACGCCGATAATGAGTAGGGCGACGCCTTTGATAAGTAGGGCGACGCCTCTAATGAGTAGGGCGACGCCGATAATGAGTGGGGCGACGCCTATAATAACTTTGGCGACGCTTGTAATAAGTAGGGCGACCCCTATAATGAGTAGGGCGACGCCTATAATGAACAGGGCGACGCCTATAATGGGTAGGGCGACGCCGATAATGTGTAGGGCGACGCCGATAATGAGTAGGGCGACGCCGATAATGAGAAGGGTGACGCCCATAATAAGTAGGGCGACGCCGATAATGAGTAGGGTGACGCCGATAATGAGTAGGGCGACGCCGATAATAATTAGGGCGACGCCGATAATGAGTAGGGCGACGCCTATAATGAGTAGGGCGACGCCAATAATGTGTAGGGCGACGCCAATAATGAGTAGGGCGACGCCGATAATGAGTAGGGCGACGCCGATAACAAGTAGGGCGACGCCGATAATGAGTAGGGCGACGCCGATAATGATCCGAGCGACGCCCATAATGAGTAGAGCGACGCCAATAATGTGCAGGGCGACGCCGATAATGAGTAGGGCGACGCCTATAATAAGTAGGGCGACGCCTATAATGAGTAGGGCGACGCCGATAATGAGCAAAGCGACGCCTATAATGAGTAGGGCGACGCCGATAATGAGTAGCGCGACGCCGATAATGAGTAGGGCGACGCCGATAATAAGTAGGGCGACGCCGATAATGAGTAGGGCGACGCCTATAATGAGTAGGGCGACGCCTATAATAGGTAAGGCGACGCCTATAATGAGTAGGGCGACGCCCATAATAAGTAGGGCGACGCCGGTTATAAGTTGGGCGACGCCGATAATGAACAGGGCGACGCCTGTAATGAGTAGGGCGACGCCGATAATGAGTAGGGCGACGCCGATAATGAGTAGGGCGACGCCGATAATGAGTGGGGCGACGCCTATAATAACTGTGGCGACGCTTGTAATAAGTAGGGCGACCCCTATAATGAGTAGGGCGACGCCTATAATGAACAGGGCGACGCCTATAATGGGTAGGGCGACGCCGATAATGTGTAGGGCGACGCCGATAATGAGTAGGGCGACGCCTATAATGAGAAGGGTGACGCCCATAATAAGTAAGGCGACGCCGATAATGAGTAGGGTGACGCCGATAATGAGTAGGGCGACGCCGATAATAATAAGGGCGACGCCGATAATGAGTAGGGCGACGCCGATAATGATCCGAGCGACGCCCATAATGAGTAGGGCGACGCCAATAATGTGTAGGGCGACGCCGATAATGAGTAGGGCGACGCCGATAATGAGTAGGGCGACGCCGATAATGAGTAGGGCGACGCCGATAATAAGTAGGGCGACGCCGATAATGAGTAGGGCGACGCCGATAATAAGTAGGGCGACGCCGATAATGAGTAGGGCGACGCCGATAATCAGTAGGGCGACGCCGATAATGAGTAGGGCGACGCCTATGATGAGTAGGGCGACGCCGATAATGAGTAGGGCGACGCCGATAATGAGTAGGGCGACGCTGATAAAAAGTAGGGCGACGCCTATAATGAGTAGGGCGACGCCTATAATAACTTTGGTGACGCTTGTAATAAGTAGGGCGACGCCTATAATGAGTAGGGCGACGCCTCTAATGAGTAGGGCGACGCCCAAAATAAGTAGGGCGACGCCGATAATAATTAGGGCGACGCCGATAATGAGTAGGGCGACGCCGATAATGATCCGAGCGACGCCCATAATGAGTAGAGCGACGCCAATAATGTGTAGGGCGACGCCGATAATGAGTAGGGCGACGCCTATAATAACTAGGGCGACGCCTATAATGAGTAGGGCGACGCCGATAATGAGCAAAGCGACGCCTATAATGAGTAGGGCGACGTCGATAATGAGTAGGGCGACGCCGATAATGAGTAGGGCGACGACGATAATGAGTAGGGCGACGCCGATAATAAGTAGGGCGACGCTGATAATGAGTAGGGCGACGCCTATGATGAGTAGGGCGACGCCGATAATGAGTAGGGCGACGCCGATAATGAGTAGGGCGACGCTGATAAAAAGTAGGGCGACGCCTATAATGAGTAGGGCGACGCCTATAATAACTTTGGTGACGCTTGTAATAAGTAGGGCGACGCCTATAATGAGTAGGGCGACGCCTCTAATGAGTAGGGCGACGCCCAAAATAAGTAGGGCGACGCCGATAATAATTAGGGCGACGCCGATAATGAGTAGGGCGACGCCTATAATAAGTAGGGCGACGCCTCTAATGAGTAGGGCGACGCCGATAATGAGTGGGGCGACGCCTATAATAACTTTGGCGACGCTTGTAATAAGTAGGGCGACCCCTATAATGAGTAGGGCGACGCCTATAATGAACAGGGCGACGCCTATAATGAGTAGGGCGACGCCCATAATAAGTAGGGCGACGCCGGTTATAAGTTGGGCGACGCCGATAATGAACAGGGCGACGCCTGTAATGAGTAGGGCGACGCCGATAATGAGTAGGGCGACGCCGATAATGAGTAGGGCGACGCCGATAATGAGTGGGGCGACGCCTATAATAACTTTGGCGACGCTTGTAATAAGTAGGGCGACCCCTATAATGAGTAGGGCGACGCCTATAATGAACAGGGCGACGCCTATAATGGGTAGGGCGACGCCGATAATGTGTAGGGCGACGCCGATAATGAGTAGGGCGACGCCTATAATGAGAAGGGTGACGCCCATAATAAGTAGGGCGACGCCGATAATGAGTAGGGTGACGCCGATAATGAGTAGGGCGACGCCGATAATAATTAGGGCGACGCCGATAATGAGTAGGGCGACGCCTATAATAAGTAGGGCGACGCCTCTAATGAGTAGGGCGACGCCGATAATGAGTGGGGCGACGCCTATAATAACTTTGGCGACGCTTGTAATAAGTAGGGCGACCCCTATAATGAGTAGGGCGACGCCTATAATGAACAGGGCGACGCCTATAATGGGTAGGGCGACGCCTATAATAAGTAGGGCGACGCCTATAATGAGTAGGGCGACGCCGATAATGAGCAAAGCGACGCCTATAATGAGTAGGGCGACGCCGATAATGAGTAGGGCGACGCCCATAATAAGTAGGGCGACGCCGGTTATAAGTTGGGCGACGCCGATAATGAACAGGGCGACGCCTGTAATGAGTAGGGCGACGCCGATAATGAGTAGGGCGACGCCGATAATGAGTAGGGCGACGCCTATAATGAGTAGGGCGACGCCTATAATAGGTAAGGCGACGCCTATAATGAGTAGGGCGACGCCCATAATAAGTAGGGCGACGCCTATAATGAGAAGGGTGACGCCCATAATAAGTAGGGCGACGCCGATAATGAGTACGGTGACGCCGATAATGAGTAGGGCGACGCCGATAATAATTAGGGCGACGCCGATAATGAGTAGGGCGACGCCGATAATAAGTAGGGCGACGCCTCTAATGAGTAGGGCGACGCCGATAATGAGTGGGGCGACGCCTATTATAACTTTGGCGACGCTTGTAATAAGTAGGGCGACCCCTATAATGAGTAGAGCGACGCCAACAATGTGTAGGGCGACGCCGATAATGAGTAGGGCGACGCCTATAATAAGTAGGGCGACGCCTATAATGAGTAGGGCGACGCCGATAATGAGCAAAGCGACGCCTATAATGAGTAGGGCGACGCCGATAATGAGTAGGGCGACGCCCATAATAAGTAGGGCGACGCCGGTTATAAGTTGGGCGACGCCGATAATGAACAGGGCGACGCCTGTAATGAGTAGGGCGACGCCGATAATGAGTAGGGCGACGCCGATAATGAGTAGGGCGACGCCTATAATAGGTAAGGCGACGCCTATAATGAGTAGGGCGACGCCCATAATAAGTAGGGCGACGCCGGTTATAAGTTGGGCGACGCCGATAATGAACAGGGCGACGCCTGTAATGAGTAGGGCGACGCCGATAATGAGTAGGGCGACGCCGATAATGAGTAGGGCGACGCCGATAATGAGTGGGGCGACGCCTATAATAACTTTGGCGACGCTTGTAATAAGTAGGGCGACCCCTATAATGAGTAGGGCGACGCCTATAATGAACAGGGCGACGCCTATAATGGGTAGGGCGACGCCGATAATGTGTAGGGCGACGCCGATAATGAGTAGGGCGACGCCTATAATGAGAAGGGTGACGCCCATAATAAGTAGGGCGACGCCGATAATGAGTAGGGTGACGCCGATAATGAGTAGGGCGACGCCGATAATAATTAGGGCGACGCCGATAATGAGTAGGGCGACGCCTATAATAAGTAGGGCGACGCCTCTAATGAGTAGGGCGACGCCGATAATGAGTGGGGCGACGCCTATAATAACTTTGGCGACGCTTGTAATAAGTAGGGCGACCCCTATAATGAGTAGGGCGACGCCTATAATGAACAGGGCGACGCCTATAATGGGTAGGGCGACGCCGATAATGTGTAGGGCGACGCCGATAATGAGTAGGGCGACGCCTATGATGAGTAGGGCGACGCCGATAATGAGAAGGGTGACGCCCATAATAAGTAGGGCGACGCCGATAATGAGAAGGGTGACGCCCATAATAAGTAGGGCGACGCCGATAATGAGTAGGGTGACGCCGATAATGAGTAGGGCGACGCCGATAATAATAAGGGCGACGCCGATAATGAGTAGGGCGACGCCGATAATGATCCGAGCGACGCCCATAATGAGTAGGGCGACGCCAATAATGTGTAGGGCGACGCCGATAATGAGTAGGGCGACGCCGATAATGAGTAGGGCGACGCCGATAATGAGTAGGGCGACGCCGATAATAAGTAGGGCGACGCCGATAATGAGTAGGGCGACGCCGATAATCAGTAGGGCGACGCCGATAATGAGTAGGGCGACGCCTATGATGAGTAGGGCGACGCCGATAATGAGTAGGGCGACGCCGATAATGAGTAGGGCGACGCTGATAAAAAGTAGGGCGACGCCTATAATGAGTAGGGCGACGCCTATAATAACTTTGGTGACGCTTGTAATAAGTAGGGCGACGCCTATAATGAGTAGGGCGACGCCTCTAATGAGTAGGGCGACGCCCAAAATAAGTAGGGCGACGCCGATAATAATTAGGGCGACGCCGATAATGAGTAGGGCGACGCCGATAATGATCCGAGCGACGCCCATAATGAGTAGAGCGACGCCAATAATGTGTAGGGCGACGCCGATAATGAGTAGGGCGACGCCTATAATAACTAGGGCGACGCCTATAATGAGTAGGGCGACGCCGATAATGAGCAAAGCGACGCCTATAATGAGTAGGGCGACGTCGATAATGAGTAGGGCGACGCCGATAATGAGTAGGGCGACGACGATAATGAGTAGGGCGACGCCGATAATAAGTAGGGCGACGCTGATAATGAGTAGGGCGACGCCTATAATGAGTAGGGCGACGCCCATAATAAGTAGGGCGACGCCGATAATGTGTAGGGCGACGCCGATAATGAGTAGGGCGACGCCGATAATGAGTAGGGCGACGCCGATAATGATCCGAGCGACGCCCATAATGAGTAGGGCGACGCCAATAATGTGTAGGGCGACGCCGATAATGAGTAGGGCGACGCCGATAATGAGTAGGGCGACGCCGATAATGAGTAGGGCGACGCCGATAATAAGTAGGGCGACGCCGATAATGAGTAGGGCGACGCCGATAATCAGTAGGGCGACGCCGATAATGAGTAGGGTGACGCCCATAATAAGTAGGGCGACGCCTATGATGAGTAGGGCGACGCCGATAATGAGTAGGGCGACGCCTATGATGAGTAGGGCGACGCCGATAATGAGTAGGGCGACGCCGATAGTGAGTAGGGCGACGCTGATAAAAAGTAGGGCGACGCCTATAATGAGTAGGGCGACGCCTATAATAACTTTGGTGACGCTTGTAATAAGTAGGGCGACGCCGATAATGAGTAGGGCGACGCCTATAATAACTTTGGTGACGCTTGTAATAAGTAGGGCGACGCCTATAATGAGTAGGGCGACGCCCATAATAAGTAGGGCGACGCCTATGATGAGTAGGGCGACGCCGATAATGAGTAGGGCGACGCCGATAATGAGTAGGGCGACGCTGATAAAAAGTAGGGCGACGCCTATGATGAGTAGAGCGACGCCGATAATGAGTAGGGCGACGCCGATAATGAGTAGGGCGACGCCGATAATAATTAGGGCGACGCCTATAATGGGTAGTAGGACGACGCCGGTTGTAAGTAGGGCGACGCCGGTAATTGTTAGGGCGACGCCGATAGTAAGTAGGGCGACGCCTATAATGGGAAGGGCGACGCCGATAATGATCCGAGCGACGCCCATAATGAGTAGGGCGACGCCAATAATGTGTAGGGCGACGCCAATAATGAGTAGGGCGACGCCGATAATGAGTAGGGCGACGCCGATAACAAGTAGGGCGACGCCGATAATGAGTAGGGCGACGCCGATAATGATCCGAGCGACGCCCATAATGAGTAGGGCGACGCCAATAATGTGTAGGGCGACGCCAATAATGAGTAGGGCGACGCCGATAATGAGTAGGGCGACGCCGATAATGAGTAGGGCGACGCCGATAATGAGTAGGGCGACGCCGATAAAGAGTAGGGCGACGCCGATAATAAGTAGGGCGACGCCGATAATGTGTAGGGCGACGCCGATAATGAGTAGGGCGACGCCTATAATAAGTAGGGCGACGCCTATAATGAGTAGGGCGACGCCTATAGTGAGCAAGGCGACGCCTATAATGAGTAGGGCGACGCCGATAATGAGTAGGGCGACGCCGATAATGAGTAGGGCGACGCCGATAATAAGTAGGGCGACGCCGATAATAAGTAGGGCGACGCCGATAATGAGTAGGGCGACGCTGATAATGAGTAGGGCGACGCCGATAATGAGTAGGGCGACGCCTATAATAAGCAGGGCGACGCCTCTAATGAGTAGGGCGACGCCTATGATGAGTAGGGCGACGCCGATAATGAGTTGGGTGACGCCGATAATGAGTAGGGCGACGCCGATAATGAGTAGGGCGACGCCGATAATGAGTAGGGCGACGCCGATAATGAGTAGGGCGACGCCTATAATGAGTAGGGCGACGCTTATAATAAGTAGGGCGACGCCTCTAATGAGTAGGGCGACGCCTATGATGAGTAGGGCGACGCCGATAATGAATAGGGCGACGCCGATAATGAGTAGCGCGACGCCGATAATGATCCGAGCGACGCCCATAATGAGTAGGGCGACGCCGATAATGTGTAGGGCGACGCCGATAATGAGTAGGGCGACGCCGATAATGAGTAGGGCGACGCCGATAAAGAGTAGGGCGACGCCGATAATAAGTAGGGCGACGCCGATAATGTGTAGGGCGACGCCGATAATGAGTAGGGCGACGCCTATAATAAGTAGGGCGACGCCTATAATGAGTAGGGCGACGCCTATAGTGAGCAAGGCGACGCCTATAATGAGTAGGGCGACGCCGATAATGAGTAGGGCGACGCCGATAATGAGTAGGGCGACGCCGATAATAAGTAGGGCGACGCCGATAATGAGTAGGGCGACGCTGATAATGAGTAGGGCGACGCCGATAATGAGTAGGGCGACGCCTATAATAAGCAGGGCGACGCCTCTAATGAGTAGGGCGACGCCTATGATGAGTAGGGCGACGCCGATAATGTGTAGGGCGACGCCGATAATGAGTAGGGCGACGCCGATAATGAGTAGGGCGACGCCGATAATGATCCGAGCGACGCCGATAATGAGTAGGGCGACGCCTATAATGAGTAGGGCGACGCTTATAATAAGTAGGGCGACGCCTCTAATGAGTAGGGCGACGCCTATGATGAGTAGGGCGACGCCGATAATGAATAGGGCGACGCCGATAATGAGTAGGGCGACGCTGATAAAAAGTAGGGCGACGCCTATAATGAGTATGGAGACGCTTATAATGAGTAGGGCGACAAAGATAAAGATAAAGATAAAGATATATTTATTTTGTAAAAACATGAGTGAGCGTATACAGTGATACAGGTCTTAAAATAAAAATAAAGTAGCTACATGTTTTGCCATTTAGTTATGGCATACAAAATGTATAGTATAGGCTAAAGTTTTTAACAGTAGGCATGTAATGTTAAAAAATAGAAGTTACAATTTTAAATAATAATAAAAAATCTTAGAAATAATTAAAATTTCTAGAAATGCCGCAATTGCATTGCCGGCGCAATTATTGTTCAATCATTTAAATAATCACATAGACTGTAATAGCATTTACTTATGAGAAATTTTTTAAGCTGTATTTTAAAGAATCTACTTGGTAATTGCTTAATATTTTTGGGGATCTTATTATAAATTATAGGTGCCAAGTAAAATATACTTTTATGCATTAGTGCAGTACTTGGCCTACTTATTTCTAATCTATTATTGTCTCGACGACTGCGAATCGTAACTTCTGACAATTTTTTAAATAGTTTAGGATTCGTTTGGACGAAATTAGCAACTTCATATATAAATAAAGAAGGTAAATTTAAAATATTGTGTTTAATAAAATATGGTTTGCAGCTATCTGTAACTTTTAGGCCAAACATAGCTCTAATGCATCTTTTTTGGGATTTAAATATCATTTCTTTATTGGTAGAGTTTCCCCAGAATATGATGCCAAATCTTAATATGGATCCGACTATACCGTGGTAGGCAGTTAAAAGTGCATTAGTATTTACAATAGGTGCAAGTTTATAAAGTGCGTATGCGGAAGAATTAACCCTTTTATTCAGATGCTCAGTGTGTTCTTTCCAATTTAAATTTTTATCTATTGTAACGCCCAGAAATTTAGCGGAGTCTACTTCTTTAATAACTGTTCCTTGAAAATTAATATTGAGATTGAGTGACGGTAAGCGTTGACTGAAGAACATAATTTTTGTTTTATCTAAATTGATTTTTAAATTATTGTTGGATAACCAGTTGATTATAGAATTTATTGTTTTATTAATTTCACTTTCATAACTATGTTTATTGTTAGAGTTTATGGTGACAGTACTGTCGTCAGCAAAAAGTGATATCGGGTAATTTGTTATTCTAGGTAAGTCATTTATATAAATTATAAATAATAAGGGACCCAATACACTTCCCTGTGGGACTCCGTATTTCACTATTCGTTCTTCAGATGTGTATATTTCTTCTTTTTTAGTTGAGATATTTATTTTCGTTAGTTCGGTATTTTGTTTTCGGTTTTCTAAATATGATTTTATAAGTTCTTGTATATTTCCTCTAATACCATACGCGTCTAGTTTACTCAAGAGAATATCATGATTAACGTAGTCGAAGGCCTGGGTCATGTCGCAGTAAATTGCACAGACCGGCCTCCTTTTGTCTACGTTAGCCATAACATTATTTATGAAATCAAAAATTGCCATATTAATTGTTTTATTTCTGCGAAAGCCTTTTTGATCATCTGTAAGAATCTTTAGTTTTTCTAAGTAATTATATATTTGTAAATAGACATATTTTTCAAAGATTTTAGATAATACGGGAATAAGGGCTATGGGTCTATAAGAGCTCATGTTTTCTTTGCTGTCTTTTTTAAATAGAGGTTTTATGATTGTAGTTTTTAGGTTATCTGGATATATTCCTGAACTAATACAAATGTTTACAATATGGCTTAGGTGATCACAAACATAATAAGCTACAAATTTTATAATTTTAGTTGATATTCCATCAAAGCCGACACTTGAAGTGTTTTTCAGAGATCTAATTATTTGAAGAATATCGTATGGTGTACTTGGTGCCATAAACATAGACTGTCCCGATTTTTCAATATATGAAGTTATTTTCTGGCCTGAATCCGTAAAAGGTTTTATTTTATCTATGAAGAAGTTGTTAAAAGCGTTTGCTATGTCTTGGGGATCAGTAACTGATTTGTCACCTATTTTTATGGAAGAAATATTGTCCTTGGGTTTGTTCATTTTGGTTCTGTTTATTATTGCCCACGTGGCCTTGGATTTATTAGGTGCTGTTTTTATATTATGTATATTTTGAGCTCGCTGTGTTAATTTTGCGACACCTTTAATAAGTAGGGCGACGCCGATAATGAGTATGGCGACGCCTTTAATGAGTATGGAGACGCTTATAATGAGTAGGGCGACTCCTATAATATAATAAGTAGGGCGACGCCGACTATAAGTATGGTGATGCCTATAATGAGTAGGGCGGCGCTATCACTTCCTCGAGAGTGATATACTGAAAACCTGGTCAAATTAAGTAGTGCGCGCTTTGATTTTACCAATGAGCCGTCAGATGGTAGTAACTGTTGCCGAGGTCTGTACAATTATGTTGGTAAGGCTTAGCAATGTCTTGGGTGTGATTTTATGTATATATGATTGCCTACAATTTTCATTATGCGGTTCAAAAACGTTTTGATGCAGTATATTTCGGCAATATATCTGAACCAGCATGGTTCATACGTTTTGTCTTACGGGCAGATAAAAAACTTGTGGCTATTGCCGGGCCACTCTTAAAATATTGTCATAATGTTGCATAGTCTGGCTGCGATTGTTAGCAATGTTGCCAGATATTCTAATGCAGTAAAAATATTGCTCGTTTAGACGCATCTTTAGGCGAAGTCTAATGTCTCAAAGTCAAGTGAATTCTTCAAAATTCTTTTCAATAACATCAAGAGGGACCTTTATGGCGTAACTAATGTTTTAACATAAATTCTTCTGCTTATACAGGTACAATTCTTTTCAAAACATTAAAAGGGACCTTAATGGTGTAACTAATCTCCTAGCATACATCTTTCTGCTTGTACCTACTAGTACATTCACCGTAATGGTACAAGGCTACACATGTAGAGCTAGTAGAATTGTTTGAGGGCTTCCAGCGAGAACCTAACGAACAACAAAAAGATAGAGCTTTAATGCAACTACTCTAGCTAGAGACTTGGCGAACTTTTAACTACTTTCGTAGAGTTTGAAAAGAGAAATAATGAACAACTTGGTCTTCAGTTGTTTGAGTAAGTTGTATTTATTTCAGTTATTTCAACTAAGGAGTGGAATTCCCTGCCATACTCTGAATTTCCTGACAGCTATATCTTGGGGTCTTCAAGTCAAGAGTGAATAGGTTACTTCTAAGCATGCGTGCGTTACCGTCGAACACATCATCGCTAACCATCAGGCGAGATAGTGGACAAATGCGAAATTATCATTTAAAATAAAAGGAATAGAGATCAGAATGGCTTATGGATTCACAGCCGAAAATGTCTATCTTTAAATTGAGGTTCAACAACACTTGCCGAAGTGGGTCTGTATATGAGTGACCATTCCTTGGTTTCCAAAAATCTTCTGCATCTCGGAAATTACGCATAACTGTTGGTCCCGGCTGTCATTTATGGATCTTTGACTTTTGTTACGGGAAGTTTAAATGTCTGGCAGCCAATCTTCCAAGCAAGGGGTTTTAAAATTGAATTTATATTTCTTTCTTATTCTTCCTTTCTTTGAAACGTTGCCTAGCACGAGGAATATCTCAGTGTAATACATTTTACAAAGATATAACGCATCAAAATACGAGAATGGGGGCTCATGACGTCAGAAGCAAGTAAAAAATGCACTTGCTTGTGATGTACTGGTAATTTTGGTTTACATAACTAAAGAAAAAACACGTGTTAAATATTTTTGGATACTCAGTTAAAAACACTAAAGGCTATTAAAATTTGTTGAAAAAGACTGATTGATTGATTGATTGATGAATGATTGATTGATGATCTTCCATATTGACAGGCCTATTGGTCTAGTAGTTAGAGACCCTGACTGCTATGCCGGAGGTCGTGGGTTCGATTCCCACCCAGGACAAATGTTTGTGTGATGAGCACGATCATTTGTTCTGTCTGGGTATAATTTATCTATAATATGTATGTATTTAGAAATATATTAGTATGTTTATCAGTTGTCTAATACCCATAACACAAGCTCTGCTTAGCTTAGGACTAGATGGCATTGTGTGATAGTTGTGGAATATTTATTATTTATTATTATCTATCCAGGTTTAAAAAAAAATAACTGTTTCCTGGTTTTATTACAGTAGAAAATAAACTTTTTTCAAAATATGGCCGCATCCATAATGTCTGTGGTATTATTTTCCGCTTTTACAAGTAAAATAACTATGCAAAGTTTTCCCGTTGAGCCTTAGGGCTGGCATGCTATGCGGAATATGAAATAATATTGTTTCTCTTCAAAACTTTTAGTTTGAAATTTTATTTACTTTTTGTAGTAAAATAGTATTAATGGACTTTATTTTTGCTCTGATGGAAACTTCTTTTATTGGCGGAGCTCGTGGCTAAATAATCATAGCCGCACAGGCCGATCTTCCGGGTGAAGCCGCGCTCAGCGAGGTTGGTCTGTGGATGGGTGATCATCTGTCATAGTGAGTTTCCTCCGTGCCTCGGAAAGCACGTAAAGCCGTTGGTCCCGGCTGTCATGTGTAGATCTTTGACAGTAGTTACTATGAGAAACTCTAAAGTTTCACAACCAGTCTAACTATGGGGTATTGTATTACCCAGTTATGGGGTTGTGGAGGTCTGATAGGCAGTCGCTCCATGTAAAATATTGATATTCAACTGCATCTGGTTCAACTGGAAACTGACTCCAATAAAGTTGGGAAAAAGCTAGGGAAATGATGTTATTTATAGACGATAGTAACAGTAACAACTTTAAAGCCTTTGTCAAACAGACAGGCGTGGCGAATACGAAGCGAGGCGTTTTTATTTGTAACTAGCTTCCGCCCGCGACTCCGTCCGCGCGGATGTCGGTCTTCGCGTGGATGGTTTATTTGTCCATTTTGAGTAACTCTGACAATGACATCTTATAAATATCTATTGGACCCAAATACGGCTAAGTCTATAATAATTAAGGAGATTCGTGGTTCTACAGAACAACGTCTAAGAATAAAACTGAAAAATAAGGTTTTTTTTTCTACGTATTTTTCCAGGATAAAAAGTATCCTATTTTATGCTCAGGATAATAAGGTATAATTATACCAAGTTTCATCGAAATCGAACCGTTAGTTTTGCGTGATGCCTGCATATACAGACAGACAGACAGACAGACAAAAAAATTTTAATGACATATTTGGGTTTGGTATCGATCCAGCAACACCCCCCGCTATTTATTTTTTCAATATTTTCGATGTACAGAATCGACCCTTCTAGAGATTTATTATATGTATAGATGTATGGAATTATTTGAATCCAGTCACGTAAAAAAGTGAAAGCGATCCGATAGCGTGACCGAACTATCGGACTGACGTCTCGTATCGGTTCGTTATCGCTTCGGACTCGCCTGTCTGTTTGACAAAAGCCTAAGAGTTGACCCAGTATAAATGAAACATAAATTCTTCATAATCCAAAAAAAAAAATAAAGCCATTCATTTCGTACATCCCTAAGTGTAAATACAGGCCAATTTAAATGGTAATATTTTGGACCTGAGGCTCTCGGCTATCACAAAGCTTTATTATTCACCTTCACGCTAAAAACGGTGGGAGCCGAGCAGAGTTATCGCCTTTTATGTGGTTTATGGAGGGAGGGGAAATTCTTTGTGGAAAGTGAGTATTTTTTTGTTGTTTTTGTATTGTGTGATGATTGAATTATTGTGTTTTTTAAAAGACCGTTGGTATCATAATTATAGCAAGATGGGTGATTGTTCAAGATTAAGCTGTATTTGTCCTGGTTGGTCCATGGGTTGGGTACCTAATGCTTACTTTACTTCTTACTAATATATTTATATTTTTTTAATAGCCTAGTTTATGCCCCACTGCAGGGTAAAGGCCTCCCCTTTTTCCTTCCAAACCACTCTATTTTGGGCATTTTCTTACTAATATTAAAAACATACACAAGCAAGTGAAATAACCTAGTTTTCAGCTGGCTTCAGCCTGTAATTCAGTTTACGATCGCGTGCATATAAACACAGATTTCGTTAAACTTTTCATTACGTAACCACTACGCTCTGACCTTATACACTACTTGAAGTTTCAGAGTGGGTGAAATTATTTCATGCTTTTACTAAAACTGGAATAGAACAGGTTTGAAATGCTTGTATTTATTACTAGCTTTTATCCGCTGCTTTGATTACATTAATTTATAATTTAACTTTTTTTTAAACGTTGTCCCTCACTAGGGATTTCTCTTGTATCGTGGGTTCGTTTACAAACAGTACCTACACAAACACCCAGACTGGGGGATGCGGGGTGCGGGGATCGAAATGTTCCGTGAAATTAATAATTCTTCAAATAATTAGAACAATAACTTTCTTATGATAATGAAATCATAAGAAAGTTATTGTTCTTCGGGAAAAGTACTTTGTTTTGGGATAAAATGTATTTTATGTCAGTTTCTGTTCACTTGACAAGATATATGTAAAATTATCGATGAGCGATAGACTGCGTGCAGCCTGTCACAGGTTCGATACTCGTATGGTGCACCTTGGTCGTGTATAATGCATTTTAGTTTTCGTCAAAATCGTCCTCGAGACTCCTTTCAACGTTATTCAGTATTCTTCATAGTTTCCGATATAGCCATTCGCGCCCAGTTGAAATTCACCCTGTTTAATTAAGTGAATCAGTACTTGGATTGCCCCCTAGCTCTATTCACGTTTTGCAGTAGAATTTTTATCAAGAAAAAAAACGACGGTTTGCACTCTGGGAGAGCCGGCAGAAGTGAAAACTTTAATAGTAATAAACACACACGAACATTCGCGCAAGCGCCCTGCGCCGTCTTACGAATTTTTGATCAGGTCACGTGTCCTGACGCGCGTTTAACATTTTTTACCCATTCCAAAAAAAGTGCACAACGCTGCTAAAGAAGTTTTCACTTCAAAAAAACGATTTGGACACTTGGAACCGGATAGAGCCGGATGACTGGGTTCCGACTACACCCAGAATCGGGTATGCAAAATTTAGAACCGCACCCGGTTCTGCATCTACAAGTAACAAGTACTTGTGTTGGGGGTCATGTAATTGATTCAGTTCATCGCGTGTCTTATGTTCTGATAAACTATACGTTACTATGAACTGACCTTTAATAATGTTTCTCGAAGCTTCTTATTCCGTGTGTTCTGACCTTTTACTCAAACTTAATTTGACTTGGTAATAAATATTTAGCGTATTATACGTCAATTGACCTAATGGAAAATAAATCGTCATTTATTTAAAATAAATCGACGGTATTCTTCAGTAAATGACAGAAAATCAACGGCGATTGTTGCTGTCGCATATCTATGCATTGTTTACTCAATCACTTAACATAATGTTTATACCTTTTTTTTATCGTGGTAAAATCATCAAATGAGTCCTCCCACCCAGGGCAGAGCGGGAGGGACTGTCAGATTCGTAGTGACTAAAATCCACGGTGTCCTTCAATAGCCCTTTACGTACCGCGGTCACGGTAATTCGTGAGTCCCGCGACCAATGTTTATACCTAAAAAAAAAGAAAAAAAAATAACTTTCTTTAAAAAATTTAAATCGCCTTCTAAAATAAAACACAATAAGTGTGAAATAACTTTTCTTTCTTTCGGAATACGGTGCCTCAGTTTTTTAATTCCTTAATTTCTTTGCCAATGACTTCCGAAATAAAAGTCATGTAACACTTTTTGTTTTTTAAAAGCTTTTATCTACCTGTCTCGTTGACTGTAATCAAATCTTGCAAGTTAAATTTGATCCACTTCCCGGTTTCCGATTGAGCTGAAATTTTGCACGTATATGTATAACGCCTGAGAATGCAATATTATGATGACATGGAGCTGATCTGATGATGAAGCTGGAAGGTGGCCATAGGAACTCTGTAATGGAACGCTGCAAACCTATCAAGTTTAGACTCGTTTGATTTGTCTTGACGGGTACTTGGTCTTTCGTAATAATTTGTATAACAATAAAGGCTTGTTTTAGAAAAGGACATAGTTTTTAAATGACTAACTTGTTAGAGGTCGGTTTCAATTTTTACACGAAGTTTTATTCTCGCATTCTCCTCACTCTTTCAGCTATCATTTAGTCCTATTCTCTTTCCTTAATATTTTTCATCACACAAGGAATTAAGTACATGAATTCGTTTCCGAACACGTTTGTAGCGAGCTGCGGGACACCGCAATCGATTGCCACCCACATCCCGCTACCCGATTGAGTTGCGAATTTGCACACGAGTGTAAGGTTGTTGATTATCTATCTGAACATATATGATGCCACTAAAATATATTTTATTCATAAATGATATTTATTTTGCAAATAGGTTTTCGCAAACACTTTTACAAAGTCAAAACAGTTTTTTTCATATGTACCTAGAGGAGGCCGGTGTTTCGTACCTGACTACTCTGAGAAGAAACATCCGAAACTGACTCAGAGGTCATCGTCTCTTTTAAAGTCCAGACATAAAATTGGTTATGTCATGCGAGGGAACTGCAGGTTAGTGTCTGAGATGGTCTTTTGAAGAAAGAACCACACAGATTTGAGTGGACCTGTCCAGTCTCGGTTATTGTGAAGCTCGACTCATAACTCAAGGAGCTCAATCGACGGTTTAAAGTTAGGCATAATAAGCGACATGAATTTGAATACCATTTTTTTTGAGTTAATAAAATCATCGATAGGCTAGGGTTGTTACGCATCCTGCCGGGGTCGCGGGACTTTCCCATTACCGTGACCATACCGTGATCAAATGAGTCTCAGGGTACCCAGGGCAGAGCGGGAGGGACTGTCAGACTCGTACTGACAAAAATCCACGGTGTCCTTCAATAGCCCTTTACGTTCCGGGGTCACAATAATTTGTGAGTCCCGCGACCCCGGCAGGCTTTGGCCCTCTAGAGGGAGGCCCCGTCATTTTGCTGACACTCTTTGAGGTGCGCGTGGAACACAACGCGCCGTCGACCCGGGCGTGTCTCAATAATCTCTGAGTAATAACTGTCTAATGTCTCAATAATGGGAACATTTTAGTCTGATTATCACAACAAAACATAATATTATAAAACCATTTTGCAACCCAATTACGTCTAAGATAAATATTTGTAGCATAGAAAATATATGACGGCGCGTTGTGTTCCTCGCGCGCCTCAAAGAGTGTCAGCATAGTGACGGGGCCTGTAGAGGGCCAAAGCCTGCCGGGGTCGCGGGACCAAGGGATTACCGTGACCCCGGTACGTAAAGGGCTATTGAAGGACACCGTGGATTTTAGTCAGTACAAGTCTGACAGTCCCTCCCGCCCTGCCCTGGGTGGGAGGATTCATTTGATGATTTTACCACGATAAAAAAAAAAACATAGAAAATATATGAGAAAATTGTCAAAGGGAACGAGGAAGCTATATACTATGCTATGTACGGAGACACTCGCAAAAAACGATATCAAATCTCTCGCACCAGGCTCTGGGAAACTGCCCGTATTTGTAATACTAAATGTATTTAATTTTACACAGACCAAAACACACCTTAACTTCTATGAAACAAGATATATTTTCCATCTCTCAAGTCGAACAGGAAATATTAGCTATTACTTTTACGTGTCAAAGTGAAATCAACTCTAACTCAGAACTTTAAAGTTGATTTTGCAATGGTGATACGTATCGCTTTATTCAATAAAGTTTGACTTGTATGTTAAGGAAGATTGAACTGTATTTTGTAAGAGTTAAAGTGAGTTTTTCAATGGTGATGAATGTGGGGAGGTAGCTACCGGCTGTACATTTGCAGTGATGTCTTGAGGGTGGCAATTTGTTTCCACTGTTCGTTCTATAAATAGGTTTGTCGGGTGAAAATGTACTTCCTGGAGTGTAAAAAGATCTTGCGTTGGAAGGTAAAACTATTTCAGTAAGGCCCACTTGCACCACACATCACTAAACGGGTTTAGCGCTAAACTGCCTTAGAATATCACTGCATCCCTGTCAAATTGTTTAAAGTTGACAGAGACAGAGCGTTGTTTTAAATCAGTTTAACGCTAAACCTGTTTAGTGGTTTGTGGTGCAAGTGGGCCTAAGAATTTGAATTGGTTCATGCAGCCTGGCGTAGCAGGTTGCTACGACGGCGTAGCAGGCGTAGGCTTTTGCTACGTCGTAGCAATTGTAAAGCCTGCCGTCAATACTTCCTACTAATATTATAAACGTGAAAATTTGTTTGGATGGATGGATGGATGGATGTTTGTTACTCTTTCACGCAAAAACCTTTGAACGGATTTGGATGAAATATGGTACACCAATAGTTTATGACCTGGATTAACACATAGGATGGTTTTTATCCCGATATTATGTTCCCGTGGGTGAAGCCGCCGGCAAAAGCTAGTTCATCATATTTTGCGCTTGAACTTCTAACTGTCAAAGGCCAACTGCTTTACGTACTTTTCGAGGCACGGAGGAAACTCGCTATGACAGATGGTCGCTCATCCAAAGACAACCTCGGTAAGCGCGGCTTAACCCGGAAAATCGGCTTGTGCGGCAGTAATTATTTAACCACGACCTCCTCACGACATCTTACGGGCTCTTTAAGTAATACCGACATCTTTAATTAAAAAAATCGAGTAAAATCTTCCACATTTAACACCATCATAATACCAAACCAAAATATCGATCTTAACATGCCGTGCCGTCCAACAATGTTAACTAACTACCACCCCGTACATCACTACCTCTCCCTCCTTCACCCCTCCTCCCGGCACCCTCCTCCACCCGACACCCTCCTCCCCCTCCCTCATCCCTCTGCCACAGTATTCAGGTCATCGACATCAGCTGGTAAGACCGTATCACAGTTGGCCCGGTAGTATTGATAACTAAAATTTCAACTTGACTGTTTTACGCTAACTCTACTTTTATGTAGTTGGAATAAGGTTGGATTTTGTGGTCTCATTATTGGAATCGAGTGTGGTTGATTGTACGTGTAGGATGTGGATTTAGTACGTTTATACGTGTGTTTTTGAGGTTTTTTGTATGATTTGTTTATATACACACATCAAAAGTGTCTAGGGATCAACATATATTTTTGCAATAACTTTTCTCCTGATTGATATTAATTAAAATTTTTTTTAAGGATTCATCAAATAAAGTGTTTTCGTTTGTTACAGTAACGATAAACCAAGTCACCTTTGCATTAATAAAGAAATTTGCCATTTTCCTAATAAAGGGATTTTTGACATTTGAACCACTAACACAAAAGTTCGAAAAAAAGACTGAAATAACAGTTTTCTTTAAAATTTTATTGGGTAACTTGAACAATTAATAATCCGTGTTTCTACCGCGAACACTAACAACACAAGAACATCGGTTTGGCATACTCAAAATGAGTTCATCCAAATCACGCTGTGGAATGGCCGCCCATGTTCGTTGCAACAACAAAAAAAGGTCTTCTTGCGACTGGATACCCTCCATATTCGGCAGAGCTCTGATGAGTCTCGTTTTGGTATGAGACCGGATACAAGACGTATACGACACTGGAGAAGCCCTGGACGCCAACAGCGATTAAAATCCTGCCAGGAAGTCCATCCTTATAGTGGTGGAACCATCATGGTATGGGCGGGTATTTGGATCGGCGGAAGAACTGAGTTGATTTGGATCAGAGGCAACCTCAACGCTCAAATTTATGCTGAGACGATTGTATCAGACGTCATCGTTCCTCTACAAGTGCAAATCGGTCCCTTATTTCAGTTAATGCATGATAATGCACGACCGCACACCGCAAGAGTTGTAAGACAGACTCTCGCCGCAGCTAACATCAATGTCCTGCCCTGGCCTGCTCAGTCGCCAGACTTGAATCCGATTGAGCATGCATGGGATATGCTACAGAGAAGAGCTCTGCCGAATATGGAGGGTATCCAGTCGCAAGAAGACCTTTTTTTGTTGTTGCAACGAACATGGGCGGCCATTCCACAGCGTGATTTGGATGAACTCATTTTGAGTATGCCAAACCGATGTTCTTGTGTTGTTAGTGTTCGCGGTAGAAACACGGATTATTAATTGTTCAAGTTACCCAATAAAATTTTAAAGAAAACTGTTATTTCAGTCTTTTTTTCGAACTTTTGTGTTAGTGGTTCAAATGTCAAAAATCCCTTTATTAGGAAAATGGCAAATTTCTTTATTAATGCAAAGGTGTCTTGGTTTATCGTTACTGTGACAAACGAAAACACTTTATTTGATGAATCCTTAAAATTTTTTTTAATTAATATCAATCAGGAGAAAAGTTATTGCAAAAATATATGTTGATCCCTAGACACTTTTGATGTGTGTATTATGAAAATTAGAGTTCTTGTACAGACACCAGCAGGTCAATCTACCCGAATCTGTCAAATTTTACCAATAAAATATTAACCTTCCACTATCGATAAGGTTGAAAATCTATTAAAGTTTGATAGATTAGCGTAGGTTGATGTGCTGGTTGGTTGATGTCACATGTCATCGAATTTTTGGTTATAAGTACATGCCGGTTTCCTCACGATGTTTTCCTTCACCGTTTTGAGAGCAGTGGCGATGAAATAAATTACACAAGGTAATGGGCCCGGCTGGGTTCGAACCCACGACTTACAACTCGTAAGTCGAGGCCGAAACCGGACCACCACTTCTCGACAGACTCTTTCTGACTAAAATCCACGGTGTCCTTCAATAGCCCTTTACGTTCCGGGGTCACGGTTGCCTGTTTAGACAGACCCGCGACCTTGAATTGAACGTTACGTACACCGATGTACATATACCTTAATTTGGTTAGAATATTTATGCCAGCCTCCCCATATTATAAAAGGAATATTTTAACGGCTTCATAATTCAGCGAATAAATAACACTGTTTTCAGTCAACCAGATTTTTGAAGTGAAAACTTCTTTAGCGGCGTTGTGCTCTTTTTTTGGAATGGGTAAAAAATGTTAAACTCGCGTCAGGACACGTGATCTGATCGAAAATTAGTAAGACGGCGCAGGGCGCTTGCACGAATGTTCGTGTGTGTTCATTACTATTCAAGTTTTCACTTCTGCCGGCACTCCCAGAGTGTAACCCGTCGTTTATTTTTAATAGAGATTTTAAACTACAAAAAAGGCGATGTTAAAATAAAAAGGAGATTTAATAAAGGCCCTCGTGCCGTAGTAATTACATGGTGAGACTGCATGGCGCCGCGACTTCTGCTGTTGACGTAATTCTCGTCGTCGCTGCCTTTATGAAAAACTACTCTACAATCAAGTCATATTCTAATCAATACAAATCCGTTATACTCCTTTCCGTTCTTATTTATTTGAGTACTTTATTATACAAAGTCGTTTTATAATAATGACGGGGGCCCCCTCTAGACGGCCAAAGCCTTAGTCAGTACGAGTCAGACAGTCCCCACCCAGGGCAGAGCGGGAGGGACTGTCAGACTCGTACTGAATAAGATCCACGGTGTCCTTCAATAGCCCTTTACGTTCCGGGATCACGGTAATTCGTAAGTCACGGCACTCCGGCAGGCAGAGGGGGCCCCGTCATTTTGCTGACACTCTTTGAGGCGCGCGTTGTGTCCATGGTCGAACAGCGAGTTGCCCATTAAAAATCAAAAATCAAATAATTTATTTCAAGTAGGCCATTTACAGGCACTTTTGAATTGTCAAGAGACAAAAGTAAAATAAAATAGCTTTTTAAAAATAGTTACGGTGCTACAGTCCCAGTCACAAGACATAAAAACTTGTGAAAGTACTGTAGATGCCCATTCCAAAGCGTAGATCTCTATGGAGAAGAACGGGCAAGAAACTCCATGGACACTCTTTTTCAATCGCCAAAATTATAACAGAACCTTTGTTACATCATTCATCTTAAGATGGTACATTATGTGAGAACGATGTAGCAAGTAAAGTGTCCATAGGAAATTCATATAAAAAAAGACAATTCAATAAAATTATAAATAATTAAAATAAACCGCGGCTGCTAAGAGATGACCAGTCACGACTGACAGCGCCCGTTCACGAACATGACACATGCATCAGCATCACTCAGCTCAACCATTTTGAAGGGAACTAAGTGATCCGACACACGCGCCACCATCAGCGAGACATTTGAGTGAGCATGACATAATCTCAACTGCCAGGGTCATTCAAGTCAATAAAAGACGTGGGTATCTACTCATTGAAAGCTATAAAAAACACGGTACTCACACAATGCTTCCGGTGAAACTATATAATACTAGAAAGATTGACTCTATACATATACATATACATTACTCGCTGCCCGCATGCCCGCGCCTACAGTGGCCGGAGATTGTCTGCCGACGTCCGTCACCGTGAGCGTCTACCACTGCGGCTGGGTTGGAGAGAGAATGCTGTCCACTCCCACACGCGGTCCGCCTCCTTCTTCGCGAGCATGACTGCTTCGCTGAAGGAGGCGACCGCTTAATGATATTTCCACCTAGAAAATCTAAACATATAAACGGCAAAAAATCATGTCCGATTAGAAACCCCCCTTTAATTTTTACTATTTGTTATTATAACGGCAACAAAAATACATCACTGTGAAAATTTCAACTGTCTAACTATCACGGTTCATGAGACGGAATTCTGAAAGGACCTAGAACTCATAAGACAGGGTTATACTCCACCGCCCCCGTTGCTCATAATAATCGCTCAGGCTCTCATAATGACTACGAGACAGCACGGCGCGGCGCCCGCGACCTGTGACCTATGCTCTTGACGTAATACTCGTCACTTCAGACACACATAGGGAGTGGAAACTCAGGATGCTTTTACTGCTGGGATACAGGCCTCCTCTCTGTGACAATGAGTGGGCTATAATTATGTTTGCCATCCGGTCGCGGGACTCACGAATTACCGTGACACCGGTACGTAAAGGGCTATTGAAGGACACACCGTGGATTTTAGTCAGTAGGACTGACAGTCTCTCCCGCTCTGCCCTGGGAGGACTCGTGTGATGATTTTACGACGTAAAAAAAAGGGTTGCTAACTAAGGGCATCCGGGGAGCGTTTGAGGGGGGCTTCATTTGTAGTCCGGGTCAAAAAATTTAAAGTCTTGGGCCGCCCGCGACACACGCACACTTCATTCGCCCACCTCTCCCGACGCAGTTGCCAGGTTGCGCACTTCAGGGGTGTTCAAGCGTCTTGTCCTGGTTTCCAAATTTTAGAGATGGCAACCCTAGCTAAATTCCACGCAGCCCCAGTGTGGGTAGGTGGATGTCACATAAGTTGTATTTGTATGTAAATTGGTATATGAGACTGACACAGAGTGACATGAATCTAAGTCTAAAAGTCGGTCACCCATCCAGAACAAAACCACGGAAAGCAACGCTTAACCTTGAAGATTTGTCTATGTGGCGTTTATTATTCATCCACAAGAGTAAAAGTGTTAACAGATGTTAAAGTGTTAAGAGGCCTCTTACAGTCCACTAGCGCCGCCAATCGAAAAAATGTCATAACTCGTAAATAGAATCAAAAATACAAAATGTGGTCTGTAATTACTGTAGAAAAGGTAATAACGTAATTTTATAACAAATTGTCAACACTTGAAATATAGCTGTTTAGCTAAATCGTGAAATTGTAACAAAAACGGCCGTTTATGTTTAGAATGCACGATTTAGTTAAACAGCTTTTTTTTTATTTTTTATTTTATTTACATTTTGTATTTTTGATTCTATTTACGAGTTGTGACATTTTTTCGATTGGCGGCGAAAAAATGTCATAACTCGTAGGCTAGTGGACTGTAAAAGGTTTAAGCAAAATCTAGTTTTGTTATTTACAAGGCTATCTAAATATGGAACGAGTGCATTCTTCCGCGATTGTTTACAAGTTCAATCTAATTTAATATTCAGGTCAGATAAATCAGAATCTATGCAGACATTGCGAGAGTGGAACTATTTCTAACTTCAATTACTAGAGAATGCTGCAGCACTTTAATTAGGAAACAATGGTAATAATTTTTTCTCAGACGTTTCGCACACTGCACTAAACACGTGAATGCGTTTAAAGGTCACAGCTCTTAAAGTATTGTGGACCAAGCGACGTCGACTCGTTGACCGCGCGGGATCTCCTGGTTGACCGCGTGACGTTTATTGGTGGTAACGCGGCGTCCACCCGTGGACCACCTGTCGACAACGAGTGGACGCCGTGCGACGAAGCGGCTAATGAGCTGTGGGAGAAAGTGGTAGTGTGTAAGAAACTTAATTGTTACAGAAAGTTATCAATACTTTGGCCAGAAAATTAGAAAAGTTAGTTGTAAACAGCTATCGAGAATCTATTCATTTCTCTTAAAACAAATAAAAAATTAAAATACACTTAATTTAGTCACTTTAATTTTACGTACAATTTGTAATTTAAACTCCTCAACATTATTTTCACTTAATTCCAAAAACACGCGACCATGCATCATACGAAAAACCCTTTTAACAAAGCTTAAAAAAAATGATAAAAGCGTGTCACGTTACAAAAATCCGTCGCACGGGAATCGAACCTAAGCCGTCCATTAAGGGAACGGCACGTAATCCGTATTGTGAACTTAATGTAAACGATTTTTATGACACAAAACGGAATAATTTAGTTGGACATGAAATGGGCCCTTCACCCTGTTTGCATAAAGCTGCATAGAGTAGGTTTTGAGTTTAGAGGTATCAGCGGTCAATAATTTGGATGTACTTTTTTCTATTATTTTTTTTTCTATGATTAGCATAATTTCTTTTATTTTCAATACAAAATCCTAATTTTCGACAGCATGCCAAACTCACAGCGAACTTTAATTCGTAAGTTTGTTTTTAAGAAGTAATCTCTGGAAGTACTGAATTGATTTTAACCTTAATTATTTTTATAAATTATATATTAGCTTAATTATTCCTAACTGTTTTTTTTTCGTTGTTTGTTGTTTTGTCGGAGTGTTAGTAGATTAAATAGAGAGACGCTTAGACGAAAAGTAAGCTGGATTTGTGGAAAAAATATCTATGTACAATTATTATTAAACTACACTTGCGAGCAAAAGTATGGAATCCATTATAAAGTTAATAACTGTTAACTTTTTGTATATATATGTTATACCAAATACTTTGAAATTACGCCATTATTTAAGGAGCTATCTCGGATCAATTCCAGTAGCTCCATTCGTTCAGTAGTTGAAGTATTTTTGACAGGCAGTGTTATCTTTATAATGAAGTATGTTTAAGTAACTAAAAAAGATTATACCATCGGTATGGTCTTGATAAATGAGCACAGCAAAGTAGTGGAAATCACTTTCTGCGTCGGTGTTCCCGAATTCATATATGAATTCGGGAACACCACGTGGTATACCACCCGAATCTCACACAGAGCGAACAGTCTTCTGGTGGTTAAACTTGCCCCATCGTAGGCTTTGTCTCGGTCACACAGTCAAGAAAAAACAAAGTAAACTAATCTCAAATAAAAAAGAATAAGAAAAATAGCCATTCGTAGGATACACTTTTTTACCTGTAAAATAAATAAAATAAAAATTCTCAGTACTGAAAAATATTGTATCGTAACACAATAAAATACATAACTTGAACAATTTATTTGCACTCTAGTAGTAGTACAAAATGTGACACTACTCTGTGCTGTGAGTGCACACGACAGACGCGAGTTTGATACAAATTGCGTGCTATGGAGAAGGCTCTTGTTTGATGCTGCCAAACCTTTTTTCGAATAAAAAATGTATGGATAAAACACTTCAGAGGAATCAATATCATAAGCTAGATTCTTTATTCTTATCAGAATGGTGGCCTACTATGACGTCAAAACCGAGATTAATTCCAGTGTGGGAAAGAGATAGAGCTATACAAGTCCTCTAGCGCCATCTCGTTCCCACAGTGGAATTACTCTCACTTTTAGACGTTATGGTAGGCCACCTGTTCTATCCTACTGCTGAGCAAAAGGCCTCCTCTATATCGCTCTAATCGATTGTAAGCCTTGCCTTTTCTGGATAATCTCTCAATAAGATGTCCAACTCGTCACGCTAACTTATTAAAAAAAAAACGAAACAGGCCTAGAAAATCGAGCCATTTTCTTATCTCACAGCTAGCCAGAATTAGACACTCAAATCTCAAAAATGACTGCATAGTGTTTTATATGTGACGTGTATGAAATCCAATAAAAGCATCACCCTTTCACTAAAAAACCGTGAAGAAACAAATCACCATTCAGTCCTAAATCAAAACATTATAAAGAACAAAAAGAAAATCGCGGCATCTGTCATAAATTCGCGACAATAAATCGCACTCCATACTAATCGTTTGGTCATGCATGCAATTTAATTAGTTTCATCCTATCTTCCTTCTTTATTCCACTTATAGAAACACTCCATCCTCTCTCTCCCTTCCTCTTGTAATAAGCGTAGTTTTGGTTGTGTCATCTCGCTTGCACTCGTTAGTATAATTAGTTTTGTGGTATGTTGTCTCTGTCGCGCTTGTTGGTGAGATGTAGGCCGGGAGTCAGGATTACGAAATGTATTGTAAGAATAGTTTTGTTTGAAAGTAGTCTGATCTAGTTTTATCTGCAGCGGAACTAAAGACTGGTCAAGTGCGAGTCGGAGACGCGTGAGAAGGGAGACAGAAGAGTATTAGTAGATTATTTATAAAAAAACAGTTAAATGCAAGCCGGACTCGCACCTAAAAATTATGGATTCCATACCATTATCTATTAAAGCGGCAAAAAAAAGCATGCTTGTTGTATGGAGCCCCCTTTAATTATTTATTTTATTCAGTTTTTTAATATATGTTGTTACAGCAGTAACCAAAATACACCATTTGTGAAAATTTTAACTGTCTTACTATAACGGTTCATCAGATAAAGCCTGGTGACAGAGAGACGGACAGACAGCGGATTCTTAGTAAATGTTCTTTCTCACTAAAGGCGTCAGATCGCATCGCGTTCTGCCTTTACAGAGATCGCATGCGTTCAGATCGTACTGCCAGATCGATTCTCCGGAACGGATCGCGCTCTGTTGGTCTTCTTCTGTCGTTCTTGGTTCCGTTTTTTTCTTTTTTTTCGCATGGAACCTTAAAAATTACGCCCAAATAAATTTCGCCTGATCATAGGGGTCGACTTCCAATCGAACCAGACGCAGCTGAATATCAGTATTCTACATGGAGCGACTGCCTATCGGACCTTCACAACCCAGGCATTGGGTAATACGGTACCGCATGGTAAGACTGGTTGCCAGACTACAGAGCTTCTGAGTAATAGTAACGACTGTCAAAGATCTACAAATGACAGCCAGGACCTACGGCTTTACGTGCTTTCCGAAACACGGAGGAAACTCGCTATTACAGATGGTCATCCATCCACAGACCAAACGCCAAGCGCGGCTTAACTCGGAAGATCGGCCAGTGCGGCTGTAATTATTTAGCTTGTTTTTTTTTTATCGTGGTAAATCATCAAACGAGTCCTCCCACCCAGGGCAGGGCGGGAGGGACTGTTAGACTTGTACTGACGAAAATCCACGGTGTCCTTCAATAGCCCTTTACGTACCGGGGTAACGGTAATCCCTTGGTCCCGCGACCCCGGCAGGCTTTGGCCCTGTACAGGCCCCGTCAATATGCTGACACTCTTTGAGGCGCGCGTGGAACACAACGCGCCGTCGACCCGGGCATGATCCATGGTCGAACAGCGAGTCGCCCATATTATTTAGCTTGTAGCTAAATAATTACAAACAAACATACAAACGTCACCTCTACTATATTAGTTAACACATTCATATGCATCACTGTGATACTTTCATTTCACGCGACAAAATACATTATTCATGATGTGGGAACGTGTTTCGTAATGATAAATGGTTCACGTTTTGTCGACGCACGCTTTTTGTGATAAGATACTGAATATAATGTCTTTATGTTGCGTATTTTGTTGAGAAAATGTAGGGTAAGAAAGGAAATTGTGAAGTAAAAAGTAATGAAATTTTTCCCGAGGGATGTATGTAGCATTTGCGTATTCAAAATCAGCTTATATTTTTTTCCACGGTAATAGATACAGAATAATTTTATATCAATCCGTATTATAATTCTACTACAGTGGCTTTATAGACCTCCAAGGCATAGTGGCTACTACATAACTGATTTTAATGTTATGACATGGATACAGCTATAACCTTAGTCAAGACATACTTCTTTTTATTCTGGTTATTGCAATACTGAAATCCGCAAAAGAATTATATTAATATGAAGTGTACACACTTTGGTTTTGTTGTAATTTCATTTCACTGATGATCAAAAGTCTGATCAGCAGTTTAATGAAATGAAATGATATTTAATTTTGCAAGTAGGTAGTAGCCGTTTTAGAAACGAGTGGCTTCACACGCGACGATGGGAAGAGTCCAGATGGGATGACTATAATGCCATGGAAGGTGGGTAGACCTTTGGTGTGGGATCCAACATGTGTCGACACCCTTACGCCATCCCATCTTCCTGATACTGCATGCTGTGCTAGTGCGGCTGCTGCAAGTGCCGAAAACCTCAAACGGCGCAAATACAATTGCATGACTATTAACTATGTATCTGAGCCGTTTGGGGTTGAAACACTAGCGTAACGTCGACGCTTCGCGTGACCAGAGGGCTGGCCTATTTCTCGGTTAAAGGATCAGCATTGCCATTCAACGTGGCAATGCTGCCAGCGTTCTAGGCACTTTCCCCATTGACAGCGATGTGGATGATTTTTTTACGCCCTATCATTTTTTAATTTAGTAATTTTTGTAAATATTTTAATTTTTTAAATGTAGTATGTTTATGAAGATTTTTTTTTGTAATAATTAATTACTAGAATGAAGTGTAGATTTAAAAAGTAGGTTACTATGAACACTTTTACACATCGTCTTTTTACAAACCAGATGAGGCCGGTGTTTCGTACCATACTCAGAGGTCACTATCTCTTTTAAAGTCCAGACATTATATTGGTCATATCATAAGAGGACTATGTAGGTTAGTGTCTGAGATGGTCTTTTGAAGAAAGAACCCCACAGATTTGAGTGGACCTGTCCAGTCAGTGCAAGCATTTGTCAGTTATCGTGTAGCTCGATGCGACTCGACAGTGGACTTCTTCCGGGTGATGATGATGATGATGCTGTGTAGGCAAGATTATCTTTGATATTAAACAAAAGACGTCAATAATTGTGTTATTAGAGAGCTTTACATCTCGGGTGGCAACTGCAACGTTCTTGGCAAGAGCATGCTCTGTAAAGAGTTTTTTTCCGTTATGTTGCCAACAATCGCCTGTCTGAAGAACACGCCCCTAATCGATAAATCAACTACAATTATCATAATCTGTTGTTGAAGACTACTTAATACGCAATTAGGTGGGATATCTAAAGAGTATAAAGTTCAAATTTTCTTTTTTTTTTCTTTTATTTACTTATTAAAAAAGGATTACCAACTCGCTTTGTGTACAATTTTTGTTTTGTATCTTACTCTCATCAATTTTGTAAATAAATAAAGGCCCATGCAACTTTTAGTATGGACCCTGGCATCAATTTCTTTTTTCTTTTTGCCAGTTATTAAATTATGGCCGCAATTAGACTACTACCTAAGAAGTCCATAGAAAAAAGAATTGAGTTTCTAAACCGTAACCAACCAGAGATATGGCGGTTTTAATTTTGTTCTAATCAGGAGTAAATCACTCCTGATTAGAAGATAATAAAATTCGTTATATCTCTGGTTGGTTACGGTTTAGATTTTATTTTTTATTTTTTACGAAATTCTTAGGTTGCGGTCTACTAATGACCAGCATTTAATTACTGGCGAAAGAAAAAAAAATTGATGCCAAAAATTTGCAAACCTATTTGTGATCGCTATAATTATCAAGAAGAAATCTCTGTTATAAAATACAGAAATGGATTTATAAAAATTAAAAGACATAATTTTACCACAACAAAAAAAAAAGAATTCATAATTGATATTCATGTGTTATCTTTTTTATTTTGTCTTCAATTTAACTTAGAAAATATTTTAATTTATCTTCTTAGTATAAAATGCATAAGCGCAACTTCATTACAATTTTAATAGAACACTGACAAATAAAAGCACTACGGTGAACAAAAGCGTGCTTTAACAACAAATAAAAAAAGCGCAGCTCCCGGCCTTTTACTTAGGGCTGTCTGTCCCAAATTAGCATTTAAAATAAGGGGTAGCCTGACAATTTTAACTGACTACACCCTAGTCACATCCCAGATCATTATTTTATTAATAATAGAGATCATATTTCTTTGAAATTAATTTACGGAACTGCACGTTTAACTTGGTTACTTCCAGTACACGTCCTAGAACACTAACTAAATCTTATAAGGCTTGACATAAGAATCATTTTAGTTTGGTTTGACGGTAAAAAAAAAACAAGTTTTAGGGTCCCTTAGCACACACACTGACAGTTGTTTTCAAGTGACCAGGGACCCATAATAGTTAAATAACTATTATGGGTCCCTGATTATACAACGGTTGCATAAATATGCAACCGTTGTATAATCAGGGGTATTAAAACACGAATGTGGGTTTATCACACGAGGCGTAGCCGAGTGTGATAATAGTATCACATGAGTGTTTTAATACCTAATTATAACGGTTGCATACAAGACTTTATCTACAATCATGCTGTGAATCCTCTATATCTCATAACATACCATATTCGAGTAAAAAAATGGCAGGATATAACACGATAAGACGAGTTGTTCTTTTTTCAAAATTTTAGCGATCTGGTGGTGAAAATGTCATTGCATGAGAATGTTCTTTTTTTGAAATTCATTATAACACGCGTTTGGATGATATAATGATCATTATATCATTGAGTGTTTTAATGTTGGCAATAAGCTAATTGTTATAGGTTCTTTTATAGAGGATTAATAGCATGATAGTAGATAAAAGATTTATGTAGGTCAGTAGAAAGAATAGATTGTGACGAGATAATATTGTTCACGTTTTTGACTCCATTTTTGTGACAGATCTTTTTTTTATGACACAACGAGTGTCCGCCATTGTTATAATATAAAATGTTGTTTTGTAGGTGTTTGCTTATGGGATTCTAAACATGGTAAACAAATGGATTAGACAGATGAAAAATGTATGATTTTTAAGCTTAAAAATCGCGCACAAACACATTAGTATAAATGTATTGGTTTTGAATAATAAATACGTTACAGTTTTAAGGCATTTTTTTTTCTACACTAATACTACGAGCAAAGAGCAATAATTACTTCAATTTTTATTAATAGCCTGTTCTGCCCCACTGCTGGGAAAAGCCTTCCCATATTCTTTCGATCATTTTTGAGCTTGACTCGTTAGAACTTTATCCATTTTGTTTCTCTTTGTTCTATACCAATTTTTTTTTTTACTGTGGTATCATCATCAAATGGATCCTCCCACCCAGGGCGGTGCGGAAGGGGCTGTCAGACTTGTATGACTAAAATCCACGGTGATTCTTCAATAGCCCTTTGCGTTCCAGGGTCACGGTTACCTAATGAGACAGTCCCGCGGCCCTGACAGGCTTTGGCCCTCTAAGGGGGGCCTCGTCAGATTACTGACACGGCTCTTTGAGGCGCGCGTGGAACACGACTCGCCATCGACCCGGGCATATTCCATGCTCTGACGGCGAGTTATCCATAACTCGCTATCCGTATGCCCGCGCGTTCTATACCAGTGACGTGTAAAATATGTAAAAGTAATTTAGTAATAATGTACAAGACTTTAAGTACTTGCCAATATTCCATGTACAGACGCCAGCATATTAAACTACCTCAATCTATCAAATTTCTTTAATGGATTTTTAACCTTATCACAATACTGGAATCTTAATGTTCGATTGGTAAAATTTGACAGATTCCGGTACGTTGACCTGCTGGCGTCTGTACAAGAAGCTAGGGCATTCCAACCACTGAGCCACTCTGTTCCACTCTTACCCACAAGTAATCGTTAATCTATTTCTGATTATAAATTCTTATACGTATTAAGCCTAGAAGTTCTTAAACTTAACAATAAGATGGCAATAATTTCGAATCATTACAAAATAATAAATTAATTCAACTTTGTCATCATTAATTAAACATCAACATGATTAATCAATTGTTTTCAAATACATGATTGACTTCAAACGTTCATCTGTCAAATTGTCAAAGTCGACTGAAGTATTGAAAACCGATTCCAATACAAAAGATACAAATAGAACAACTATATGTAACAGATATATGCACTTTTGGCACCGTTCTCTTCCTTATGACTAGGAGCATGCACAAATCATGTATCAACACAACCGAAAATAGACTCAACAAAGCAAACTATAGAGTTGTAAATTGTGTGGTGAATTCTCTGTGACATTTAGTAATTTCACGTGGACATTTCTGACTAGCAATGCGGCCCAACATATCGGTCAGACAAAATCTGTATTTAGAAGCTCAGTCACTCCGATTTCCCTGTAAACGTTAGTCGTGAATATATCCGTATTGTGAAAATGAATAAAAAGGGGAAACCTAAAAAAGGGAAAGTGCCAAATCCTGTACCAGTGCAAGAAGAGAAAAGTGGTGATAAAGTCGAAGATTTGGGGAAAAGTGGTGATAAGATTGAAGATGTGGGGGTGACTGGCGGTGATAAAAAGGATGTAGTGGGGATAATTACTGACATTATTCCGAATTTAGAAGAAAAAGTTGAAAGTCTCAAAGAAAAACGTGTGCCTGAAATTGTGAGTGAAGTTGTAACATCTGCTGCTGATATAAAGGATGAAGAAACTCCTAAGAAACCTAAACGTAATAGAGGGAAGAAGAAAAAAGGTAAAGATGACGATTTTGATGATGATGTTGAGGAAAAACCAAAGGCGACTAATATTCAGCCTGCTGTAGAAGAAGCGAAAGTTGATATTCCGGAAGTTGAGAGTAAAATGGACGATTTACCGCAAATAACTCCAACAGCTCGTAAAAAGAAGAACAAAAAAAAGAATGCAGATCAAAAAGCTGAAGAACTATCTTCACCTGATCAAGAACTTCGTAGTATTCCGATAGAACAAGAAATTAAAGAGTCAGTATCAGATGTTAAGCAGGAGTTTTTAAAAACAGATACCACGGATCAAGAATTAAAACCTTCCAAAAAGAAGAATAAGAAAAAGAAGCGTACTGATTCGGAGAAATCTGATAAAGAGGAATTCTCTTGTACTTCTGCTTTTCAAATGTTACTTGAGGATAAGGATGGGCCTGAGGTTAAAATAGAAGAGAAGATTAAAGAGCCTATTATCGCCTTAGAAAGTATTAAGGCTGATGTTGAAACAAAATTAGAAGAGACTGAACAAACTCTTCCAGTAAAGCCGATAGTAGAGAAAGCAGCAACTCCTTCGAAAGAATTTGAAGAAACCAAAGAAACACCTATTCCTGACAGTAAAGGTAATAAAAAGAAAAGTAAGAAAGACAAAAAACAAACTATGAAGCAAGAAGAAATTCCCAAGCTAGATGAAGCAAAATCCGATCCAACTACCTCCTTGATAGACTTTGATATACCATCAAAGGATGTCCCAATAAGTAGCCAAGAAAGCGAAGCTCAAGCGATTGCAATAACAGAATCACCTGAACCTCTAATAGAAGATTTGAGTCTTAAACCTAAAGCTAAAATTGCCAAACCTGTAGAAAAGAAGCGTAAAGGAAAGCATGAAATCTCTGAAATCTTACCGCATGATACTTTCCTTCCAGACTTTGCTAAAGTGGAAGATGATCCTTTTAAGGTAAAACTGGAAATTGTTGAAACTGAGCCAGTTGTGCTAGACAAACCTATTGACGTTGAACCTCAGACTGCACCGCTTGAAATTACTAGCGATATAACTGTAATAGCGCCTAATGAAGACGAAAAACTAATTGCTGAAGAATTTGAGTTGCTCGCGGAAAAGGCTATGGGCAAGAAACGGAAAAAGGGACCAAAAATGCCTAAAGCCCTTGACATAGGAATCCAAGAACTGAAACCGGAATTAGATATAAAAGATACTGATATAAAAGAACCTGCTAAGGAACAATTGGCAGTTATGACAGAGATATTGACTCCACAGACTGATCAACATGAGTTTATAATAAAAAGTGAAAAATCTGATTTACCAACAGCAGTTGAGACTGTTAAGGAAATTAAGGAAGAAGTTTCTAAATCACTTACCACTGATTTCCAAGGAAAAGTGTTATTAACACCTGAGGGTATCATTGAACAGAAAGAGTTTACTCAAACTGAAGAAACTACCCATTCGACTGATGATAAACAAAAGACTGAATCTAAATCTGGCAAAAAACGTAAGAAGTCTCCAAAACCCCCAAGAAAAACCGAAGAGACCGCAAAAACAGAGGAACGAGCAATAACACCAAAGCCAGAATTGGCAGCTCAAGAAACTTCTAAATCGGAAGACATAACTCAACAAAGTCTGGCTGAGAAAGTAGGTGCTTCAAATATTACAAGAATGTATGATATTGAAATAAGTAGTATAAGAGCATCAGAATCCGAAGGTTCTGCTTCTGATCTCGTACCCGATGTCACGTATCCTCGTGCTTCAAGCCAACAGACACGTGATGATAATAATAACACTGTTATCAGGGAGATATTTCCTCCAGCAGTGCCTATATTAGACGTACCTATAATGCAAGAAAGAGCACCGTCTCCTAAGAAAATGGAAGAAAAGAAATCACCGCCCAAAGAAGAGAAAACCGATATAAAATCTAAAATGATGGAAGTGAACCAAGATATGGAAGAGTTAAGACTGTCGATTGAAAGGTCTTTAGCAGAACTCACGTCTATGGAAAAGAGTGAAGAGAACATTGAAAAAGAGTTTGAAGCAACTAGAAATAAAGCTAAAAATGTATCGAGCCTTTTATTTGGTACTGATGAATCGGCTGTAGAACAAATACCGGTCGTCAAAGAAAAGAGCAGAAGTAAGAGTCCTTTAGTACAAGCTGCTGCTAGTATTCCCACGGTAGAAGTCAAAATGCCCGTTGACACTGAAGATAGTAAAAAACAAAAACCCGTAGAAAAAACTAAACACGAAGAGAAAAAATCTAAAAAAGATAAACACAAGAAAACTCCTACGGAGGAGAAAAAGATTGAACTGCCCATCGTTGAAACTAAAGCCGTAGAACAACTGTCATTGGTACCCGACAACAAAACTATTGAAATGCTTCCTAAAACAGAAGATCGGCCAAAAACACCTGTTGAGAAATTACCAGACATTGCCAAGCCTTCGACTGAAGCGCAAAAAGTTATTGACAGTTTCATGCCCCCAATAGAACTACCACCAGAAGACGAAATTCCTGAAGTTGAAAAGAAAGGCACTGAAAAACCAAAAGAACAAGCCACAGAAACACCAACAGATGTACCGCCAGTATGTCCAGCAAGGAAAGATAACAAAGGCAAAAATAAGAAGAAGAAAGGTAAACAAGATACTGAAACGGCTGCTACTACTCAAAGTCCAGCAACTACTGCTACTACACAATCAACTTCCACGCAAGAGACTAAGAAAGAAGAAAAATCTAAAACTAAAACTGAAAGTAAATCTGAATCAAAAGGTAAAAGTCAAAGTACAGAAAAGGGAAAACAACAAGCAAGTAACGTAGATTCCGAAACGCAAGATGAACAACTTGACTATGAACCTATTGAAAATTTCGAAGACGCGCTCACATCCAGCATTGATGACGTTAACAAATCTTTCGATATTATTGTCAAAGAAACACAGGAACAAAACAATCCAAAAATAAACATAATAGCACCGGATGAAGAGAAATCACCCGTTTCGCCGCCAAAAAACTTGCTAGGCCATCCCGATATTCCTGTACGATCGAATAGAAGAGACTTTAAAAAGGAAAAAGACAAATTACCGAATGAAATCACAGCTCGGGTCAAAATAAAAGATGCTGTCGAAGTTGAGAGGAAACAGACTAAGAATACACAGACGAATAATAAGATAAAAGAGTTCACCAAGGATTACAAAATGGGTGACAATGATGATTTTGTTTACAAGTATAGTTTTAGAAAAGTGTTTTTGCAGAGTTCTTGTCACGTTTGTAAGAAGAGTTTGAGTGGGACCCGCGTGCCGTGTAGTTACTGCAACTTGCTGTTCTATTGTAGTAATAAGCATAAGGACGAGGACTGGCCACAGCACCAGGCGTTGTGCTTTGCTATATCTACCATCGTTCATTTGAAAGGTGAGTCTATAGCCTTTCGAAGTTTATGTTTTGCTTTAAATCCTGGCTTTTCTGAACTTTGCATGGTATGGATACCATTCAGTGTTACACCTAAAATAAGTTGGAGTACCTAGAACGACTGCCATTTGTCTCTATCATAGCAGACTATCACATATTCTTTCTTATCGACATCTTGTTACACCATCTCTTGATATAGTACCATTGTATCAGTGATAATGCTTTCAACAGGTATTAAGCTTTTATACATGCTGTCGAAAACTGTTGCAGAAAGCGACAACCAGTTGTCTAGAACTACTTGTATACAGAGATTACAAAACTCGTTAAATTTTTTTTCGAAACCTAATTTCGCTGTCTTTAACTCATTCTTGACCTCACTCTTCTTTACTCCTCTGTCACCCATTATCAAATCAATCATACCATTTTTCACAAAATCAATCCATCTATTCTTTGGAATTCCATTTTTTCTCCTTCCATCAACATTAGAATTCATCATCATCATTATCATCAGCCCGTAAATGTTTCCACTGTTGGGACATAGGCCTCCTCTCTGTCAGAGGGATCGGGCCATAATCCACCACGCGGTCCCAGTGTGGGTTGGTAGATGTCACATGTCTTCGATTTATTTGTTCTAGGACATGCTTCCTCTCGATGTTTTTCTTCTAACCAAATTAATATTTCACAGACCAAAAGCACATATACGGCGACGCAAAGAACTTAACTGGCCACGACTACCGACTCATCAGAATGCAGATGATCGTGTCTTGTGAGAAGGTACTGAAGAGACGGCTGGTGCCCTGGGAACAGGAGGCGTTGCTGTATCCGAGGGTCTGCGCCCATGTCCTGTGCAGGGAGTGGCGGCAGAGCAAGCTGAGTGACTGTCAGGGTTGTGGGCAGGTTAGTGAAAGACAGTAGTTGTTTTTTTGCAGAATTTGAGCACAACGTATCCAATTATTCATCACCGATTTTTAGGCTCATCTATAAAGACAATAACATCCACTTTTCTTCTCCAGATATCTTTCTGCACTGACAACCCCGATCACTTCCCCAAATCGCACTCCCGGTGGTGCAAGTCTTACTCACTCTACGAGAAACTGGTGTCTTACCAGCAGACTAAGGGCCGGCTGGAGCCGAAGATGCCAACAAAGGTGCTGGTGGAACCGCGGCCGATACCGGAGAAGATCAATGAGGTGCTAGCATCTATGTATGAAGAGAAGATTGGTGAGTGGAGAAGTTTACGAAATTCAAAATGTATACACTTGTTAAACAATACCCGTTTTACATCATTCTCTTTGCGTGTCTAGGACGGTTGCAATAACCTAAAACTTGAACCGCCTTTTTTTTTTTTTTATCGTGGTAAAATCATCAAATGAGTCCTCCCACCCAGGGCAGGGCGGGAGGGACTGTCAGACTTGTACTGACTAAAATCCACGGTGTCCTTCAATAGCCCTTTACGTACTAGGGTCACGGTAATCCCTTGGTCCCGCGACCCCAGCAGGCTTTGGCCCTCTACAGGCCCCGTCACTATGCTGACACTCTTTGAGGCGCGCGTGGAACACAACGCGCCGTCGACCCGGGCATGGTCCATGGTCGGACAGTGAGTCGCCCATTACTCGCTGCCCGCATGCCCGCGCCTACGGTGGCCGGAGATCGTCCTGCGACGTCCGACGCCGTGGGCGTCTACCACTGCGGCTGGGGTGGAGGGAGGACGCTGTCCTCTCCCTCAGGCGGCCCGCCTCCTCCTTCACGAGCATGACTGCTTCGCAGAAGGAGGCGACCGCTTCCCACTCCGTCTCGCCCCGCAGCATGGCCTCGACCAATGCCGGGCGCGAGAGGTCTCCGCCTATCGCCGTCGTGAGGACACGGCGGTGCTCTGCCCAAGCGGGGCAGTCCTGCACCGTATGCTCCACCGTGTCCTCCGGACGATCCTCGCAGTGGTGACACCCAGGCGTTTCTTCCCTCCCTATCAGACACAGGAACCTCCCGAAACTTCCGTGTCCGGTGAGGACCTGCGTCATGCGGTAGGTCAGGACGCCGTGACGCCTATCCAGCCACTCCTCAAAGAGGGGTCTTACCGCCGCGATTGCGGCGTGCCCGGACCTCGGTTGCGACTGTCGCTCCCTCCATACTACCCTGAGATCACGCCGGAGCTCTTCCCGCCGCGCCTCGACTTGTCGAGGCAGCGGGGATTCGCCCCGACGCTGCGCCTCCACGCGCCATTCATAGACGCGCTGGAGGGCAGTCGCCTCCAGATCCCAGGGCAGCAATCCCGCTAGGAGGTTGGCTGATTCACCGGCGATCGTGCGGTATCCCCGGATCATCCGGATAGCCATGACCCTCTGGCATGCGACCAGCTTGAGTGGTCGCGTCCGGATGCTTAGGGCCCACACGGGGGCCCCGTAGAGGGCCATGGACCGCACGACACCGGCGTACAGCCTCCGGCAGGAGGCATTTGGCCCGCCGAGATTGGGCAGGAGTCGCTTGAGACCGGCTGCTGCCCGGTTCAGCCTTGGGGCCAAATGCAGGAAATGCTCCCTGAAGTTCCACCGGCTGTCGAGGACGAGTCCCAGGTAACTTGAACCGCCTTACTACAAAAAGATAAACATCTGTTGAATTCTTGTCAAAAAAAAAACTGTCAACATCAAAACGATATTTCACGTTGATATAAGGGTCATTTTGCAGCTACACTTTTTTTAGACAAGCGTTTTAGTCAGTAAGAGTTTGACAGTCCCTCAGGACAGGAAGACGCAATTGATTTGATTTTTACACTCCAAAAAGAAAATTTGTTGTAACTGGATTTTGTATCAGTTTATTACATTTTTTTATCTATCTTCTATCTATATATATAAAAGGAGAACTGACTGACTGACATATCAACGTACAGCCGAAACTACTGGGGCTAGGAATGTGCAACGCCGGACTTAATAATTGTAACAGTTTATTAAATGTTTGTCTAACTGCAATAGGGTAGTTTACGTTTACTGCATAAATTAATTGAAAATCTGTTTAGTCCCTCAGTTAGAGTATTGAAAAAAAAAAATGCAAACATATTTTTTCTTTTTTTTTAATCATTCATTATTGACAAAGATAAAACGCTTTACAATTCGGGAGTGGGTGCTTGTGACGTCATAACGCCTGTTAAATTATACCGACCTAGTGACGTTTTGTGGTATTTAGAAGCGTTGCATCTTCGCCAATTTTGGTTTACGTAACAAAAGAAAAAATACGGTAATAGGTCTAATATTTTTTTATAATCTATATTTCGGACTAATACATTTTTTTTAGTAAAATAGCCCTAGTTTAACTATAAATTCTGTAATATTTTTTATTATTTTACCTGTAGCTTACCGTCCTGTGTTGTTCGTTTAATGCCAGATTTATTTTTCACATTAGTTAATGTTGTTTTCGAAACAAAACTTTCATTCTTCCCTGACGAAGCACACAAAACAGATTTCATATATAATTTTATGAGTCTGATATCATCCATCACCCGGGTCGACGGCGCGTTGTGTTCCACGCGCCCCTCAAAGACTAACAAGCTGCCGTGACCGCGGAACGTGAAGGGTTATTGAAGGACGGCATGGATTTTAGTCTGTACAAGTCTGACAGTCCCTCCTGCCCTGCCGTGTGTGGGAGGAATTATTTGATGATTTTACCACGATAAAAAAATATTTCATCCGTCAGCTATTTCAAGATAAATTTAACAAAAGGGAGAATGGCCAATTTCATCACGAGCAAAACACTCAAATAACAGTCGATTTACAAAGGAGACATCACAAAAGGGGGTTGCTTTAAAAAGTTTGATTAAATTATTCATTGCGAATGCAATGGGAGGCTCCCCCACGATATTGTTGACCTAGATTTTAGTATAATATGTTCGTCAGCTGGGGTGCTTGTAATTTGAAATATTGCAAATGTAACTGTCATAAATGTTTATCAGTTAAAACTGCTTTTGACCGGGACTTGACTCTTTAAAAAGATCGTGTTGTATCACCACCTGCCTTTTTTTTTATCGTGTTAAAATCATCAAATGAGTCCTCCCACCCAGGGCAGAGCGGGAGGGACTGTCAGACACGTACTGACTAAAATCCACGGTGTCCTTCAATAGCCCTTTACGTTCCGGGGTCACGGTTATTCGTACAGTCCTGCGACCCCGGCAGGCTTTGGCCCTCTAGAGGGGGCCCCGTCACTTTGCTGACACTCTTTGAGGCGCGCGTGGAACACAACGCGCCGTCGACCCGGGCATGGTCCATGGTCGGACAGCGAGTTGTCCTTTATTCGCTGCCCGCATGCCCGCGCATCACCACCTGCCTAGAACTTTTTTGAATTTTGATTCACGCCAGTCAAAAGTAATTTTGATCGAAGAACGGTTATGATTGTAACACAAATACGTCTAACCAATTAACTATACGTTTCAGAGTTGATTGAAAACTGTGACAGTAGAATAATGATTAGGAATGACGCAGAGTGGCATGCCAAGGATTGTCCCAATAAAAAAATACATAACAATGATACCATTTTAACAATATAATGGGATGGTATTAACGTATATAGTAGTATTAAATATTTTCTATCAATCTGAAGCATGTAACCGAGTACGTGAAATGTTATGTTTTATCTATTTGCAACCATAAACCATAAAGCAAGGAAATAGATTAGGATCCACAAGCCATAAGGGATTTCTCATCGAAAAAAAAAAACGAAATACTTTACACTTCAATCTGCTGTTTAACGGCTAAAGTTACATCTACTCAACAAAAAGATTGTTGAGTAGATGTAACTTTAGCCGTTAAATTATTATAAATGATATTTATTTTGCAAGTTGATTGTTAAAACACACTTTTACACTTCAAACAACAACGCCAGTGTTTCAGGTACGAAACACTGGCGTGACTTCTCTGAGAAGAAACATACGAAACAAACTTGATCAGAGGTCACTGTCTCTTTGAAAGTCCAGACATTATACTGTTCAAGTCATACGAGGACCATGCAGGTGTTTAAAATGGTTTTTTAAGGAAAGAACTATACAGATTTGAGTGGAACTGTCCAGTCAGTGCAAGCATTTGTCAGTTATCGTGTACATCGACGAGAAAACTTAATTACATTCTGAAATTCAAAGGATATGTTTATTCAGTCTTACTGGATCGATTCATCTTTGAAGCTTCATAAAATATATCTTACGATAAGTCATGGAAATAAAAATACTTCCATCATACCGAGTGACTCAAAATGTTAGCTAATGCTTTTGTACTCATTCTAAAATTATTACCTACATGCAAGCGATATAAATTGCGAACGGTATGCAGTGAGTACCTATAAAACTGATTTATTACTGCATTTTGTTGGTATTTCTAATAAATAATTTATTTGTGGATGCTACCGAGTTTCTGAAACACAATTAGATTTTGCCTCAGAAGTTTTATTAAGACAAAAGCGATAAGATTCACCTCCTAGCGGTTCACTCCGAGCTACGGCACCACAGGATACCTTTTAGTTGCGGTGACGGCTGAGCGATCTGGCTGGCGGGGTGGCAGGCCTCACTTCGCCCTGGCACGCGACCACGACCATGTCACAGACCGACGTCAAAAAATATTTACTATAGCTTCCGCCCGCGACTTCGTCCGCGCGGATGTCTGTATTTTTCCAGGATAAAAAGTATCCCATTTTATGCCCAGGATAATAAGGTATAATTATACCAAGTAGCATCGAAATCGAACCGTTAGTTTTCACGTGATGCCTGCACATACAGACAGAGAGACAGACAGAGAGACAGACAAAAATTTTTTTAATCACATATTTGGGTTTGGTATCGATCCAGCAACACCCCCCGCTATTTATTTTTTCAATATTTTCAATGTACAGAATTGACCCTTCTACAGATTTATTATATGTATAGATGCTGAGCGTCGCATGCGTTATTACGTTTAAAAATAATTAATGAGTATGGTAGACGCTATCTCATTAGGCAACATTGATTTGGCTGTAATGTCAACGTGTTGTTTGGAAGTAGTTTGTAACGACTCCAAGAGATGGCGCTACGTTACCGAAAAACTGTTCAAACGAGGGAATAGAGGATTTCAGCTTGCAAGTGTGAGTTGCGATGGCGTAATTCGTCTGGAGTACTTATTCAGAAGCCGCGGGTTCAAATCCCACATGACCCCTTGGCTGGATCCCTTAATTTAAGGCATCCACAGAAAAGTCCGGTTAAGAAGCCCACAAACTCTTCTACATACACAAAATAAAGCAAATCCCACTTACAACTGAATTATTCTATCTCCAAAAATCATCTTTACGATGCGCATCGTCGCATGCATTATTGCGTTCAAAAATAATTTATAATTAGTAATAGTATTTACTATAATATTTACCGTCGGTGCGCAGGAATTACAATACCTTCTTGGTCTCACTCCACCTTCGATCTCATCTCTGCTTTTGGACTAGATTAAAGTCAACAGAAAATCTAATGAAAATAAAAGGATTGTCCCTGTTCAATAGAGAATTGTAGAATTTTAAAGTCTGCGACAGTGCTTTATACCCATAAACTGTTTCTTTGACCTTGACATCAAGTGACCTCATGTTAAATCCACCTGTTTTTTTCTGACAGATATCACTGATATTCAGTATGCAGCGCTGACGCAGCTGGCGACAGCTCCCCTCACTGCTGCCTACTGCCACCAGCTCTGCAGGAGCAAGGCTGGTCCTCTCACGAACGGAGTTTATAAAGTGAGCAGTTAAAGAATCATTTCAGGACGATAAACACGAAGAAAGCTGTTGACAAATGAATAGAGGAATTTATTACTTCTGGAATCAAGCGTTACACACGTGACACATGTTTCGCCCCTCCTCGGGGCATCCTCAGCAGATGTTTATTCGCCAACTCGTCAAACACACGTGTCGAGTCATTAATGTATACTGAAATGATATATCCTACTTCTTTATACCTTTACTTTTTATTTTATTTTACTCTGATACACATATTTCTTATTTAATTATTTGTTTCAACTCACACTATAAAGCTGATTTACATCTGTGACGTCTCGCAAGGCTCAGTTGAAAACCAGCGTCAGGCACCCTGTGGCCTGGCATTTTGCTGAACTGAGCCTATTTGGCACAGCCGTGAGGCACACGGTACCTACTTTTGTGTTCTTCCTTTTCCATTGTCTCGTAATTTTAATTGTAATTGTGTGCCGAAGGCGTGTCAAATAAACCTATTTTCTTTCTTCTTTCTTTCTTCTTTCAAATGAAGAAACTTCACGGTCAATTTTGTGGTTCCATTGCATTGACATACAAAAACGCGTCTCATTTAAAGAATGATCTCCATTTCAGAAGACCTCATTCATCATCCATGTGGTGGGAGCTGAGCTGCAGTTCGAAGCGGACGCGCTGAATAAATGGGAGGTGTTCTTCCTCCACCTGCGACCAGACCTGCAGGAGCTGAGGGTGGTGCTCATCAACTATAACTTGAACCCCTCAAACTTACCGCTGGAATTGCTCGGGAAGATCAAGTAAGTTGGTTTTAATAAAGAATGAACCAGAATATAGATATTCAACTGAATATACATATTCTATATGGAGTGCTCAGATAGGTACCTACTTATAACTCAGTTAGAACAGGCATGTTGAGAGCATAAATAAATTATTGCAAAAATTAGTCCGTTAGTAAAAGTTTTGAAAAATAATGGATATATAAAGGGCTGTGCAACTTTTTGGCATCATTTTTTTTTCTTTCGCCAGTAATGAAATGTTGGTCATTAGTAGACTGCAACCTAAGAACTCCGTAAAAAATAATAAAAAAAATCTAAACCGTAACCAACTAGAGATATAACGGATTTTATTTTGTTTTAATCAGGAGTAAATCAATAAATCTATGGATTCCTACACGAAATAACTCCAGATTAGAGCAAAATAAAAACTGTCATATCTCCGGTTGGTTACGGTTTAGAAACTGAATTTTTCTTTCTATTGACTTCTTAGAGGTAATAGTCTAATTGTGCCCAAAATTTAATCACTGGCGAAAGAAAAAAAAAATGATGCCAAGGTCAATACTAAAAGTTGCATACCCTTTTCTTCTTTTATTGAATTAATGCATATTTATAAAGATATAACGCATCAAAATGTGAGAGTGGGGGCTCGTGACGTCAGAAGCAAGTAAAAACTGTACTTGCTTGTGACGTATTAGCAATTTTAAGTCTCGTATTTTCGTTAATTTTGGTTTACGTACCAAAAGATCAATCGGTGCAGAACTTTTTGAGTCTTTGAAGCGTACACAAACCAACATAACATTGTTATATATATAGATTGTTGTTTTATTTGGCCAGGTTGTGTGAGAACTGTCGCCAGAACAAACGTCGTGTGGTGTTCAGCTTCCAAGACAAGAGAACTTATGCCGATTACAAGTCTAGTGAAGATTATGTAGTTCCTGATATTGGTAAGAAAAACTTTTCCATCACTCATGTTTCTTTGAAAAATTGTCACATGAAAATAAGTTGCTTTTGCTTTTACCCACATATCATCATCTGCCTAGCCTTTTCCCAACTATATTGGGGTCGGCTTCCAGTCAAACCAGATTTAGCTGGATATCAGTATTTTACATGGAGCGACTACCTGTCGGACCTCCACAACCCAGTAACTGGGTAATACGACACCCCATGGTAAGACTGGTTGTCGGACTTTAGAGCTTCTGACTAACAGTAACGATTGTCAATGGTCTACAAATGACAACCGGGACCAACGGCTTTACGTGCTTTCCGAGGCACGGAGGAAACTCGCTATGACAGATGGTCACCCATCCACAGACCAACCTCATCAAGCGCGGCTTAACCCGGAAGATCGGCCTGTGCGACTGTATTTATTTAGCCACGAGCTTGGTTTTACCCACATAGCGCATTTATAGAGGTAAACGGTTACGGCCCGTCCACGAACGGTGACTTAACGCGTGACCGCAAGTGGCTAGATCAAAGGTATAGAAATGTTTGACACACGCCACGAGGCGCCGCCAGTAGCAAATTCGCGTACTTACAAAGTAACTAATGTCTTATTCGCTTCGCCCGTCGCACCAGTCACCGGTTAGACCAAAGTCGTGAACGGGTTGTATCTATGGCGGGATGAGTCGAACAAAATAAACGACAAGTGATCATCTTTGATTATGGATCGAAAAAAACTGAAGTCATGGTCAAAGGTCGCCTACAGGAGGCGGCACTATCTCGTCAGGTAATCGTGCCCTGAAATATAAAGAGCTATTGAAGGATCATTGTGGATTTTAGTCAGTACAAGTCTGACAGCCTCTCCCGAAAAGAAATGGTCATAGGCCTTTTCTCCGCAATGGAAAATAATGCTAGCAGTATCAGTATCCGAAGTGGTAGACGCCCACGGCGTCGGACGTCGCCAGACGATCTCCGGCCACCGTAGGCGCGGGCATGCGGGCAGCGAGTAATGGGCGACTCGCTGTCCGACGATGGACCATGCCCGGGTCGACGGCGCGTTGTGTTCCACGCGCGCCTCAAAGAGTGTCAGCATAGTGACGGGGCCTGTAGAGGGCCAAAGCCTGCCGGGGTCGCGGGACTAACGGATTACCGTGACCCCGGTACGTAAAGGGCTATTGAAGGACACCGTAGATTTTAGTCAGTACAAGTCTGACAGCCCCTCCCGCCCTGCCCTGGGTGGGAGGACTCATTTGATGATTGTACCACGATAAAAAAAAGCCTTATCAGTATCAGATCTATCAAATAATGTAATTCTAGACCTAATCATTATGTCATTTCCAGTCTGTGCCTTCAACCCCAGCATTCAACGCTCCTCAGTCTACAACGGCAAGGACCCCTGGCCCTCCACCATCGACGCCATCTTGAAGCTCAAAGTTCCTTTCATTGTCACCGGTTACACCATCACCGAACTCCAAAAAGACTGCATCAGAATCAAGGAGTGTTCTGAAACCGGTTTCAATTTCATCACCGAACCTAAGTATAATAATTTTGCTAGTGTCAGACCTGATAGAAACTTTATCTCTGATGATGAAATGCCTCTGTTGTTCAAGAATTATTGTTACGCCATTATTTCTGTATGATTCTTTTTCATCTATGTCATCCTTTTCCAACTGTGTTTTGTTCTTAATTTTAAAACTGACTTAGTCACTCACATTATCATTTGAACTTAAAACAGGACATGTACCATGTTTAACTTTTGAGTTACCGATGTGTCGGCACTGTTACAAGTGCTATGATCACGGATTCATCCGAAGTTCTAATGCGTCTGGATTGGTTTTCATAATGCTACCTCTCAAATTGAATCAATGATCGTCTTCTGCCTAGCCTTTTCCAAACCATGTTTGATTCGGCATCCAGTATAATCCAAAACATTTTTTTTTGTGTATGGCATCTCGCAGGTCAACCTAGAAGAGGTTGCGGGCTGCTTAAACGGACTTTTCTGTGGATGCCTTAAATTACTCTAAGGCCTCCAGCCAGGGGCATAATCCAATACAGTTGAATACCAGTATTTTATATGAAGCGACCTCCATAATCTACTGACCAGTTAACACGTTACTTCTTGGGGATATTGATTGCCAGTTCTGTCAATCAATATCCCCAAGAAGTCTAACTTTCGGTCTTCTGAACGCCCATAACGATTATCTCTCTGTGTGTGTAGATTTATGAAACTATGTTTTATTTATCAATTGTTTCGTCATATAGTTTATTGCTTCTAAGTTTATTGTGTTCAGTAATGATTGTTGTACTAGTATAAGTTTGTATGTTACTTAATTTCACTTACTCTTTTTCATGTGTTTTGTTTATTTTTGTTCTGTTTGTTTCAGTTTTGTCTTAATAAAGTATGTGAATTGACAAATTTTGTTTTATATTTTATTAGTTTTAGGTAACCCATGTCCTCCTTTTCAACCATATTCTCCAATTTGTCTTCCGATATGTCTGGCACTGCCAAATATTTTTGAAGTGAAAACTTCTTTAGCGGCGTTTTGCACTTTTTTTGGAATGGGTAAAAAATGTTAAACTCGCGTCAGGACACGTGACCTGATCGAAAATTCGTAAGACGGCGCAGGGCGCTTGCGCGAATGTTCGTGTGTGTTTATTAATATTCAAGTTTTCACTTCTGTCGGCACTACCAGAGTGCAACCCGTCGTTGTTTTTCTTACATTACCTTTTTAACTCCTTCTAAAACGTTATTGCCTTGATCTTATTTGTTTATTAGTAACCCAACATAGCTTTCAAAAGACAGTAGAAAGCCATCTCAAAGTTTAATTCCATTGATTTGGAAAGTCCTTGCAGGTTTTATTCTAAGTGTTCAAGATAATATCTCGTACATATTATGTACGAGTACTTACGGAAACATTAAACTGTCTGAACATTGTCTCCAACTGAAATAGGTTACCTATTTTGGTCCATAGCGCCACTGCCCATTGTCGCTTACGGCATGTGCAACAAGCGCCAGAAATACTTCACGACAGACATTGTCAATCTAATATGTTGCGATTGTGATACTTCGAAAAGAGAATGTATGGAAATGTTTTATCTTTGTTTCTGGCTTTTTAAGCAAGTTATTGGCAGTGATGCAAATACTGAACTAATCTTAAATCTAGTAATCTTCTTAGAATTTTGTTATTCTTTCACACAAAAAACCTCTTAAAAGATTTAGATGCAATATGACATAATGTCAGAATAACACATATTGCTAATGTCTAAACAAAGAATAATACTTGGTAAAAAGCCTGATTCCCGAACTCAATCTTTTTCAAGATTTGAATCAAGCGACCCGCGCGTTCTTCACTTGTTTCTTTGAAGAGGTATCGTCACGTTCGTGTAGACTCGTAGCATGCACCTAATCTCCTATCTCCTATATATATATAAAAATGTTATGTTGGTTTGTGTATGCTTCAAAAACTCAAAAAGTTCTGCACCGATTGAGCTGAAATTTTAGCATGATATATAATCCGCATCAAGGATTGTTTTTATCTATTTTTGAAGTGAAAACTTCTTTAGCGGCGTTGTGCACTTTTTTGGAATGGGTAAAAAATATTAAACTCGCGTCAGGATACGTGACCTCATCGAAAATTCATAAGACGGCCCAGGGCGCTTGCGCGAATGTTCGTGTGTGTTTATTACTATTCAAGTTTTCACTTCTGCCGGCACTCCCAGAGTGCAACCCGTCGTTTTTTTGCATCAGTCACATATCCGCGACCGCGAAAAAACAGTTGTTTTGTGCCACAGCGAAGCGTGTCAGGGTACAGCTAGTAATAATATATAATTGATTGTCGAACAGAGAAGAATTTACAACAAGTGCCAGAAATACCTAACAACAACAGATTGTCAATTCAACGTCTTGGAATACTCCGGAAGAAAAATGTATTGAAATAGTGTCATTGTTTCTGGCCAAGAATAGGGGCACTCATCTCGTGGGTGTTGTAAACAAAATATTGGCAGGAGTACAAAATACTGAACAAATTGTTTAATAATATAATAGCGTTGTTAGCCAATTGAAACAACAGGCTAGGATTATTGTTAAAAGTGGAACAGTTTGATTTAGACGCTATCTCATTATACAACATTGATTTGGCTGTAATATCAACTTGTTGTTTGGAAGAAGAGATGGCGCACGTTACCGAAAAAGTTTTTATACAAATATTCGTAAACATTATTACTTATTTTCAAACGCAATAACACATGCGCACGCGCATCGTAAAGATGATTTCTGAGGAAAGAAAAATTCAGTTGCAAGAGGGATTTGAACTCGCGTCTTCTGGATAAGTACTTCAGATGCCTTACCAATTAAGCTATCCGGCTACGTTACCGATCCGAACGTTCAAATGTGAATAGAGGATTTCAGCTTGCATGTGTGAGTTGCGATGGCCTAATTGGTAAGGCTAAGTACTTATCCAGAAGACGCTGGTTCAAATCTTAATCGCAACTGAATTTTATTTCCTCAAAAATCATCTTTAGTTTGATTGTATTCATTCATCCAGTTTTTATAAACTTTTTATAAACCAACCAACGATGGATCGATGATTTAGTGAAGATGGCCGGCTGCGGATGTATGCGGACTGGCGAAGACCTGTATAGGTGGCGGAGGAGGCTTGTCGAGCAATTGGTTGACTTGACGATGATGACTTTTAAATTCATCAGAAATGTTATAAATAACATTTCTTTTTACGTGGTAAAATCATCTTATGAGACCTTCCACCCAGGGCAGAGTGGGAGGGACTGTCAGACTCGTACTGACTAAAATAAACGGTGTCCTTCAATAGCCCTTTACGTTCGGGGTCACGGTAATTCGTAAGACCCGCGACCCCGGCAGGCTTTGGCCCTCCAGAGGGGGGCCCTGTCATTTTACTGACACTCTTTCAGTCGATCCGGGCCCGGGTCTATGGTAGGACAGCGAGTTGCCCATTACTCGCTGTCAGCATGCCCGCGCCTACGGTGGCCGGATATTGTCTTGCGACGTTTGACGCCGTGGGCGTCTACCACTGCGGCTGGGGTGGAGGGAGGACGCTGTCCTCTGCCTCACGCGGCCCGCCTCCTCCTTCACGAGCATTACTGCTTTGCAGAAGGAGGCGGCCGGAGATCGTCTGCCAACGTCTGCGGCCGTGGGCAACGTTAGATAACACTAGGTAAAATATATTATCGAAGAAGAAGAAATGATGACCATGATGGTACAGGTAAAACAAGTCAGTCATTAAAAAACTATGTTATTTTTAAAAACAAGCTTTTTCTGTTTAAAAATACTTTCGATAGACAAAGTACTCGTCAAGACAATTCAAACGAGTGTAAACTCAATGGGTTTGCGGAGTTTCATTACAGAGTTCCTATGGCCACCTTCCAGCTCCATCATCAGATCAGCTCCATGTCATCATAATATTGCATTATCAAGCAATATATATGTATATGTTCAAAATTTCAGCTCAATCGGAAACCGGGAGTTGCATCAATTTTAACTTGCAAGATTTGATTACAAAGGGATTTAAATTTTGAAAAAAACATAGTACATATTTCAGTCTTCGGTCTACAGGTTTCTGCTCTTCGATACACGATTGCTTGCACTTTACTGCATTCAATTAAATCGCAAAAACAGGTCCAACTCATGGTTTGGATACCATTTTATTTGAGTTATACTAGGCTTTGAATAATAAAACTTATACCATCTTAAAGAGCATAAAAAATTAGATAGAATTTAGCAGTATTATTGTAAAAGGATGAGAAACCATACCAGTAAGTCCAGAATTAGGTGATTTCATCTTTTCATACACTCGACCCGTGGCATTTAGTCGGTCTTGGACCGTGTCGGAGGTCGGATGTACCTCAATTTTTTTGCAAACCCACCACCACGCTTAGTTCTATTACTGACAGAGACAAACATTTATTTTAAATAATAATACCTGTATATATAGTAATTTTCAAAACACTTGTAATATTCTTCATTTTATAAGGTTATAATTTTGTAAACAAATGGGCAGAAAAAGTAAGAAGTTGTCATCGCCGGCTCTTCGAAGGCTGAATAAACAAAAAGGTAAGGATGCATTGGAAAAATTATTAAAACCTTCTTTGTATATTTATTTCTCTTTACTAATAGTAGGAGAGCTACTGAACCATCCGACTTACCTGTTTTTCACAAAGTTAGAATTTAAAATTATAGTCATACTGTGAGAGCAAAAACAAAATAACTTTGTCTCCGTTTTGAGGAATGATAATGCAACCACATAGATGCCTGCTACAACGTTACTTTTCAATAATACAATTTTTAAAAATCTAGCTTTGTGGAGAACGGGTGGGATGTTTCAGTGGCTCCTAGACTATAACCACAGAATATAATATAATGGTTTATGTTTCTAGCGGATTTACCAACCGCATCAAATATTTAAGACTGTTAAATTTAGACCCTATGTCAGAGTTCATAAAGCCACCGTGAACGCACTTATTATAATGGTTTACTGACTCCGATTATGAAATAGGTAGTGGTCATAGTGTGGAAGTGTACACAGTATGATCATTTCCTACAAAAATATTAGTTATTAACTGCCGTGACCCCTAATTCACCTCCACGCTTTAAAATTACCTAGATTTTTATATTTTAGAGCAATGCAGCTGCAGGCCAAGCGCAGTGCGCATATATCGACTAATGATTCATAACATTATTATTGATGGGGATAACGAGTGAGTCATTTACTCCACTTTTTTATTTAATTAAAAAAAGTATTTAGTGGTAATTATTACAAACTAATCAAAATCAACATTTGTATTATAGGTGAATAGAGCATACGGAAGGGCGTAAGGTGTCTCCGTTAATTACTTTACAGCTTGTTCATTTGAATAACCCTAAAATTGAGGAGTATGTAACTATAATGTACTTAATGAAAACAATTCTACTGATGATATCCGTTACTTTTTAGAGAAAAAATAATATTAGCTTTCATTAGCTTCTATTTGATTGGTTCCGGCGCCAAGTAATTTCTCTCAAACGTAATACCAAAATTATTTGCGATACGAACATATCACCAACTTAATATAATGATAGTCGAATACAAACGGCATTTATCTAATGGTCCAAAGGTCCTGAATTTTTTTTTACTTTATAACATTGTAACATTTTAAGATTGTAAACATCATATTTCCAACTAAATTATTCTGTATGTTCAAAAATAATGCAATATATGCGAAGGTAGTTTTACATTATATTAATCCATATTTCCAAATAAATACGTTAATCGTCATAAGTATTTCATTTTGAACAAAATTGTCCTTGACATCATTTGATTTCAAAATAATACCGCAACAAAAAAAAAATATACATACAAACGTGCCTATAGTAATCAATTCAAGTTGATTTACTGCTTTGCTCTACTCTGTAACTACTACCTAGACTTCGCAAGTTTTGGCACGCGTGTCATCGCGCATCGTAATTCATTACGTATCCGCTAGTCCTTGCGGGCGCTGCGGTAAGCGTTGAATGCCTGCGGTGCTCAGGAAAACCTCGCCTTAACAGAACACTAAGGTAGTGCAAGCGCAAGCGCCATCAGGACGTTATTTGCAAGCGGCCATTAACAAATAGCGTCCTTTTGACGCTTGCGCTACGTTAGTATTGTGTTAAGTTTGCCTTAAGTGTGTGATTTCCCATCATAACTCGCGTCCCCGTCTTATACACTGTTCCCCTACTAAGTAGTGGTGTGAAAGAGCCTCATTTGTTCACTGACCTCATGGATGACGATGTAAAAGAAACAAAAAAAAAGTACATTGAAAATATAACATTTTATTTCCTTAAAATTAATTGATACTTAAATTGGCAATATTCACAAAATTATACTAAAACATATCACAGATAAAATGATTAGTCACAAATTATTACTAATACACGATTTCAATAACCTATGTACTAGTTCAGATGCTATGTATATGTACACAAACGCCAGCAGGTCAACCTACCCGAATCTGTCAAATACCAATCGAACATCCTTCCACTATTGTGATAAGGTTGAAAATCTATTGAAGAAATTTGACAGATTGAGGTAGGTTGATGCGCTGGTGTCAGGAACCTGCAACATATATCAGATAAGTGTGGTAGTTATTTTAAAAGTGCGTATTGAACCGAAAATAAGTCAAAATTAAGAAATAAAATCTATATTTAGTATTATAAATGTGCATGTTTGTTTGGACGAGATAATCTTAGGAACTACTGTTTCTAAATTAAACATTATTTTTGTATTGGATAGTCCCTTGTTTTACGTGGTAAAATCATCACATGAGTTCTGCCACCTAGGGCAGAGCGGGAGGGACTGTCAGACTCGTACTGACTAAAATCCACGGTGTCCTTCAATAGCCCTTTACGTACCGGGGTCACGGTAATTCGTGCAGTCCCGCGACCCCGGTAGGCTTTGGCCCTATTGGATAGTCCCTTAGATTATAGAATGTCCAGTAGGCCACTGAGAGTTATAGACAAAAACACGGTAGAAAAATTTCCCCCTTCGTTCGATTCCTACGTAAAACAAGTGAACATCTCCAAGAAAAACTGGCTTTATAAAAAAGTGGCTTCAGTAAAACCGTTGTTCTGTTTTGAACACGGAATCTGGACTGTTTTATAACATAGGGATAGTTCATTTATCGACGATGGCTTTAGGCCATATAACATCACATTACGTATATACCACACCCTTAAATGTGACCACACTTATCTATTACATGCTGCAGAGTCAAAATTTAAGCCTAGTAAATAAAGTTACCATCGAATACATAGTTTATTGGAATCAGTAGTAAGTTAGCGGCTAACGATTGGTAGGATTAGACTTTACAAAGGTGATGTTTTTCTTGTTATATAAGCGATGCCTAATGAATGTACTACGTAAGTTCGACAAACTGATGCGCGATTAACGCTTATGCGAAAAAACTGTACTGAGACTCACTATAGTTCGAATACACGCTTGTACAATGCACTGAAGTTCGACATTACTTTAGTGCGACATGAAGAATATTGTTTTTATAACTAATCATTAAATTTCGTTATGCTAGCCAGTCGACGGGCTCTTACACCTGGGTTTAAAAAAAACTTAGGGTGCCCCAAGTCCCGAGCTCGCTGCGCTCTCACTTGAAACCTAAGTTCTACGTGTCTTTTTCAACTATTACCTTTTTTGTCGCACTACCGTACACCTATATCTTATATCTCATACATATGACACTCTGCTGTCTACTCCTAAGTATTTTTTTGAAGTGGAAAACTTCATTAGCGGCGTTGTGCACTTTTTTTGGAATGGGTAAAAAATGTTAAACTAGCGTCAGGACACGTGACCTGATCGAAAATTCGTAACACGGCGCAAGGCGCTTGCGCGAATGTTCGTGTGTGTTTATTACTATTCAAGTTTTCAGTTCTGCCGGCACTCCCAGAGTACAATCCGTCGTTTTTTTTTTTAAATATACACCGCGTTTAACCCATCATTCTTTTAAGAATCAGTCTATCTTTACCTACTACAATTCGCAATCAAAGTAAATTGCAATAAAATCACTCAAATACTTGAATTAAGAGGCAAATTAAGTACGCTAAAGACTTTTCATTATAAGCCTGTCTAACGTGTTGAGTTTTGACTAAAACAATACGGCTACTGAGGTGACTAAATCTACTATTACTACTAAAATTTTACAGAAAATAACAATTGATAAATCTAGATTTTGATGCGTCGATGTAACCGAGAAATTCATAATACAAACAGTAATTATGTGCCTGGCCAGGGAATCTAAACAAAAACCCTACGTATAACGTGTTTGCTTCTATTAGACCAACATAAAGGTCACAGTAAGCACACATAAATTAAAACTCACAAATTACCCAAGAAGGGTAGTATAGTGAATTACAAAATATCCGCTGCGATCCTTACACACAGTCTTGTCGATTTTCAGACATCTAGTCAACGGTTGAGACTTCTAAACACTTCATCTAACTAAAGAACATCACAGTAAGCAATGACAATGATAATTAATACAAAGCAGTTTTAATCACAGTACAAGAGATATACCAACTTAATACAGAATCGTTAGCCACCAACCTAACAACCTCCGAATAAGAGACAGAGACACTTGGCGATAGAGTAGATATAGAACAGAGAACACGCGAGCGGCTTACTGGTGAAAGCTCTGGATACAGACCCCAACACCTAAACACAGATATGGATTAACACGAGTACAATGAACTACCTTGCAGCGGTTTTGTAACAACAGAGTAAAGAAAGAGATAAATTGAAGAGAATTAGAACATAGAAATAGTACATTTCGATATAAGTGGAGAAAGTAATTTATAGCATTCGCGGCAAATTTGTCACCCGAGCCGCAGGCGAGGATGATAAGGAGCCGAGTACAGGTGCATCAAACGACGTTTTTCAATACACTTTAGAAGAAATAAAATAACAGATTAAAAAACATTTTTAGCAAATAAATCTCTTCTTATGTATCGTATGGACACAAATCATATAAATATAAAGAATTACTGATATCCAAGTTAAGATTTCAGTCAATTCAGCAAGCTACATTGAATTTTTAGGTGCACAGTACGAAATACCTAGTCAAAAGTTTTTTCGACGTTTTACAAGCACCCGTATGAAAAATATTTTGGTTTTGACAAATTAATATTGTCACAAAGATAAAGTGAATACTCTGTTTCTTGATAGAACCGCTGATAAAGATAGAACATTAAAACTATTTAAAGACAAAAAAGAAAAACAGATTTCAAAAGTAATTGTAACACCAATAGTTGGTGTATCAGAAAAACATCAAGACATGACAAAAGTGCGTGTTACAATAATAGCAATAGAAAAATTAAAGTGCATTGAAAGTGTTATTGATAAAGAAATTAAAATGGCTGTTGGCAATATTAAGATCGAAAATCAAGAGATTAGTAAAAAGAAACAGACAATGTAGACAGACAATCAACGACTTTTCGATCTAGAATTGCTTGGCAGTATTAACATGAGAGAAAAAATGCATAAAACATAAATAATTAAATTACTTAGTGATTATTGAAAGAAACCAGATTGACAAACTCAAGTTTCTTTCTTTACAATTACATATTTAGTTGTGCAATTTATATGCAACAGTGTTAAATAGTTCTTTTGGCGTTTTTCTGACAATATCAGGGCCTATAGCCAAACGGTAAGCGATAATCGTTAACGCTCAGCATTCGCTAATACATTTTCAACCGTAAACCCCCGAGCATAAAGTTGAAAGTATATTAAAAAGTACTGAGCGGTAGCGAACGAAACAAACGCAAACGATCTGTCATCTTTAATATATTTTCAACTTTATGCGCGAGGGTATGCAGTTGAAAATGTATTGGCGACTGTTGAGCGTTAACGACTGTTGCTTGCCGTTTGGCTATAGACCCTGGAGGGCAATGTTGGTAAAGATTTGTACCACTGTTTGTTGAAATGATATTTAAAACGAGATGACGGTATTAGTGCCAGTTATAACCACACCCCAAAAGAACCACGCAGCAATATAGTTAACTACAAATTCATTCGATGAGCAAATCATTTGGATTAGCAAAACGTTAAACAATATTAAAGAAAGTGTATTAGCAAAATTAAGTACAGCATTGGATGCAAATTAGATTGTAAATTATAATTAGTATGAACAACTTTCTACTAGATTTCACTGTAAGTACCTTTATCTCGTCTAAAATATTAAAGTTATCATTGATGAACTTAAGATTGAAAAGAAGTCATTGAAAGATCTGCGAAACTTTCCCAACTCTGTTAGGGTCGACTTCCAGTCTAAACGGATGCAGCTGAATTCCAATATTTTACATGGAGAATGAAAAATTGATACAAAAATAGACGTCAGGTAAAAAAGCACAAAATTGACAAATATTGCTTTGAAACAACATCATTTGTAGAGTTTTATTAAGGTAAAGAAGATATGGTAGCTTTATTTGGAATTTGTACGAGTAACTGATCTAACTGCTTCAATTTTTTTCTGTTTGGATTTAGATTGCAAAAAATCATTGTTGTAGAAGATAGTTGTTCAAAAACATAAAATTACAACAACAGTTAACAACAAACCTTAAATAACTGAAACAACAACCTGTTCTGTTAACACCGGAGCCAGCGTTGTCCCACTATCACTTTTAATATCAACTGAAGTACTATCTTCGACTACACTTGGTTTAACTGTGGTTCTATAAGTACTATTGTCGTCTGCACTTGGTTCAACTGTGATAAATGGATCTTCAGTAGAACTATTCATTTCAGTACAAGTAGTTGTACTAGATTCTTCAGTCACCATAATAAAATCAGTTTCTATTGAATTTGAGTCTGTGCCGTTTTCTTCTAAACTCAAATCATTGTTTAGTATATCTTCTTGACCAAAACTGAATGTATTTTCAGTAGTACTTATGTCTTTTATTCTAGTTTCATCAGTACTTGTACTATTTTCTTCAGTTGAGATAAATTCATCTCTGTCAAAGTCAATGGCGTCAATATTTTCTATGACAACGTTAATATTCTCTATTTTAGTTGTACTTATAATAAGAGTACTAGTTTCTGCATTATTTACATTGACGGTACTATTTTCACTATTTTGATTAAATATACCACTATCATCTCTGTTTATATTAACTATACTGATTTCATCAGTTCTTGCAGGTGTAGTATTAACGATTTCTTCAACTATTTTAGTTGTACTTGTTTTGTCAATACTTTTATTAGTTGTACTTAAATCAATATAGTCATCTGTTTCATAAAAATCTCCACCCGTACCATCCCCTGTGGTTTCATAATCATAAATATCTTCTTCTGTGGTGGTTGGCACTGAAATATACAAATTTATTCATTAATAAGGATATTTTTTACAATAACTCGCTATAGAGACCATAAAGCCCATAAAATTGAATTTCAAGTATGTTTGTAATTTTTCAATACATATTTGATGGAGATCAAAAAATGTTCACATAAGATATACATATGGGTAGATAAGATAGTCAACCAATAATTTTATGGACTGCATTATGTATTAGAAATGTGTGATGATATTTAGAGTTATGGACAACCATCAATGTCATCAATTTTCGAAAAAAAAGGCGCTGTCTTATCACACAACATTTAGGCCAAGTCGGCATTCAATTTTAACGATGCACACCTCATCCTTAAATGAAATAATCTTCTCATAAATGCGGGTCAATTTTGACAAATGAAAATTTTAAACATTCTAGAAACTCACCAGTTACAGCAATTCCACTATCATTCTTCTTAAAAGGATCCTCAGTAACTAAAACTACATGAGAATCATTAACCTCAGTATCTCCTTTTTCTTCAGTCCTTCTCACATTACTCTTATTATCACAGCCATCGACACAGTAATTAGCTATCTGATGCAATATCATATCAACTAGAATACTTTCCTTTACATCTTTATGAGCTAAATTAGTTTCCTTTTCTTTCTCTTTCTCTTCCTTCAACTCTTTATCTACCATTTCTTCAATTTGTTGGGTATAGTTAACTGGTGGAATCCAGTTATATTCTGGATCATATTTTGATGCGTTATTAGAATTATTTACTTCATTGACTGACTCATCCTGTTCATCAGCAAGTCTAATGTTTCGTTTAGTATATTGGGCTATGGCAGGTCCTAGTATTTCAGTGACGTATTTCTTCAGGTCCTCGCATTTATCTAGTGTGTTCACGTCGTTGGAACTGCCCCAAATTATGAATCCTGATGCGTTTGATTTGTAGAATGTGCGCAATGCGACGTCTAAGTCACTCTGTAATTGAAATTCATATTGTGTTAGTATGTTTTATTGCTCGGTCCAGATTTTGACTATACTGTGAAAATCGTATACGGTTCAAAATTAATCATTGCTGCTGAAGCGGTTTTAGTTTCTAAATTTCCCAATTTTTTTCTGAGATTGTTACTTTATAACTGAACCTACATAATCATAAGATGCCTCTCACCTTAGTAAAATACCCATTATCCCGGTAGTTGTACCAGAAGTAGGGCAATATGGGCGCCCCCCCGCGCGCCACCCGCGCCGCCTCCCCCACGCGCCCGCGGATGAGGCTGGCCAGCTGGCTCGATGAGAGGTCGTTAGAGCTGTACACGGACGGGTAGAGGGCTGTGCTCTCTTGCCAGAGCCAGCTTGTACTGGAAATTTGAAAGAAGAGACAGTGAGCTTTTTTGTGGTGGCATCCATCTCCTAGCTGTTCCGGGCTATATGCAATCTGAAGTGACGGCTTAGCGATGCCAATGGCGGTGCTTGGCCTCACCAGGGTCAACTGGCATGGGACTACCATACTTTTAAATATTTTTACTCATCAGCGCATGCGTTTTCAACAGTAAAGCTTAAATAAAGAAATAATATAATACATGTTCTTAGGGTCAAGTCACACCGAGACGCAACGCTGCGCGCACATTTCAATAGAGCTTTTCAAAATCTAACTCTATTTATTATAAGAGAAGATACACATTTGCAATATCGTTGCGTCACGTCACGCCGGCGCTTTGCGTCTAGGTGTGAGCTGACAAGGGTCAGCAAGTATTTTAGGATTAAAAAAAAGCAATAAGGATTTTAGGATATCATCTGTTACAACTGATTTGATTGATTTGACTGCAACGTCAACATGTCAGTTGTAGTAGTTTGATAACTCTACAACAGATGGCGCTAATGTCAACGTAAAATTTTATAATTGAAATGAAGAATTCAAGGTTTGTGAGCAAGACCGCTATAGCTTAGTTAGCAACAATCTGTTGTTCAGACGCCAGCACATCAACCTTAACGAATTCTGCCAATCGAACGTGAACCTTCTCATTTTGTGATAAAGTTGAAAAACTATTGCAGGACAGATTGTGGTTGCTTGATTTGCTGGCGTCTTTACGGTTGCAGGTTCTCTTTCCCCAAATAAGACCCAGAACTTACCGATCATTCTCCTGGGGCACATTATCAGCACAGGTCTCCCACATGTGGTTGTTCGCCATGTTGAAGCAGTACGGGAACCCGTAGTAGCCCCACACGGCGAGGGGACGCATCTTCTTGGCGAGGGATACCGTCGCCTGCATGAACTCACGCGCTGCTTCTTCGAAACGACGTTTTGCCTGGAAAGGGAGAATTTAATTTATTAGGTTTTTGACTTAATTGGTTTTCGATCGCGGCGTTCGATAATTATCCCACGGGAATGTTATGTCGTTACAGAATCATAAATATCATATGCAATAGATGAATCAGTACGGATAAACTATCTGTGGACTCATCCAAATCCGTTTTCAATACTGACTACTATAGTTTTTTTTTATCGTGGTAAAATCATCAAATGAGTCCTCCCACCCAGGGCAGAGCGGGAAGGACTGTCAGACTCGTACTGACTAAAATCCACGGTGTCCTTCAATAGCCCTTCACGTAACGGGTTCACGGTAATTTGTGAGTCCCGCGACTCCGGCAGGGTTTGACCCTCTACAGGGGGCCCCGTTACTATGCTGACACTCCTTGAGGCGCGCGTAGAACACAACGCGCCGTCGACCCGGATATGGTCTATGGTCGATCAGCGAGTCGCCCATTACTCGTCGCCCGCATGCCCGTGACTACCATACATTGGATTTTTTTTTAAGGATTTTACAAGGTATATTTTTTGCCGTAGGTGCGTTAACAATCTTTAAAACTCACTTATACAATACTTAAAAGGCTTAAAACTTAATCTTAATATTATGAAGAAATAAAGTTTGTGAGTTTGTACCTAGGAAGAAATTTCTAGAACTATTTTGTTTTATTTTTCACCAGGAGACAGCCACATTCGGGCACGCCGCAATCGCGGCGGTAAGACCCCTCTTTAAGGAGTGGCTGGATAGGCGTCACGGCGCGGCGTCCTGACCTACCGCATGACGCAGGTTCTCACCGGACACGGAAGTTTCGGGAGGTTCCTGTGTCTGAAAGGGAGGGAAGAAACGCCTGGGTGTCACCACTGCGAGGATCGTCCGGAGGACACGGTGGAGCATATGGTGCAGGACTGCCCCGCTTGGGCAGAGCACCGCCGTGTCCTCACGATGGCGATAGGCGGAGACCTCTCGCGCCCGGCATTGGTCGAGGCCATGCTGCGGGGCGAGACGGAGTGGGAAGCGGTCGCCTCCTTCTGCGAAGCAGTCATACTCGTGAAGGAGGAGGCGGGCCGCCTGAGGGAGAGGACAGCGTCCTCCCTCCACCCCAGCCGTAGTGGTAGACGCCCGAGGCGTCGGACGTCGCAGGACGATCTCCGGCCACCGTAGGCGCGGGCATGCGGGCTGCGAGTAATGGGCGACTCGCTGTCCGACCATGGAACATGCCCGGGTCGACGGCGCGTTGTGTTCCACGCGCGCCTCAAAGAGTGTCAGCATAGTGACGGGGCCTGTAGAGGGCCAAAGCCTGCTGGGGTCGCGGGACCAAGGGATTACCGTGACCCTAGTACGTAAAGGGCTATTGAAGGACACCGTGGATTTTAGTCAGTATAAGTCTGACAGTCCCAAAATCAAAAATCAAAATCAAAATCAAATCATTTATTTCAACTAGGCCAATTACAGGCACTTTTGAATTGTCAAAAGACATAAAATAAAACTAGTACAAAAATAGTTATGGTGCTACAGTCCCAGTCACAAGACATAAAAACTGTGAAAGTACCGTAGGTGCTCATTCCAAAGCGTAGATCTCTATGGAGAAGAATGAGCAAGAAACTCCATGGACACTCTTTTTCAATCGCCAAAATTATTACAAAACTTTTCTTACATCATTCATCATCAGATGGTACATTATGTGAGAACGATGTGGCAAGTTAATAGTGTCCATAGTAAATATAAAAAAGACAATTCAAAAATAAAGTTACTTTAAATTAAAAATTAAAATAGACCCGGGCAGCTAAGAGATGACCAGTCCCAACTGACAGCGCCCGTTCACGAACATGACGCATATATCAGCACCATTCAGCTCAACCATTTTGAAGGGAACTAAATGATCCGACACACACGCCACCATCAGCGAGACATTTGAGTGAGCATGACATACTCTCAACCGCCAGAGTCATTCAAGTCAATAAAAGACGTAGGTTTCTAGTCAAAGATAGCTCTGAAGTACATGGTACTCACACAATGCTGGGTATGACGCTATATAATACTAGGTGGATACACTCTATACAATGCAAGAGATAGGTGTACATTCTTCATCCGCTGCGACAATATTAATAAAAGATGAAGGAAACCTACGACTGTCGTACTAAAATAATAAACAATGCACACAAAAAGACAAACAATAAAATGTAAAGTAGGACAAAATGTCCGTGGATCAAAATAAAATACTAAAACAAATACAAACACATAAAATAAAACAAAACAAGATGACTTAATTAAGTCATAAAAAAACAAATAAACAATTATATGAACTCATATAACTAGTCGGGGGAAAAAAAAAAAGAAGAAATCTGGGGAAAGAGCATGAACGCCGTCTTAACTACAACAGAGTGACCAGCTGTTTTTATCGTCTAAGTAATCGTTTATGGAATAATATGCCTTAGAACAAAGATTGGATTTAATCTTAGATTTAAACACATTAAACGGCAAGTCTAGCAATGACGAAGGCAATTTATTATAGAATAATATATATATTATAATATCCCTCCCGCCCTGCCCTGGGTGGGAGGACTCATTTGATGATTTTACCACGATAAAAAAAAAAAAAAAGGAGACAGTCACATTACTCTTGAGTGAAATAGGTTAAATTTTATTTACAAATAACACCTGTGGGAAGCCAGGGAGAGTCGCTAGTCTTTCGATAAACTTCTGCTTTTCCTTTTAGGGGAACAGTGTATAAGACGGGGACGCGAGGTATAATGGGGACATACACTCTTTGTATACTACGTTAGTATTGTGTTAAGTTTGCTTAAAGTGTGTGATTTCCCATCATATCTCGCATCCTCGTCTTATACACTGTTCCCCTACACTGTTTTAGTCTGGTTTAACATTCCAGTCGGTCTGTCTTCCTAAAATACTTGAATCAATTAAACGTTACCATTTCCTGATTCTATATTGAGACTGATCTGTTATCTAGACATTCTAGACCAGACACAACTGGCGTAGACTTAGAACAAACATAGTACATATTTGTTTTATCGTAATAACCGACTATTAACGCGGAAGGAGTGCTAAGGTTACAGTTGTGACTAAGGACTAAAGCCTTTGTCAAACAGGAAGGAATTTTTAATTTCATTTTGAATGCAAAGCGAGGCGTTTTTTATTTGTAATGTATGGAATAGTTTGAATCCAGTCACATAGAAAAGCGAAAGCGATCCGATAGCGTGATAGAACTATCGGACTGACGTCTCGCTTCGGAAACGCTTCGCTTTCGCCTGTCTGATAGACAAAAGCATTAAAGATTCAGGTATTTCTTATCAGAATTCCTATATATTATCTAAAACCTTGTCAGTGGTCACGGGACTTAGGAATTACCGTGACCCCGATACGTAAAGGGCTATTGAAGGACACCGTGGATTTTAGTCAGTCAAGTCTGACAGTCCCGCCCACCATGCCCTGGGTGGGAGGACTCATTTGATGATTTTACCACGATAAAAAAAAAACCTCGTCAGTACTGAAGCTGTTGTTGCTATCTTTAGTGAAATCTCAGCTTTATTTGCATGCGGACGGCGAGAAATGGGTGACGCGCCGTCTTCACGGCGGCCCGGGTCGACAGCGCGTCGTGTTCCACGCACGACTCAAAGTGCTTTAAACAATCTGACGCGGCCCCCTTTAGAGGGCCAACGCCTGCCTAGATCACGGAATTGTCTAATAAGGTAACCGTGACCCTGGCACGTAAAGGGCTATTGAAGGACACCGTGGATTTTAGTTTGTACAAGTCTCACAGTTTAGTTTTTGTGATAAAATCATCAAATGAGTCCTCCCACCCTGGTTGGGACGGAACGGACTGTAAAACTCTTACTGACTATAAATTCATCTTAATTATTTCGAAACACATTAACGCATGCGACGCGCATCGTAAAAATGATTTTCAGAAGTGAAAACTTTAATAGTAATAAACACACACGAACATTCGCGCAAGCGCCTTGCGCCGTCTTACGAATTTTCGATCAGGTCACGTGTCCTGACGCGAGTTTAACATTTTTTACCCATTCCAAAAAAAGTGCACAACGCCGCTAAAGAAGTTTTCACTTCAAAAAATTCAGCGACTGGTATATGAACCCGCGTCTTCTGAATAAGTACTCTAGGATTAACTCCTAGTGTGGGGCAAAGTTTAATCACTACATAGTGTAAAACAAAGTCGCTTCCCGCTGTCTGTCTGTCTGTCCCTATGTATGTTTAGATTTTTAAAACTACGCACAACGGATTTTTATGTGTTTTTTTTTAATAGATGGAGTGATTGAAGAGGAAGGTTTATACCTATGTATATAACATGCATAATATAGTAGAGATTGCACTTGTGTGGAGCCGGAGTGGGTCGCTAGTTTAAAAATAAAATATAATTACTGAATCAATCACCGAATCCCAATCAAAATAGCCAGGTGCAAGAGTCATATTTCGGGGAACTCTTAAATGTTAATTATAGTGAGTACAGCATCTGCATCTGTTATTATTAGATGAACACTTTGATATTGTGATCTCAATGATCGTTAGAAGATTGTGCAACGGGAACGAATTGTAAGTGTGGTGGTACACGGTCTGGTTTAATGATTGACACAAAAGAAAGGAGCGTATTAACGCAATGCACTAGATTGTACCATGAAATAGTACTTAATAACTAGTTAAGAATTATAAAAATTGAGCCATTTTAAAGGTTTAACTGTTAACTTTAAAACGATACCAAATTCACGCCATTATTTAAGGAGATATCCCGGATCAATTCCATGGAAGTGATTCCATACCTTTGCTCGCTGGTCGCGGGACTGTACGAATTACCATGACCCCGGAATGTAAAGGGCTATTGAAGGACACCGTAGATTTTAGTCAGTACGAGTCTGGCAGTCCCTTCTGCTCTGCCCTGGGTGGGAGAACTCAATTGATGATTTAAAAAAAAATGATTTAAGTTCATGCAAGTTTTGACGGAATTTGGAAGAAAAAAAATGACCACTTAAATACGTAATACTCGTACAGTTGGCACTTTCCGAATGTAATACACATTATCACATTTAAAGTGTCAACTATTACTCATGCAACATAGTAGAAAGATTGATAGATTGATAGACCATCTCCCCAATACTAAGCGCCCTAAATAACTAAAGCATTAGTTTGACGAGTGCATACCAATGTCTGATTGATAAATTACATTCATACGATGTTTGTATGTATATTTGTATGAAGCAATCTGAAGCATGTAGTTGAGGAGCTTTCTTTTTTCTTGGTAAAATCATCAAATGAGTCCTCTGACCCAGGACAGGGCGGGAGGGACTCTCAGACTTGACTGACTAAAATCCACGGTGTCTTTATGTACCAGGGTCACGGTAATTTGTGAGTCCCGCAACCCCGGCATGCTATGGCCCTCTACAGGCCCCGTCACTATGCTGACACTCCTTGAGACGCGCGTGGAACACAACGCGCCGTCGACCCGGGCATGGTCCATGGTTACACAGCGAGTCGCCCATTACTCGCCACCCGCATGCCCAAGCTCGCTTGCCTTGAAGTAACATATTATTCTTACTCTTTACTAAAAGAGAAAAAATTTAGCTATCAGGAAAATATTGACTACTGCGGTTTATTTTTTTATTCCTCTTAAATTACTCTTTAGCTGTGCGCATAATTAACTAGCGTATATTCCTAAAAGCACTTTTAAGCTATTGTCAAAGAGACAGGCGAAAGCGAACCGGACCGAATCCGAGGCCATAACGAGACGTCAAACTGTGTACAGCGAACCGAGGCGTGACTGTTGTATTAGCTGGCTTTTTATGAAAGATGTCAAACAGAGCAGATACGCCTTCACGCCACGCTATCGGATCGCTTTCGCTTTTCTATGTGACTGGATTCAAATAATTCCATACATTACAAATAAAAACGCCTCGCTTCACATTCGCCACGCCTGTCTGTTTGACAAAGGCTTTAGTGCGTTCTAAGGCTGAAGTGTTTTCTATGTTATAAAATTACTAACGCAGTTTTCGTAACTAAACTAGGCACCGACTTTGGGTGCATTAATCAAATACTCCACACGCATACAAAATCCCCTAATAAACAAGACAGCCAACAATTAACAGCTGCCGAACAAACAATTATGAACGAAGTTGTTTAATCAAACACGACCACTGTATAAAGATAACTAGTAGATCAAGCGAGCCCTTTTTGCGAAACTAAATGCGAGTGAGTCTCCGTTATTGTAAGTGCGTTTACAAGCAAAAGGCCATTTTACTAGGCGATTACCAGCCACCGTAGGCGTGGGCATGGAACGGTGAGTAATGGCTGACTCGCGATCACGGACCATTCCCGGGGTCGACGGCGCGGCGTGTTCCACGCGCCACTCAGGGCAGGACAGGAGGACTATCAGACTTGTACTAACTAAAATCCACGGTGTCCTTCAACAGCCCTTTACGTTCTAGGGTCACGGTAGCTCGTCTCCTGATAGGTTCGCTTTTTATTAAATGAAAGTTAGATATATGGTTGCCTCTGACTAACCATGCAGTAACCATGGAGTTTCTTGCCGGTTCTTCTCCATGGAATCGACCAACCCGAACCGAGCACCTGTTGTCGACGTTTTATAAGTGCCCTAATGGGCCGATGTGAAATAAAAACAGATGATTTTTATTTTGACTAAACCTTTACAGATTACAGGCGTGATGTTGTGTTGTAGCACTGCAGTATTTTTTCTATACTATGCCGTTACAATTTTAACCTTCGCAAGAGGAGGAAGGTTCTCAACTAATTTCACTGGCGATTCCGAATTTGTTTTAAGTTGTAATACTGTTAGTTAATAATACTGTGGCACAACGCTAGAGGCCCTTTAATAAGCGTGGCCTAATTACAACCACAGATAATAGGATTGAGTAATCAACGGGATGAGAGCCGTGTTGTATGGAATGAGCACGTGTATGGAATTGTATGGGTGTTGGTAATTCTATTAAATTATGATGAGTGGGGAGTTATAGTGTAGTTTTAACTATGAAAACATTGCACTGCGTAACAACCCTAGCCTATCGATCCTGATGCATGTTTTTTTATTTCATAAGAGGAAATATGAGTCGGTTACCTCCTGTTCAACCCACTGCTTCTTCCACCACCAGTGTCTCTTCTTCTCGATCTCGTAGGACACGTCCTTGTACGGTGTTAGGATGCCGAAGTTCTGCCGCAGCACCGGCCTCCACGACTCAAAGTCTATGATCCCCACTCCTGGAACATTCAGATTTAGGCTTACGTTCTTTTTTTTTCTGTTTTTGGTTAAGTAGGGGACCCACCACAAATTAACAAAATAAAATGTAGAAAAAGCAAATGATTTTTAAACAGAATACCAGATATTAAAAATACATCGCCTGGTCCTAAATGAGACAGTGTGATAACAAGAAATACATACTAACTTTAAGCACGATACAGAAGATAATGCTAGTTTTTTTTTTATCGTGGTAAAGTCATCAAATGAGTCCAGGGCAGGGCGGGAGGGACTGTCAGACTTGTACTGACTAAAATCCACGGTGATCCTTCACCAAGTATCACTTCAAATAAAAAGTACAAAGTGTGCAAAGCCGTCCCCGTAATTGATCAGATTCATTACGACTGAACTCAAGTGATGAACTTTTACCAAAATATGTATTTGTTTTCGAGTAGATGTTCAAGCTTGCAGCAGTTTCCGATTGACTTAGTTTTACTAACAACGTCATGTGGAGGCCAACCAATAAATCAAGTCTAGCGTTATGGCATTGACATTATAGACTCCCCTCGTGCTACTTTCAAGGGCGGCACGACGATATCAAGTGGAAAATGAACTTGATAATATAACAAACCAAGATAAGTTGTCAGTTGTCAACTCAGACTTAGGGAAACAGTGTATAAGATGGGAACGCGGGGTATAATGGGGACATACACTCTTTAGGCATACTTGACACAACACTATCGAAGCGGAAGCGCTGTCTGGACGTCATTTGCAAGCGGCTATTAACAAATGGTGTCCTGTTGGCGATGGCGCTACGTTAGCATTGTGTTAAGTTTGCCTTAAGTGTGTGATTTCCCATCATACTCCGCATCCCCGTCTTATACACTGTTCCCCTATAACTTAAGATTGCCGTATATGATTACTTCCCAGAATTAGATCCTCATTAGCAACACTATCGAATGGTGTAATAATATAGTAATTGGTTGATGCTGTTTTGTTAAATTAGTATTGCTGTCTCATTCAGAGTGATTTGTAAAGTCATATCATCTCTTATTCGAAGCAGGTGCATCATATTCTCATTACACATCAATATTTATATGAATCAACACCATGCTTGGCAAAATAAACTGACTCAATGTTTTGACGATCGAAGTTTGTATTAACATTCTATGAAAAAATATTGTGAATGAACGCAAGTTTCGAGTTGTTATGCTCGTAGCATAATTGTTATTTTTTTTAACTTTGTTTCAATTTATTGTTCGGTTTCTGTTGTTTGATGGTTTCCAGTCGAATCAGATTGAGCGACTGCCTATCGGACCTCCACAAATCAGTAACTGGGTAATACGATACCCTATGGTAAGACTGGTTACCTATTTTAGAGCTTCTGACTAACAGTAACGACTGTCGAAGATCTACAAATTACAGCCGGGACCAACAGCTTAACGTGCTTTCCGAGACACGGAAGAAACTCGCTATGACTCGAGATGGTCACCCGTCCACAGACCAAACTCGGCAAGCGCGGCTTAACCCGTAAGTTCGGCCTGTGCGGCTGTAATTATTTAGCCGCGATCTCCTCACTCGCGCTGATCACATAATCATCCACATAGAACACAAATATACATGTTGCTGTTTTAAATGAGAGACACCCAAAACATCGCCGCAACATTACGCATCAACTAATTCCTAGATTAAGTCTAATTAGACCCGCACATGAGTTATATCTCATTATAGAATTCTAGGTGTTTGACTTGAACGAACTAGGGCAGGGTCGCCCGCATGTTAGGAACATGATATATCTACAAAGAGAAAATAGGGGTTTTATATAAATATAGAAGGGTTGTTTGAGTTAAATCCTAGCCTAAGTATTAGTTTTCATATAATTGCATCAGTAATAGAATAATTGATTTGAAATTTCGAATTCCGAATGAAAAGTTGTTTTTAATTTTTGTTCGAGTTTTTCAACTTTTCAGAACACCAGATGATAATGGGACAACCTGAAAAGTACACCCTATAAAAAACGTTTTTTTTTAATTGAACCTTACTTACCTTACTTGTCAGTTGAATAATTGAGAAACTCCTTTAGCAAAGTCGGTTAATCATAAAAGTATTATTAAAACTGTTCCCGCTGGTCACCCATCCTAGGAATGATTTCGACAAGCGAAACTTACCACTGCCCGATCATGGACACAAACTCCGTCACCAAAAAAGTTCCAATTACCACAAAGACTCACCTTTAAAATCCTTATCCGGCACACTTTGTTCCAGAACTTTCTGGAAAGTGTCCAGATGCGTGATCAAATCCCCTTCTTGAGGAACCCCCCCATTCCTATACTTGATCTCCCCACTAGTACTGTTCCTTAATAACGCTGGAAAGTCACCAGGATCATAAAGTATGGAGATTTTGTCGCCTCGGAATGTATCGCCAGTGTTCTGTATAATTCCGTACTTTTCGAACAGGTCTTCGAAGAGTACCTTCTTTGATTTGCACTGCATTGTGGGGACGTTCCAGTAGACTCTGAAGTCTTTTGTTGGGAGTACATCGTTGTCCGGCATTTGGACCACGTAGTAGCTAGAACAAGGAGATGAGATTGATAAGCTGACGTTTTTATAGAAGCTGCGTAAGTTTCTGGATCGAATTCGTAACGAAGTGATCCGACAGAGAACGAGAATGGTCGATATAGCATATTTTTGATGTGTAGTGTGAGTCGGGTCTGCTTAGTGTGAGATAGAAAGTAAACATTAAGTTCAATGGGTAATTTAAACTTCTCATTCATATTTTTCAATACCAAAGGATGAATTGCCAAGTCTTTAATGCCTTTCAAAATTTGAGAGGTAAGGCAATCGTTGTCAATATTATTTCGACAGCTACTTTTAATAGAATTGACATAAGCACCTGAGGGTCTAAAAGAGCCACTTAGCAATATTCCAAATGATTCATTGATGATGATGATGATTTATTTATTTATTTATTTTATTCTAGCTGGTATTTTTCAACAGCTTTAACTTGGATGAAAATGTCACATTGCCATTAAGATTTCGTTCAGAAATCTTTCATGATCGTGAGAATCTGGAAAACTGTCCAATGGTAGAACATAACTAATAAAATTCTTAACAAACACGCGACCTAAATCACATAACCCTACCGTATGGCTATGGTCGCGGGACTGTACGAATTACCGTGACCCCGGAACGTATTGAAGGAAACCGTGGATTTTAGTCAGTACGAGTCTGACAGACCCTCCCGCTCTGCCCTGGGTGGGAGGACTCATTTGATGATTTCACCACGTTCAAAAAAAAAACTTTATGGCTATCGCTCCAAAAAGCAGTTGCTTACGGTGACGGATTACAACAAAACCTAAATCTAAACTTGAATGATTTCAGAGAAATCGATTCTGCAGTTTACACTGACTCACTTTTATGTTTCATAATGTTATTGCAAATGATTAATTGATTATGAAATAATTACTGTTAGTAGTAAACATGAAGTAGTATGAAATCTGACGCATAGAGACCTACATTATTATTATATTTATGTAATAATATCAATTTATTATTGTTTATTTTGTAGGTAGGTATGTCGAGTCAATGTCCGCGGCAATTATGTCATCGAATGGCCTTAATTGATTGTTTATCATTTAAATTAGGTACCTATCAATGGGCGAATTATTTGTTCAATTAAAAAGGGAAGTCATTTTGCTTATACTTACTAAATATGCAATAACTTGCATATTTGCTGAGCTATCACAATTTTTGTTTAGTTTGTCGGTTCTTGTTAAAAAAATACTTACGATACACAAAGTACTCGTAAAGACAAATCAAACGAGTCTAAACTCGATGTGAGTGTAATGAGTTCCTGTGGCCACCTTCCAGCTCCATCATCAGATCAGCTCCATGTCATCATAATATTGTATTGTCACGAATATACATTAAACGTGCAAAATTTCAGCTTAATCTAATTCAAGTTACTACTACTGCGCTCCATCTAAAATACTAACATCCAGCTGCATCTGGTTCGACTGGAAGTCGACCCCAATATACTTGAGAAAAGACTAGGCAGATGATGGCAGATGATGAATTTCTTTGTTTAAAACTCACTTTTTAAAGCACTTATTACCAGTCTGCCAAATATCCTGCCCAGATTTAATTTATCCTCATAAAAACGCATTAAAAATTAAGGCTCCCCGCCTACTATGTCAAGAGGTCACCGACCTCACGCATGTTTGATGTTCGTGTTCGGTTCGCACTTGATTGAACCATTTTTACTAGGCTTGGTTTATACAGTGGATATCTACATCTACACTAATATTATAAAGAGGAAAGATGTGTGTATGTTTGTAATGAATATACTCAAAAACTAATGTGCCGATTTCAATAATCAAATTGCTTCTGCTCGCTTCATGGTAGGTACTAACATCGTAATTGTGAAAAAAAAATAGGTAAGGTCGGTATTTAAATTTTGCTTAACATCATCTTATATTTTTGCTGCTGAAAAACAGGTTTCTTCTATTTGAGAATAGAGACTTGTAGATGTCACATTTTCTCAAATTTTTAGTTTTAGGACATACCGATGATTCCATAAAAAAAAAACAATATGGAACGACAAGGCAAGGGCAAAAAGTCAAGGCGATGGTTTTTAACTTGGATTAACATATCAATTCCATAAATTAAAAATTATTATAAAATAATATTAATATAAATTAATTAGGGTTACACGGATTAAGCAGCGGGCAAAACTAAATCCTTAAATATGAACTCATTTTTCCGAAACACTGTGTATTCTAAGATCACAACACTAGTTATTGCCACCTTGACCGTGAAGAGTTCGTTAATGAATGAAGTAATTGTGATGTCATCTTTAGTAGAGCTAGTTTAAGAGCTAGTCGCTTCGAATTTATTTTCATTAGTTTTGACATAGTGTAGTATAGTGTCTGTCAGTCTTTATTTGTAAATTTTGGCAGTGCGTTTTTTATGGTTCTTTTTAAATATGAAATCATTTATTTACCACTATGATGAGTGTTGTCAATCAAATTTTTAGTTTAATTGCAGCGATAAAAAAAATGTTTAATGCATTGTTTTTTATTGATTTATTGGGATCAATTATTGATCAAGCCACCAGATAGATTTGTTTCTAGAAAGTTTTTCTTCCCGTATAAAATATTGGGGAGTCAGACCGGTACACGTTTTAGAGAAGAATTTTATGCAATTTTTGGCGTTTAACAGCTGGTTTATAAATTATCTAACTAGACAAGTTTTAATTTTGTACAGACCCAGGTCAACCTACCCGAATCTGTCAAATTTTACCAATACGAAATTAACCTTCCGCTATTTGTGATTCCACTATTTGTGAGTTGATAGTGATTCCACTATTTAATAGGTTGAAAACCTATTAAAGAAATTTGACAGATTAATGTAGGTTGATGTGCTGGCGTCTGTCCATTCACAAACTTCTTGTCTTTAAATAAGTAAGAGCAACTCTTTAAAAGCTGACTTTTTGTGCTGAAAATTAATAATCTATCTTGGTTTTTATCTTCAATTGGATCTTTGTCTGTAACCAATCAAGGACCGAAGTTGCCTATCTTCAGAAGTAGCCGTCGAAAACAAAGGAACAGGGTGTGAATTGAAATCATTTTTTTATTTTTTTTTATTTTTAAAAACCTTGCCCCACACTATGAATTTCTCTTGTATCGTGGGTGCGTTTACAAACATAGAAACTCACATACACAAACACCCAGACTTGAAACAACCACTTGCAGATCATACAAAAAAATATTTGTTCCGTGCTGGAATCGAACCCGCGACACAGCGCAGGAGTCCAATTTCTCAGCCACTGCGCCAAACGTGCCGTCAAATATTCCGATTACGTTGGTTGAATCTTTTCGTTGACATATCTCATTTCTTAGTTATAAAATACTAGCACTTCGCCCGCGACTTCGTCCGCGTGGGTTACGTACTTTCCTAATTCCCCCTTTTCACCCCCTTAAAGGTTAAATTTCCAAAAACCCTACATTATAATAGGAAGCCGTGTGCAAAATTTCACATTCCTAGCCCCAGTAGTTTCGGCTGTACGTTGATATGTCAGTCAGTCAGTTCTCCTTTTATATATACAGATATTGTATGCTCCACATTTATGCGATCGATTGCGTCTATCGGTATTGTCTAGAACTAGAGCTCTAAACTTAGTTCTGGACATTACGACGACGCTTGTCACGCTCCAGTTCACGTCCAATTTCTAGCCAGAATCGTAGAGGTTATTTCTCAATTTTCTTCGGTTCTAAAACGGCCACTTTCGCAAAATTGCTAACATCAATTTTGTTAAAAAAATAAGTTAATAATAACTAAAACCCGACGACGAAAAAATCGACGAAAAGTAAAGAACAATATTCATTTGACCGATATTTTTTCCAATTATAAACTTTTAAATATTTATCTTTTACTACATAGACAACTTATAACATTATATTCTTTTTATATCTGTGTTACAGAATCCTTTAAGTGATAGCCGTGGTCGTGTGCTACCTGCGGTTGTTGCACACAACGTTGTTGTTCCGGGTCTGGGTATTTGTGTATGTGAGTTTCTATGTTTATAAACGCATCCACGACACAGGAGAAATTCCTAGTGCGGGGCAAAAAATATGATTAATTATGAATTACTTACTATGTTACAAAGTTGGTATAAAATTTATAGCGATAAGCGTTATGGGGCTATTTTTTATTCAGCCACAAACTCCTCATGGATCCGGTGTTTGCATGTATGGCGTCCATAGTGCGTGGTACATAACATTTAACAGTAAATATGCTTCTGTAAATCACAATAAAATCTTGCTCACTAATAATTAGAAGTGACGCAATGCATTGAGAAAAACAACAATTAACACCGGTATTGGGTTGATGTTAACTGTTACGCCCCGTACACGACCTCAGGCAATGTGACTTATGGCGGCGACTCGCGACGGATGACTTGAGACGTCAACTTGAGAACGGTCACTTGCAACTGTGACTTTTAGTAGTGATTTGTGACGGTAGGATGTGACGGTGACTTATAGAGGTGAATACCGATAGTGACCTCATTTGAGTTGGTGGTGACGATGTCTTGGGATAGCAACTTGCGATGACGAAGTTACTTGTAACAGTGATTTGCAGGGGTGATTATAGATGAAAAAAAGAATCATCAATGAATAACCAATCATCAATGAATCAAAGAATGACCCCAGCTGCTGAAATTGCGACGCCAATTTGCGACTGGAGCTTGCAATGGCGACTTTATGACTGTCACTTGCGACAGACGTTTGAAATAGCGACCTGCGTTATGAAATGAAATGATGTTTATTTATGCAAGTAGGTTATATCAACACTTTTATACGTCTTTTCATAAAACTAGAAGGGGCCGGTGTTTCGTACCTGACTACTATGAGAAGGAACAGCCGAAACAAACTCAGAGGTCGCAGTCTCTTTTGAAGTCCAGACATTATATGTAGATCAGGCTATACGAGGACCATACAGGTCAGTGTCTGAAATGGTCTAGCGTCAAGCTGCCCCTGGTAATTTCCTTCGTGTTGTATCGGTGACGCACTTATGCTACGAGATGAGTCGCCGTTATGACATTGTTGAGCATAATCAGATTATAATGTTTACACTACTGGGCTCTAGTCCAGTTCTATGTGAGTGGGAGTATGCTGTAATCCACTACGCAGGCCGAGTGCAGGTTGTTAGATGTTCCATGTCTTTGAATTTTTGGTTTTAGGAACGGCCGAATTCTTTACGATGTTTTGAAAGCAGTGCTGACTAAAAAAAAAGAGCACAACGCCGCTAAAGAAGTTTTCACTTCAAAAACGACGGGGTTGCACTCTGGGAGTGCCGGCAGACGTGAAAACTTGAATAGTAATAAAACACACGAACTTTCGCGCAAGCGCCCTGCGCCGTCTTACGAATTTTCGAACAGGTCACTGTCCTGACGCGAGTTTAACATTTTTTTACCCATTCCAAAAAAAAGTGCACAACGCCGCTAAACAAGTTTTCACTTCAAAAATACACAAAGTAATGCGCCTGTCTGAGTTTGAAATCATGAATCGTAAGTCGAGAGAGTTACTACTGTGGCCCAGCAGTACTCTTTCTGACTCACGACATGCTCCAAGCGATTACTTCCATTTATTTTCCTCGCTGTCACGGCGCGGCGGCTACAGTCTTGCCGCTTGAATTTGAAAGTCGTGTCCAGGCAGTGAACGTCTCAGCTGGCATAAGCCAGTAAAGTAATCGAGCATTATTAGAATAATTTACAATGAACAATTTATTATAATAAAAATATTGTTTTGTAGTGTTAAATATTTACTGTCGGAAATACTCGTATAATAGCAGAAAGATGATCTTTGGTCATGACTTTGTTTTTAATTTCGAAACTTCATGTTAATATTATGCAGATGCGAGTAAACATAAACTTGAAGACGACGCATTCCATTGTAATAAGATATAAAGAATCATAAATAATTATGTTATTTAGAGCTCTGCGCAGCTAATCTTACCTAATCTTACTATCTTATAAAAGCAAAAGTTTGTATTGTCTTTCACGCAAAAACTACTGAACGGGTTGTTTATAACCTGGATTAACACATTTTTTTTTTTCGTGGTAAAATCATCAAATGAGTCCTCCCACCCAGAGCAGAGCGGGAGGGACTGTCAGACTGGTACTGACTAAAATCCACGGTGTCCTTCAATAGCCCTTTGCGTTCCGTGGTCACGGTAATTCGTACAGTCCCACGACCTGGATTAACACATAAGATAGTTTATATACCGATTTTAAGTTGCCATGGCATAATTTTGGAATTGTAGCTGGCGGAGACGCTGGCAACAGCTAGTGACTCATAATGCGCCGCGGTTTCATTGTAATGTAACGGTTACATTATCCTTCTTTCTTAGCCTAGCCTTTTCCCAATTATATTAGCTTCCAGTCGAACCAGACGCAGCTGAATATCAGTGTTTTACATGAAGCGACTGCCTATCGGACCTCCACAACCCAGTAACTGGGTAATACGTATGGAAAAAAACCGGCCAAGTGCGAGTCGGACTCGCCTTTAAAGGGTTCTGTAGCAGCAAGTAACATTATATAAAAGTTGGTTGAAACTTTGAAAGATAAATTGCGGTTTACGATTTATGACGTATTAAAAAAAAATGTACGTTGGTACGCACAATATTGAGTGATTTACCATGTTATTTTAATATTATGGACTTCTTATAGGTTTTCCTATAATCTATAAGGAAAAAACTAATTTCTGTATTTTTTTCAAAATTTTAGGTTCAGTAGTTTCGGAGATAAGAGATTTTCTTGAATAACTTGGAAACTATTTATTTTAAAATTACAAAAAAATACATTTAAGATCTTCTCAACAAGACCTTTCATTTGATATGCCCCACGATGCAGTTTTCAGAATTTTTTTTTTAATTTTCCCCTTCCCCCCCAAAAATGACCCCCCATATACAGATTTCATCTGCTCACGTCACACCTCTGTGTTTGGGTCACAGGAATTGATATGTGTACCAAATTTCAACTTAATCGGTCTAATAGATTCGGAGGTAATTGACTGTAAGCGACGGACGGACAGACACACGAGTGATCCTATAAGGGTTCCGTTTTTGTATTCAGACGTACGGAACCCTAAAAAGTACTGAACAGATTTGTATAGGACACAGGAAGTTTTTTTTTTTAAACATTGCCCCACACTATGAATTTCTCCTGTGTCGTGGGTGCGTTTACAAACATATAAACTCACATACAAAAACGCCTAGACCCGAAACAACTACTTGTAGATCATACAAATATTTGCTCCGTGCGGGAATCGAACCCGCGACACGTAGCGCAGCAGTCCAATCGCTCAGCCACTGGGCTAACCGTGCCGTCTTTAGTTTATAATCTGGATTACCAAAGTAGGATACTTTTAATCTCAGTATGAATTTTTTTTCATTGGAATAATCACAAACGAACTTCACACGGGCAATTTCACGGGTTTTATCTAGTATTACATAAATGAATCATTGATGGCTTATAATCGTAATTATAATAACAAATCATGAAAATTTAAATTATAAAACAAATGTAAACAAACTGAACACGTGTTACTAAGCAGTGGGCGGAAGTCTTCATATAAATTTATTACACGCTGTGACTGCCTGTTATCCAAACTAATATTATAAATGCGAAAGTAACTCTGTCTGTCTTTCTGTCTGTCTTTTCTTCAACGCCTAAAATGCTGAACCGATTTGTGTGAAATTTGGTACAGACATAGTTTGAAACTTGAGGAAGGACATAGGATAGTTTTTATTACAAAAAATAAAAAAATAAAAAAAATCTGCCGGAAGTCACTATACGACGCGAACGAAGTCGCGGGCAAAAGGTAGTTGTATATATTGAATGAATTAGATGCCACAATAAATGTAAGAACAGAATTATAATTAAAAATTAGTCATTTACAAAACTATGTCCTTTTTAAAAACAAGCTTTTATTGTTAAAAAATACTTTGTTAGACAAAGTAGTCGTTAAGATGAATGAAACGAGTCATTCGAACGGCCTTATTACAAAAACTTAATAAACCTTGGTTTAAACCTGGTCTATCAAGTCCAAGCTTAACTGCAGAACGATGGTTTAATTTTCTCCGTATCACAAAACGTGGTCCTTAGTACCGTCATTTGAACCATTCTATAAATACACCGAGTGTAATAACATTTTGGGTGAAAAAAAAAACAACATAATGAAAAAGATAACATGAGAAACTTTGGCACATCTTTGACTTAGCAAGTTGCATAAAAGTATGCAAGCAGCTGGCATCCTATTGAATCATTCACCAATCAGACTGGTAAAATCATCAAATGAGTCCTCCCACCCAGGGCAGGGCGGGAGGGACTGTCAGACTTGTACTGACTAAAATCCAAGGTGTCAGTAGCCCTTTACGTACCGGGGTTACGGTAATTTGTGAGTCCCGCGACCCCGGCAGGCTTTGGCCCTCTACAGGCCCCGTCACTATGCTGACACTCCTTGAGGCGCGCGTGGAACACAATGCGCCGTCGACCCGGGCATGATCCCAGGTCGGACAGCGAGTCGCCCATTACTCGCCGCCCGCATGCCCCACCAATCAGACTAGCTCACTTTTGTGCAAGATACTGGCATGTGTATTGCGGGCTTTACAGGAGGAAGACTGTGTCCCAGCAGTGGGAACTATAACTGGGAAAGTGAAATGAAATAACAACCTGGTAGTAATCTTCTTTTAGGCTTTTATTTCATAATGAAGACAAAACCGTTATATTGAGGATAGCATGCTTGAATGTCGTAAAGAAGTTAATGATTTAGTTTGGTCGATTTCTTGACACGCGAAGATGATCGGGCGATATTTTTATTTTTGGTTCTGTTACTTTTATTTTGATACTTGCTTTTGCATGTGAATTTGCCTTCAAGTTTAATGCACTAACGTATAAACGTGTATCTGTCTCTGTTGTAAAATTCCTAATTGGTTTACCTAACAAAAAAAAAAACGACGGGTTGCACTCTGGGAGTGCCGGCAGAAGTGAAAACTTGAATAGTAATTGTTGGAAATATTTTGTGAACAGATTTTAGTAAAACTCGCAAAAATGGTTGACTTTTTATTTCAATAATTTTCCAATGTGACGTACATCTTTTATAAACAATGTTACCTAGCAACGAATGTATCCAGCATACATACTTCTTTAAAAGTAATAAAGTCACACGAACATTCACGCAAGCGCCCTGCGCCGTCCTACGCTTTTTCGGTCAGGGTCACGTGTCCTGACGCGAGTTTAAGATTTTATACCCATTACAGAAAAGTGCTCAACGCCGCTAAAGAAGTTTTCACTTCAAAAAATACGGGTCTAATATTTTTTTTATAATCTACTTTTTTTTTGACTAAATAGCCTAACGATTTACTGCGCTTCATCTGCACTGTGACCTAGATCAATTACCGCCTACTTGCTATACGCTATGTAAACAATCTTTATGTCATTACAGATATAGATATACATATCTATGTTATGTATACAAGGTCAGTGTGTACGAGTATGTCTATATGTCTTGTGTTTATATACGGAACTGACGTGACATTAATGATGTGTTCCAAATTTGGGTGTTTGATAAGTAAATTGACGTTAGTACTACGTCTACTAGTGTTAGCATTGGGGTCTTGGAATCGATTTCCAGGTCAGACAAAGTCGGGGTCGCGAGACTCACGAGTTACCGTGACCCCGGTACGTAAAGGGCTATTGAAGGACACCGTGGATTTTAGTCAGTACGAGTCTGATAGTATCTCCCGCTCTGCCCTGGGTGGGAGGACTCATTTGATGATTTTACCACGATAAAAAAAATGGTCAGACAAAGTGTTTTCAAATAATGTTGTTTTACAATAGGAATTTCTCCTGTACCGTGGGTTTACAACCATTTAAACTCATATGCATAAAAACCCAGACCTGCAACAACTTCTTTCAGATCAAAAAAATATATTTGTTCCGTGCGTTAATCGAACCCGTCACGAGCGCAGCAGTCAATCGGTTAATCACTGCGACAAGTTATAAGTTTTGTTCATCAGAAAATTCCGGAAGCAGTCATGCTCGCGAGGAGGAGGCGAGCCGCGTGAGGGGGAGGACAGCGTCCTCCCTCCACCCCAGCCGCAGTTGTGGACGCCCACGGCGTCAGACGTCGCAAGACGATCTCCGGCCACCGTAGGCGCGGGCATGCGGGCGGCGAGTAATGGGCGACTCGCTGTCCGACCATGGACCATGCCCGGGTCGACGGCGCGTTGTGTTCCACGCGCGCCTCAAGGAGTGTCAGCACAATGACGGGGCCTGTAGAGGGCCATAGCCTGCCGGGGTCGCGGGACTTTCCCATTACCGTAACCCCGGTACGTAAAGGGCTAGTGAAGGACACCGTGGGTTTTAGTCAGTACAGGTCTGACAGTCCCTCCCGCCCTGCCCCGGGTGGGAGGACTCATTTGATGATTTTACCACGATAAAAAAAAAAAACAGAAAATTCCGAGTAGCAGCGATGGCGCAGTTACAGAGGAATTGGATGCAGAACTGGGTGTCGCCGGTTCGTCAAATATTTTTTATCATGGATCCAACACAAGCAGACAAAGTATTTTGTGTCACCTATATTTCAAACTCTGTTATAGGTACTCATTCATATTTATAATTAAAACAAAAAACAATACAAAGAAATATGATATTAGGCACAGCAAACATTTACACACACGATGTAAATATTTACAAGTGTTTTAAGTAAATATATTACAAGTTTACATGTAAACAATCAATATTAGTTCGGAAGTGACCTTATCATAGTGTCAATTTGGTGTTTAAACTTTTATTTGTATTTGTTTTGTGTCGTTTGAGTTGTATTGCGCTTATTCATAACTAGCTTCCGCCCGCGACTCCGTCCGCGCGGATGTCGGTCTTCGCGTGGATGGTTTATTTCTCCATTTTGAGTAACTCTGACAATGACATCTTATAAATACCTATTGGATCCAAATACGGCTAAGCCTATAATAATTAAGGAGATCCCTCTATTGAGCTACTGCTGTTGAGCTCGCGTTCTGTAGTAACTGAAAAATAAGATTTTTTTTCTACGTATTTTTCCAGGATAAAAAGTATCCTATTTTATCCCAAGGATAATAAGGTATAATTATACCAAGTTTCATCGAAATCGAACCGTTAGTTTTCACGTGATGCCTGTATATACAGACAGACAGACAATTTGTTTTTAATCACATATTTGGGTTTGGTATCGATCCAGCAACATCCCCCGCTATTTATTTTTTCAATATTTTCAATGTACAGAATTGACCCTTCTACAGATTTATTATATGTATAGATAGGCGATTTGACTGAAAAATCGAATTACTTGTAGCAGTTAGATTATCAAGAAATATTTAACCCGTATTTTGTCTTTTGTTGACCAAAATTGACGAAGATTGGACGCTTTTAAAAATGAGCAATACGTCTCAACTTAGTACAATTTTTACTGACATGACGTTACGAGCCTCTCGATTATTGATTGTGATACCAAATTAAAAAAATACGTGTCCATTATTTTTTTAACTCTACATGTCTAAGTAATTAGATTTGCGATATATAGATGCTCTCAACATACCTATAGGAAAATACATATTGTTTATTATTCTATACTTAACCGAAAAGTATAAAGTAAGTTACAGGAAATTAGGTAATTTTAAGCGAAAAATTCTTGGTCCATGCTGTA